>MCJB01009234.1:41012-48987 GCA_002018475.1 Nicotiana obtusifolia
TCTAAATATGATAAAATTGAAAATTCATACCAAAATAAGAAAGAAAACAAAAGAAAGAAACTCAAAATCAAAACTTTCTCCACCAAATATAACAAAGTTATGAACTTTACATATTCAAGATTCAGTTTTTCATCACTATATATTCTACATATGATACATTTGAAAATTCATATTACCCAAAAAAAAAAAAAAAAAAAAAAAAAAAGGAGAGATGAAAAAGAAAAACGAAAACCCACCTGAAGAAAGAGGGAAAGAAGTTTTTTGTTTAGCTTTACGAGTGTGAGCTCTAGCTGAAGCTGCTGAAATTTTCCTTGTAACCCCAGCTGCCATTTTTTCTTTTTTTCTTTTTTAATCACTTGTAAATTCTTGATTTTGAATTTACTAGCTCTGTATTGTTGTAAAGTGTAGATTTATTCACAGATTTAAACTCAATCCGGACACAAAAGAAGACAGAGCGATCTGAGTCTGAGCTCTCTGATCTAATAATAGTTGCACTTTTGAACATATCGATGGTAAGGACAACTTTTGACCCAAGCATCTTTTATTTTCTTTTTTTAGCTGTTTCCCTTTTCTGTTATTTTTTTTTGGTAAAAAAGAATTCTTATTACACTGGTATGGTTTTTTTTGGTTCCTAATTAATTTTTTTAATATGTATAAAAGCTTTTTATAATTACTCTCTCTATTTTATTTTATATGTCTTAGTTAGACTGGCTACGAGGATTTAGAATGGCTTCGAATGAGAATGTTGGAATTATAGACTTATTAAATATAGAAAGGGGCCTTTTTTTTATTAAAAAAAGGCTAAAAAGGAAAGTAAAATACATAAAGGTGGATTTATATTATTATTATTATTATTATTATTATTATTATTATTATTATTATTATTATTATTATTATTATTATTATTATTATTATTATTATTATTATAATAATACCTTCTCTATTCCCAAAATATATATAATTCAAATTGAAAGTGTCAACACATCTAGCTTTAGGTATGAATTTGAAAATCAGTTTGTCTAATTGCTTATACTAAAATTTTCATCTTCGCCATTAGGGTAAAATGAAAAGAAAAAAGAAACTACATTCAGAAAAGTACTGAAATATAGAATGATGACAAATTTTTAGTAATCCTTCTTTTCCTACAAGTTTGAATTCCAAGGTGAAAGTTGTAGTTAGTGTGAAAAGGCACACGATTTATTAGATGAAAGGTTCTGCAAACTTTGTTTCTCATATATAGCTTTTTTTTTTTGTTCTCATAACCGAGAAATTTTGCATACGATTTGAAACTCGACGAATAATAGGATCATCCCTTCACCCTTCTCCACTTAAATACCAATATTTTATTTGCTGGAAGGTTCAAACTCGTGGCGTGCCTGGATTATTATGGTTTTACCACTAGATCAGAGCCTAGAGGCTAGGCGGCGTGATTATAGTACTCATATTGTGCCTAACACGCAATTCATTTTGCGTTGGAATCTGTTTCAGGACCGAGCACGGTGTATCCTTGGGAATGGGCGTCAAGACAAGGGGCTCGACATGACATCTTGAGAATTCTAGTCTTATGTCCTCCATAAAAGCTTTAAATGAAGCTGAAATGGTTCTACAAATGCTTAAAAACAATTAGGCAACAAAAATTCTATACCATATGTTTGGCTATAAAGGAGCAAAAACACCAAGTTTTCACACAATAGACCACAAGTCTCTAAATGCCAATTCTCTTATTAAAAACTATAACAAGCCGCATGGACTATACTCAAAGTACAAGCTAGGTAGCGAAAATGATACACATGATATAACATGTCAAACGATCTAGTGTATGTAACTCTTAAGAAACATTTTTCTCGCCAATTAAAAGAGCCTTGACGATCTTGTCTGCCATGCCATCAACCACCGGAAACATGTGACCAGCACCTGGAATTTCATGATATTGAATCCATGGTTGTCGTTGTGCAATATATCGTTGTAGAGTTACAGGTACAAGCTTGTCCTCGTCCCCTTGCCACAGGTGGACTGAACCTTCATTGTTAGGAAATGGATTTTCCAAATCCACAGGGTCAAACTCCCATGTCCCGAAGCCAATCATTAAGTCGCGGTGGAGTGACTCGTGTTGTCCCTGTTGTCTCACCTGAGCCTGTGATGCCGTGGAGTTCAGAGTAACAGTCAGGTACTAATAAGATAAGAATATCAAAGCTATGGAATACACAAACAGACACTAACTAGCAGCAGCATTCTCGCGGATCCATGAATTGTCGAATTTTGATTGGAATGAGGGTCTGTAGTTGCATATACATAAGTGGTGAAAGCTCTACTTCCTCATTTGACCAACAACAAAAGAAACAGTATGTTAATGTGTTAAAGATTTGGAACAGTGTCCGCGGGAATGCTCTCGCAGTTGAACCATTTTAGTAAAGCATAGCTAATTATATGTACTATGGATTCAGAGATGTGATATGGGATGTGAGTGTTACACCGAGTTAGCATGAAATTGAATGACTAAAACACTTGTTCAATGGGAAGAACTCAATGACCGAGCCAAATGTTATCCAATACGATTGGATGATCAGCGATATTGTGATCTCATAACAATAGAGATATCCAAATTGCAACATATGTTCAGGCTAGCATCTTGGAGAATCTTCTCCACAACAGAAACTACAAATCTTTCAATTAATTAGAGCAAGAGCCTATCAGAGCATAAGTAAAAGTGCAATGGAGTTTGATATTAATCAAAACAACCTTTACATGTGCACTTGTAGTATGTTAGTCTCTTATCCTGTTTACTCTCCTGCTCTGTCCTTGTGGTAGAACATTGTAAAGTATCACGAATGTGAAACCACCCTCACGCAGAATGGGAGTTAGGATGAAGGAAGGCAAGCCCCAGTGCACCATTTGTACGAGGCATTTCCCACCATGAAATTCCATTGAGTGTTCATACTGGTAGTCGGGCAGCAGCTCACGAATGTCATCCAAGACTAGAGCCTAGCGAGACAACCACTAAACATAAAACACATAAACCAAGCCTGATTGACATTCATTCTGACACCAAGCGAAAGATATAGCAATTCAAGACAGGCCCCAGGTAAAGGCCTTTATCTCTCTTGCTTAATGCTATCATCCTGTAGGGTTCTCTGGTACAGCGTTCGGCCCAGGTGCTACATCTACTCAGGGTGAACTATCATGACTAGTTTGCCCCTCCTTAATTCCTCCTTGCCCTTCTTTCGATTAAGTATTCTTTTCAAATTCAGTTTTATCCATCATTAGATGGTTACACCACTTTTATGCCGTATTACTATCTTTTCTTCTGATAGGTAATGCCTCAGTATGTCTAGTTCAGTGTTAATCGTCATTTTTAGAGAGGGTTCATTGTTTTTTAGAGTTAACAACATGTATGTATAAGTTGCCCTATTCATTTTAATGAATTAGATAGATGCACCTCAAATAAAAAAAATCCCCACTTCCACTCTTTGATTAAAACTTCGCCTCCCCTTATCTAGAGTAAAGCTACTAACACTTGTGTGCTCACTTCTAGTTAAAACTTCATTGCTGAGCTAAAACTTTATTCAAGTTAATATTCTCTTCCTATTGAACTTATTCCTGTCAAAATGTGGTTAATTGTAGCTTTCAATCACATGATTTTTAGTGATATATTTGAAGGCTCAGTAAATCTCAAAAGAAATTTGGATTTCAGTGGTAAAACTGGAGAAAGTAATTCTATCAAGCAAAAATCTTCAACTGATGGAAAGCTTTCCAGATAAACTTACCTTAATCCCTAGATTTGGAAAGTTTATCATGGGAAGTTGTATATCTTAGAATATGCAGGGGAAAGAGTTTGAAACAAAAATAATCAACTAATGACAGTAATATTTTACAACTCATATGTCATAAGATCACAAGAAGAACAAGCCAAAGTTAAATGATTATCTTTTCGTGCAGTACGAGAAGAGGGATGGTCTCAAGAGAAGAGAACTTACATAAAGGTCTTTTCTGGCACGATACGCGGGCATTAATTCTAAGTCTTGGGAAGAAAGAGCACCAGGGTTGTAAGAAGCAGCACTACAAGCTGGAAAAAATTTCTGAGTGTTCCACCAGCAGGTAAGCCACGGAAGGTAGTGAGCGACACGAAGATTCCATCTATCCTGGGGAAGCTGATGGCCGAATGCTTTGTTGGACAAGTTCGCGGGGAAGTTACGCCACCAGTAGTTGGTAACTGGTGCTAGAAGAGCCGCTCCAGCCAATCTATTACATTTCACATGAGTAAACTTATAAGATGGTTGAAACCGATTACTAACAAGAAAAAAAACAGGTTGCAACAGCTGCTAGTATCAAATCTAACACCATCTATTTTGTGTCATTTCTTCCCTAACATTGTTATGCAAGGGCGGAGCTAGAAACTGACATACGGGTTCGACCGAATCTAGTAGCTTTAATCTAAACTTTGTATTTGTATTAAAACATCTATTAAATATGTATAAACATTCAATTCAAAACCCAGTTACTAACACCTTATATCGCTATTCTTATTCAATTTAGAACTCATTAAGTTCAAATCTCGGCTCCGCCTCTATGCAAGCGTGTTCCTATATATATGGGCCGACTCTCTGGCTAGTATATTAAGAAATAGTATAAGTACCTATGAGGAATATATTTGAGCAATGTCCAAACAGCTTGTCCCCCCATGGAAAACCCAACGACATAGAATTTCGACCCAAGTCCTAATTGATCAGCAAGTTCTTGTACATCGAAAGCCAAGCTCTTCACTGTTCGCTTCGGATTAGGATCACTTTCTCCATAACCAGGTCTATCAATGGAAACAATGTATACTCCCAACCTTTCAGTAACCTCCTGTCAAAAACACGTGTTTTATACCATAAATGTAAGGCCTTAGAAGCTTATAAGCAACAGAAATGACGATAAACTGCAGGTGAACAGATGAGAGTTACCTTAGAGAGGCCGGTTGCAATGACAGCGTCATGCCGATTAGAATCATACCCATGAATGAACACAATCTTATGCTTTGCCTCATCTCTTGGTACACCATGCTCCTTGTAAGCCAAGTGCCGCCCGTCACTTAGTTTTATTCTAGGTGATGTGATAGGAGGGCCATCTGGGGTGCCACAAATCTTTGGAGGAGGAGGCTGCATTGCCTTATAAGCATATGCTAAGAACCCCACAAAGAGAATCACTAGAATTTTCCCAAACACCCCTGAAATTTTTCCCATTTTTTGCTATCATTAGAATCTTAAAACCAAGAAAACAAGAAGCAACCTCTTCTTTCCAGGGTTCAAAATCACATTAGAGACAAAGAAATGCATAGGTGATTTTTTCCCAATGGGACTTGAACGAACCTATGGCTTAAAGCAATTTTTGGACTCCTTTTTGAATACAATTGAATCTTCGCTTATTCCAAGGAGATTCAACAGTTTATATATAACTACGAAAGTTCCATTTTTACTGTACTGTACAATATAATTTTCGGAAAACGGGATTCAGTTAAACCCTCTTGCCTGAATCTTGCTACGCCCCTGGCTTAGAGGCACGCAAGTTGGCCTAGACACCACTTTTATCAAAAAACAAGAAAAACAACAATCCCTCGCACATTATTCAGCTAAATAGACCCCTCTTGTGCAATAGCAATTTCATTTCCTGTAGCTTGGAAGCACACTTTTAGCAACTCAAAACAATTTTCAACCAACTTTCTCAAACTCTACATTTCAATGTATGCTAAATTTACCCAGCAAATTCCCATAAAAAGAAAAAATCATTTACCAATTGATACATCTTTTCTGACCATCTTGTCTATTAGATTATAACCTTCCTGAGTCCTTAATGTTAGGTATGGAGCCTGATTGATATGTAAGCTACTTACGCGGTTTAACCTGTAATTGTTATTTTCCATTTATACTCCGTAATTATAAATACCCAATATTATTAATATATACCACACCGCCGTGGAAGTTGCCCACGGGTGTTACCACGAAATTTCCTCTTTCTCTCTCTCTACACGAAATACTCTCTCCTCTCTCTACTTTCTTCTCTCTTCCTTCACTTTCTTTTCAGCAGAAGTTTCTCCTTCTTCTTTGGAAAATCATAGTGTTGTGCAAATCGATCCTAACACTTAAAGTCTCAAGCAGAGGCAGATAGAGCCTTTGTTTGAAGTGTCAATTGAAACCAGTATTTTTGACACGGAATGCAGATATATATGTGAAAAAAATTAAAAATTCAACAAATACACATTTTCTGCTTCTCAAAAACTGTTTCTACACATACTCAAAAGCATTTTTTTTCCTTCTAAAAGCTTGGGCAAACTTCTAAGTAAATGGCATTGTAATAACTAAAATGAAAGGCAGACTAATCAAGATATCTCCAACAACAACAACAACAAACCCAATGGATTCCGACAAGTAGGCTCTAGGGTGGATAGGATATACGCAAACTTTACGACTGCTCTGGGAGGACAGAAAAGTTGTTTTTCATAAACCCTCCGCAAATTCTCCAATAACCAAAAAAAAAATGGAGCTAGTAAAAGATTTAGCACCTGAAGGAAGAGGAATGGAATTCTTTTGCTTAGGCTTTCTAGTATGAGACCTTGCTGATGCTGCAGAAATTTTTCTGCTCATTTTTGCTGCCATTTTTTCGTCTCCCAAATTCCTCAAAGAATTTAGAGCACAATTTTATAAACTCTTCAAAGGTCTATTTGGTATGGTTTGACCCATAGGCATTGTCAGTACTATTTCTTGATGTTAGCAACTAATCATTGTTTGTTTTTTAGCATTAATTATGTTTGCTTCACATGCAAATATTTGTGAATTAATGTGAGTCACAATTTATTGCATTATTTTAATAAAAATAGAGATTATAGAATTTGAAGTCTTAAAAATTGGTTTGAAGACTTTAGGGGTGGTTTGGTAGGTTGTACTAAAGTAAAATAATTTTTGTATAAAAATTTAATCCGTCCAATATAATGTTTGGTTGCTCAATTCAATTTATGCATACCTAATACATGAATTACTTATACCTCATAGGAGGACTTAGCTAATACCAAAGAAACCAATGGATTACTAATCCCTGCATTAACTATACCTGTATAAGACCCTAAAATTACTAAATCGTCCCTCAAACCCTTTTCCATAATTTTTTTATATACAGAAAGAAGAATATTCAAGGGTATGATTGTAAAGAAGATTTTGTACAGTTTTAAACCAAACACAAGCTTAAATTATACATTGCATAGTTAATTTTTAATACAATGAACCAAAAACTTGATAAAAAATAATTCCAGCACTACCATCCCTGCATTACTAATCTCTGCATTACTAATCCTTGCATTATTTGTGTTCGTACCAAACGACCCCTTAATTCAAGTGAATAAGGGTCTACTCATTAAAAAATTTCGTGAAATTCATGTTCCAAAACATAATTCAAATACTTTTATTGGCCAAGCTTCTGCGATCACTTTATTTTGAAAAGTACTATTCCAAAAATATTTTTCAAAAAATACTTTTGGTGAGAAACAATATTCTTTTTATTTATTAATATAAAAAGCATTTTTGATCAGCAATAAATATTTGGTCAAGTTTTAAAAAATAATTTTGAATATATTTTTCTCAAAATACTTTATGCGTCTCAAAAACTATGTTTATTTTTACTTAAAAGTAAGCTTTTCTTCTAAAAGCATGACAAAACTTTAAAAATATACTTTTGACTTAAAAAAGCTTCACCAAACCGAATAATAATGTTATATGATTAACTAATAAAATTTTTTTTAAAAAAAAGAGTTGAAATATCTCCTCACGTGCTTTCCCGTCAACATGAAAATTCAAAAGTTGTTCAAAAAAGAAAAGCAAAATACGTAAGACATGAACTTTCTTATTTTTCTCTTTTTGTCTAATTAACTTTTTAGGTTTTAGTCAACTTGGGGTAGTTGAACAACATTTTCAAGATTGCAAAAAAAAAAAAAAAAAAAAAATTTCAA
>MCJB01009234.1:49007-56507 GCA_002018475.1 Nicotiana obtusifolia
TCAAAGAAGGTACCTTTCTGAAGCTCAAAGAAGCACCTTTTCTGAAGCACCAAAAAAAAAAAAAAAAAAAAAACAATTTCAAGATTGAAAATTCTAGCCAACCACCACGTTTTTGAATATTTCAACTTTCCAACATTTTTAAATACAATTATTTTGATAAATGGACATTTGTCCTGACTCAACGTCCAAAAGCTAGCGTATGAACACCATATACGAATGTCCATTTGGCCTAACTCAACCCCCAAAAGCTAGCGTATGAAGACCATATAAGGAGACCAAAGACCTCAAAGCGTATGAAGACCATATAAGGAGACCAAAGACCTCAAATCTCATCGATGTGGGACAACTCACCACACCCCCTCACACCCCAGGCCTGCACTTTGGAGCGTGGACAACATAAATGGGGGCCCAATATCGATAACAATAATTGAGATGGGTCTGGCTCTGATACCATGATAAATGGACCTTGGGCCTAACTCAACCACAACAGCTAGCTTATGAGATGAGGATTGCCCAAGACCATATAAGGAGACCAAAAACTTCAAATCCCACCGATGTGAGACAACTCAACATATTTAATTCATCTTTAGCAGAAATATTTAGTCAGTATTCAGTAATTCTCTTTCCTTGAATTTTCATTTCAAATAAATCCAACTAGTGCTTTGTCAAGTATATGTTGGAGCAAGTTCAGTTGCACATTTATTAAATTTATTAAGTTGTCCTTATTTGACAAAAAGGTTTATTATATTGTAAAGCTATTTGAAAATTGGAATCAGATTTCTGACCTCAGTTATTATGTAATTGAATGAGATTGAAAACGCATACAAAAAGAAAGAAAGCTATCAAAGTTTCAACTCTTCGTACCGTAATTACGGGATATGTTGTGCGGACTCTTCAATATACTATTGTACTTGTATCGAATTCATCAAAATATGAATGGGCATATATCAAGTACGATAGCCCGAACCAACAAAATGCTATTGGGCTATCGATATCGGGTTATTGGGTAAATGGTTCGCTAACGGTTTAATATTATTTGACTATTGAGTTATCGGTTTATAAGGTCTTGATTTGCCTAGTTTTATTAACGGTTTAACCGATAACCCAATACGTTTTAACAAAATTATTAGTTTACTCACTAAGTATATAAAGCTACGTTATGGTTTCATTCTCTCAATTCTCTCGGTGGTTACTTTTCATCTTCAAACCTTAATCCTTGAAGTAAGTTTTAAACTTTTTTGAATTTTTCATTTTAATTCTTCAGTTAAGATTTTTAGTTTTATACTTTAAAGAATTAATTGTTTAGATTTTTAGTTTGTTTATTTGTTTCTTTTGTTGCACTGATTCTTTAGTATTTACAAGATTAGGATTTTATTATTTTCCTATTCATTATGCCCGCCCGCATTGAGATAGTTAGTAAGATTGAATGTTTTATTCCTCACTGCTACTAACTTATAACTGTAAAAATTGAGATCATATTCGGATTTTCAAATGTAAACTAAAGAAAGTTTTCTTTTTTAAAGTTGAAATTTAATCCATCTTTTCTTATGAGCTAAAATTCCGTTCCTTTTTCTAGAAGTATGATCACGATTTTATAATAAAACATAACTTTTTTTGGATATTTTTTATTCTTATCGGGTAAACCGATAACTGAACCGATAAGGATAGATAACCGACAAATCGATACCCGACAACCGATATCTTATCGGTTCGGTTATCAGTTTAGCATATTTATAAACCGAAAATCGATATGCCTAACCGATAACATTCACAACCGGACCGATCCGACCGATGCGCACCCTTACATGTACTATTTTTTAAGAATACAACACTTAGAAAGCGTATAAAAGTATACTTTGAAAAAGAAAACTCCTAAACTCATTCGAAAACAAGACTTATAAGTGAGGTAATGTGTTGAGCATTTACCCGACTTGTACGGGGCATTCACTAATTGCGACTTATAAAGCTCATTCAGGGTATTTGGTATACTGGAAAATATTTTCTGCGAAAAATATTTTTCAAAAAAATAAAAATATTTTTTGAAAAATTAGTAGTAATCTTTTGGTTCGCAAATTAAGGAAAATCAATTCTTAAGAGTATTCATAGATACAATAAATATTAAGTCATAAACTTTTTAACCAACAACCTTCCTAACGTACAAATTCCATGAACTTCCGAACTAATAAATTTTGGACCTGTAAACTCTATAATTTCTTAACCTGCAAATTTTTAAACACATAAACCTTCGAATTCATAACTTTAGAACTCATAAAATTTCGACCTGTAAACTGAAAATGCAAAAACCAAAACTGAAAATATTAAGAAAATATATATTTTTTGCCGCGCGGGAAAATATTTTCCGTCATATCAAACACAACCTCGATAAATAAGACTTATAAAGCTCAATCAGTAAATGCGACTTATAAATAACTTGAGTAAAACCTAGTGAGTTACATTTAGGAAATGGAAATGGCGGAAAGCTCCTTAAAAACCAGTTAAGACAGCGTCAGTTAACGTCAAAGTGACATAAATAGGAAACATAGTCACAACATAAAATATGTGTTAATATCATTTTCCCCGGTTCACTTTAATTAATTTTATAGTTATTTTCACACGTATTAAAAAAACTATCTTTTAACATTAAGTAACAATAAATTTGATTATGTTAACATTAATTTGTTCGTTGGAAATATAACAAATACCGATAAGCTCTTTATTCCAAGGGTAATTTTGAAAAAGAAGAAGTTAATTACTTCTTAATATCTTAAAAAATAAATATTGTGGACCACAAAAAAAGACCCAAAAGATCAATTGAAGTGGACCGGAGGGAGTAGTACTTTTGGTCATTTACCAAGAAACTTTAAATACATACTCTCTCCGTTTCAATCTATGTGAACATATTTGCTTTTCAGTCGGTGCCAAAAAGAATGAATACTTTTCATATCTGGAAATAATTTACCTATATTCAGATATTTATAGTCATACAAAATAAATATGCCTCATCTTACACCACAAGTTCAAAAGTCTTTTCTATTTTCTTAAACTTTGTGCCCTGTCAAATAAGTTCACATAAATTAAAACGGAGAATAGTACTTTTGGTCCCTTTATTATTAGTAGTAATTTTGACTTTAGTGCTTGTAATATCTGATTAAGAGCATTTAATCTTTAATTAGCTGATATGTGCACTTTTTATCCTTTTGCCTTTGAATATTTGAGGATGGTCTGTAAAAATAGCCCCAATATAATAAATTTTCTACATAAAAGGACCAAAATTATATATTTTAATTAATTAAAAGTTAAATGTGTTAGCCATATATAAGAAGGGCCAAAATCACAATTTACTAATAATTAAGGGATCAAAAGATAAAAATTGCAGCAGTTTTCACAAGATAAATGTGTGAATAGTTGAAGAGGCTTCTTTCCCGGCAGGCAATGAGACTAAGTCTTATTATTTTTTCTTTCTCAAAGTAAACTTTTTCGCTATTCCCACTGCCCACCCGAAAGAGACGAGGAAGACTAACCGCCATCCTGCTCAAACCTTTGTTGCTTGAGTTATAAAGCTGACTGCGAGAAGGAAGGTTCAAGCTATGACTGCCTCATCTCATGAGTTATCCTTAGTGACGAAAAAAAAAGTTTAGTATATTTAAAAGCTAGTTGATGGAGCCAAAATTGTGGCTTATTTATTATTTAAATGAAAATAATAATACCAAACATCAATTTTCCTTCATGAATTAAATGATTTTATTCTATGGAGTTAGAATTCTAGAAATAGCACTACTAAGTATTAAGTGCTATTAAACATTTATTTTAAGGCAAGTAATGTTTAATATCACCAATAACTATATATAATTATGCGTAATATACGGATCATATTATCATATATGGCCAACTCAACACTGTATTTTATGTATGTAAATATTATTAAACTACTTCCTCAAACTAAATATTGAAATATCTTATATGAGATTTATGGTAAAATTATTTTCTTAATCCCTCCGATCAAATAGCCCCTGAAATTAATTATGCTCTCTACCATCCTTTTCACAACAAAACGGAGAGATGAATTTATTAAGTTCGAACCTCTAATTTTTCTCGTAACAGGACGATACTCTAACCAATTGAATAATAAACCTACGAAAATTAAGTGTATAACGCAATATCATCTTTATTTTTATAAATCATAAAAGATTCCGTTGAATATGTAATTTAGTCCTGAGGCCACCACTAATTTCATTGAACCACCCACCCCTAATCATATTTTAGGTGAATTATAATCACTCACATTATTTGTCCATATGTGATATTCCAATCAATTCGATCTTTTTCAATGGGCCTACTTCACCTAATTGGTTAAGCGAATGTCACGAGTTTAAACCTTCTCGCAAACAAAAACCTGATATTTAATTGGGTAGGAAAAAAGACACAATGGTGCCTACAAACACAATGACAACTCAATTCCAAACAAATTGACGTCAAAATTGAAGTTGTCAAGTGTCATTATTTGAAAGTAAGTCAAATGGTGTGATCTTCCAACTGCAACACATTCTAGTGGCAACAACAACAATGACGATTCAACTATAAGCAAGTTGACATCAGTTATATAATCTTCACCTTCTGTGTTGCTTTATTTAAGCCCGTATTCAATTCAATATTACAAAATTTTAGTTTATTTAGCATTAGAAGTAGTGGAGGAGCCACCTTATGCTAAGGAGTGTCAATTGACATCTATTTGTGAGAAAATTACACTGTTTAGTGGCCTTTGATAATACCAAATATAACAGTGTTGGGTGAAACTTAGGCCAGTTTATAATCAAAATATTTGCTCAAATCAGTTCATTAACAGTATTAGCATGTATGGTTACTGCATCAAAATGAAATAACACTCCTTCAGCACATGATAATCTATTACTTGACTTAAACAACTTAACCTAGTACTCCATTTAATTATCAACAAATATCCAAGTTTATTCAAGAAGGGGAATGTCACGATCCGATTTCTAACCAAGTCGTAACCGGCACTCGGTGTCTTAACTTGTCCGAGCGAACTATCTCGGCTTTTTTATTTTGTTCTATTTCTGTTGTGCAATGCATCTCAACACAATTTGATATGATTTAAAGTAAATTTTTTTCTGAATCTTTAATCGAAATAATAGTCTGAAAAGAAATTCATTCTGTTATCTTGAATACATTGAAAAATAAATGTAATGCAATGTGGACACCCATGACTCTTTCTATGAAGCTTCTAAGAAATACTGAAATAATAAGATAAAATTCTGAAATCAACGAACTCCACAGCCTGCTTACCTGCAAAATCTGCCTACATTGACATAGGTCAATGTAGGTTCCCATGAAGAGAATGCCAGTACATTACAGGTACTCTGTAAGTAAAGCAATCCTCCCACTAAAGCTGGAACGAGACTAAGAAAGAAGTATGTATGCATGATATAGAACAATTCTAAAAGCTTATGATAACGAGTTAAGACAGACAACTCATATATCTATTGTAAATTCTTCTTGATGTCATTCATGAAAATTTTCGTTCTTTTCTTTTCTCTTCTACATAAAAGTCAAATAGACAAATATATAAACTTTCTCAGAACAATCTTTGTAAATTTTCTTACGCATTTTATTTTCTTCTCTCTTCTTCTATTTTCTTTTCTGGGGAGTTCCATTGATTCTGACATTCTTTTTGACTCTGATTCTGAAAATGTCACCATATGATAGGTGTGGTGGACGATCACATCCTGATCGCCTGAACCCCATTCCTGTGGTGCCTCACATTTCAAGGTTCTAGCATGCTCTTTCTTGTGCCTTACCAAGGCACTTCTATCATAATGCCCGCACCAACGATATACTAATATTCTACTCTAACACGAGTAGTTTCAGGGTAGCATAAATCACAAGAGGCTATGAACCCTTCTCAGATATCTAAGGAAACTCCCAAAATATTCTTCTGAGTGATTCTTGTATCACAAAATTTTAAACAATGATATATCTCCATAGTTTCATAAAATCATGTAAAAGAAATTTTAATAGTTTATACATTAAAGAAATATATGCAAGTCATGGATGCATGAGACATGATTTACGGAACAACATACTATTCTTGAGTTATTAACCATGATAATCATCTAAGATCTTTTCTATAACTCTAATGGATAATGTGAGTCCACTCGTTCCATTTAGAGCTAACATTAATGTCCTATACAATCCAACAAATACTTATGTCATGATCTTTGTGAGAAGACAACTTTAGTAAAAGCATTGTCTCCATTCACCTTGATTCATTGCTTTTGAATACCTTATGTCATGATCTTTGTGAGAAGACAACTTTAATAAAAACATTGTCTCTACTCACCTTGATTCATTGCTTTTGAATACCTTCATTTGATCCAATCCAATGGGTTGAACTCACCAAACAAATCTATACATAGTCAATTTAAAAATCAGTACGGGAAGTTCCAAGATTGCAAATATATAGAAAACCTAGGTTTGATTCTTCTCTCCTTCTAGGGTTCATCGTTAATCTAAGTTTTTGTAGTAGTTTCTAGGAACAATTATCAACCATAAACCTCTCCAATAATCGTGGTTGAAAGCGGTTATGAAACTTACCTTGAATCGTGAAACCCTAGGTTAACGGAGAGACCTTGTTCTTGAGTTCTTGTTGAGAATCTAGCGATTTTGAGATGGAATATTGTTAGAATTGATGTTTAGAAGTAGCACTCTAACATTAATCGCATTAAAAACTCACCATAGGTAGTATGAGAAACCTGAGAATGAAAGAAGTGGTTTAATATTTAAATAATGAGGCTATTTTCTCTCTTTCCATCCCTTTTGTTTCAACTTCACACCTTCGGCGTCACAGTCTGTGCCCAGTGCTACTCACGACGGCCAAATAAAATTATTTATGATTTTGGCGTTCTGATTGGCGCTCGGCGCACCCCTGGGCGCCCAAAAACCCAACCCATTTTTCTGACAAGATAGTCTTCAGTAAAATGCCTATTACTTTTTATAGGAATATCGAAATGATGAACAGTTTGAAGTGTTAGAAATTAGATTTCAAGAGCTTTCTTATGATATGTGGCTCAAATCTCAGTTCATTATATATTGATAGATATGCTCATTTAAACTTAGGTCATGTGCGACGAAGGTCATTTTCATCCCTTAAACATCTGCAATATATTCCAATTTACTTCTCTCCTCTGATAACCATCCATTCAACCTTCTAAACATAAGATTTATGTATTTTATACCTTCATAATTTTTCACACACCTTTGTGTCCAACTTAGAGATTGAGGGAGAACATAATACTTAGCAAAAGTTTGTCGGGGCTTTACAATCTTTCCCTTATATGACATTCATCCTTGAATGTCTAATGAGTCACAAAAAGTTAAAACTCCTAGCATTAACTCTCTGTCTCTTTTGTGTAGTTTACCTAAAACGCTAAATGTCGCGACCCAACCTCGGGGGCCCGCGACCGGGCACTGAACCCTGCTTGC
>MCJB01009234.1:61507-82990 GCA_002018475.1 Nicotiana obtusifolia
AAGCTACCCTGCAATTATAATTTCACAATAACCTTCCTCGTTTATGACTCAGTCTTTATATTCGAATTAGTCAGTCTTGCTATTCTCGTTTGCGACTCAACCTTATTCACTATTCAAATTATCTTCTAACTCTTTCATCACGAAAAGGCACATACAGATCGAGAAATGCACCCATTATTGTAGGTCTACTCATAAAAATGATACGAACTAAAAGTTACCTCGGAAACATAGCCATATTTAGGAACTTCTTTTTGGCCTTCTTAAGGTTTAGGGGGGTTGAGACATAATTGAGGCTGCAGAAATATGGTACGTGGTCTATACGATATATATATATATATATATGTATATCGTAACGTACCATATTTCTGCAGCCTCAATTCCAAGACGTGATTCATCCACATAGGACTGCTGTTGCTCTTAATCTCTTATATCTAACATTCCTTTTTATCCTTTTCAAGTCTTGGGAAACATAATCTTATCAGGTTTGGCATATCAATTTGGCGACTCGCCCTTGCTAACTTAGTTCTTACAAATGGAACTACTTCTGAACTTGTGACAATAGCTAACTTTGTGAGTTTCTTGTTCTGCGGATGTGCTATTATCCACCTTCATATGACTTGTGACGAGTGGTGCAACATAAACTCTAGAACATTTTATGTATCTTCTTCATCTTCTCATCTTTTCTAATTTCTTGAAATTATCCAAAGCATAGTGGTTCTCTTCTACCATCCTTGGGATTACTGCAATTTAACGTCTATCATGCCTCACTTATTGGTACCATTCTCAAGTTTATCACGCAATCTACTGTATCATAGGCATATGTGAAGGCTACCACGTCACATAGCTTAGGCGCCCTAGCGTACTCTTCTCTAGCTCTTTGTCTAGCAATATTCTCTTGCTATTTTAGCCTCTTAGGCTATTAACACTTTAAAAACTTCATCCCTTTGTTTTGCGCTATATGTGCGCTTACAATATCCATTTTTTCGTGGCATCTCTCATCTTGCTCTGTTAATCCCTTAATACATCCTAATCTACTACAACATCCTGTTACTCTTATATCACTTTTGGTAATAAATTCGCATTATACAAGCACCTTTAAACTTATGTACATACTTGAATATTTCATTTACTTTGATGATGGTTTGCTAGCAAACCATAAATATTTATGGTCGCTCCTATCCCCATAAAATTTCCCTTCTGTAAGCGACCAACTTTGGTCGCTAATATTAAACGTGGAGTTTAGCGACCAAAGTTGGTCGCCATTTGTGAATTTTCTTTGACCAGATATGTTTGACCAGTCCGGTCAAAATGTTGAACAGTTTGGCGACCAGTGGGCGACCTTCTTTGGTCACTAATTTATTTAAGTTTTTTTTCATTTTTTTTGTCTATTTTAGCGACCAATGTTGGTCGCTTTTTGTGGCAGACCAACTTTGGTCGCTAATTTTTGGTCTCTAAATCCCTGATTTCTAGTAGTGAATGGTTTTGGCTTTGACCCTTAAAAGAGGATGTTAATTCACTTCCTAATATGAGTATATTATATAGTCCTGACGTCACACACGTTGCAATTATATGTACTTACTATCTATTTGTTTCTCAGATGGACGAGGTCTTTTCTTGTTGGGCCAATCTCATACCAATTATACTTATCACGATTCAACTTTGAAAGGATTGGGCTTGTTCTTTACTCTTCTTCGTGCTTCATAGGATTCTTCCTTAATTACAGATATTCACTTCAGTAACCTAGTAATCAATCACTATTCTCGTACGGAGATATGTTCTTTCATGCATCCATCTTCTTGGAGCAAAGTGTCCTCCATTTACTTTGATACTTACCTTGCATATAGGTTTATCGAGTACTAACCATTGGTCTAGATTTATCCTAGTATCATCAACATCTCTGTAAATGTGTTTTTCGCGTGCATTTAATCCTTTCATAGTATTCAAGACTTCCTCGATTCAATACTTTGTAGATGAACCACTTCCTGATTCATTACTCGTATATCGTAATACCACTAGTTAGTCATGATCTCACCTAGTGGCCTTTTTTCTTTTTGTTATCTTTCTCTTTAGGATATATCTTCTTATTCCATGGTCTAGCTCGTGCAATACTTATAACCTGACAACTTATTTGATCAATTGGCTCACTCATCCTGAAATCTCTTGGTTCTTATTGTATCCCAACTTTATGACACTTCAAAACTACTAATCTTATGGCTAAACATCATATAACACCTATTTTATTGCTTTAGGTTTAACATTTCACAAGCAAATCACCTTGATATTATTTCTTGTAATGTTCTATTCGACTTTGAGTCACATTTAGCGAACTTGAGAAAGTGAGGCTCTCTGAGAAAGGCATATATATGCCAACCCTCAAAATCTACTCTACCTTGGTACAACTATTTGTGTTAACCGTAGAAAAATATGCATTTTATATAATCTTACCTTTTTGATATCATACATTTACGTACTTTCTTGAGCTATTCTGAAATAAACTTCTAGCGCGAAGGCTAACTTTTCTGATATCTTTCGTCTGAAGGCATTACTTTTATGAATCTTTCTGTGATATTATGGCACCTTAGCCAGGCTGAACATCTATCTTATTAAAATATATAAATATCATACATTCTCAATATGTATATGCCTGCATGCTATAAATTATGGGCTTAGCTCGTTGACATACGATTATTCTCAAGTTCAAACTTAAGTCATATTAAGCACCCTGGCAAATATCAAAACATTATATAGTTGAGATTCAAGTCACGTCATAACATATCTCTGAATCTTTCATAACTATACTAGCTTCAAAACATATCAGTATCACTTTAACAACCTTATGGCCTTAAGCCAACCCATCACACTTGTATCTTATTGGAAGTATATTGTTCGCTGCATCCATTTTCTGTAGCATTCATTCTCTTCATAATGCAAGGATGGTTTTATGTGTTTTGTGAATTTTCTTTTCCCTAAAGAGAATGCCTTATAGTGTATATTTACCTCCCTTCTATCTCCTCTCTGTGAAAAGGCTGAGAAATAAAATACGAAGAGGGGCAGCTAGACCGAGTAGGGGTTCGAATCTATCTCTTCAAAAGGGTTGAACACCGTGAAGTCCACCCTTTTAGCCTAGAGGAAATTTTTAAGCAACTTTGTGTTATTTGGTACTCATGACTAGGCATCATATCTTTAAAGAGCTTGGTGTTGTCATTCTACCGTGGTTCACCTTATACTGGTAATTTATTTCAACTTTAAAATCCCGAGGTCATGTCTTTTTGTACTTCTTAAACTGTAGTTGACCACATATGCACTTCAAAAGATCTATTCATTGTGTTAGTATAGGTCATAATACATACAATAAACTACTCGTTTCTTCTTATCGTCTTCATCATTTAGAGGACATTCTTTGATAGGAGCCACAAAGTACTCGCTCCAACTACCATAGGTTTTACTCTGTCCCATGTACATAACTTATTAGCCTCGTTGTTTTGAACAAAAATTTGATCTCAACTGAAGGACGCAAATCCTGATATGTCTTTCTTCCGCCTAATCTCTTCATGTTAACAGTGGCCTATACCATGACTGGCCTTCTTGGTATCTAAATTAAATCTGGACATTGCTTAGGAATATAGTCTTTTTCGTATTCCTATTCACCTTACTAGCACCAACTTCTTGTGAGTTCCATGACAACTTTGACATTATTGAGACATCATCACCTCATCTTTTTAGTACAAAGTCTTTAAAATATTTATAATAGTTCTGATTTGTTACAGCCGTAAATAAGATAATTCGGTCTTACCTCATTCTCTTTTTTAGGATACACTTTTCTTGGTCAGTTCCCAACTTAACCTTTATTCTCCCTTAAAGGCAGTTAGCACCATAAACCACCTCACTCGTAGACGGTGATGTCTTGCTAGCTTTTCTTCTCAGAGTCTCTAATCGCATCGGTATGTCAATCATTCGATTAATCGAAAAAATGAAGTTTGATTCTCACTTTAAGTACGAGGGATGTCTTGCTAGCTTTTCTTCTCAGAGTCCCTAATTGCATCGGTATATCAATCATTCGATTAATCGAAAAAATAGAAGTTTGATTCTCACTTTAATCTTTAACACACTATCTAGATTAAGGAAGAATGAGAAACTTTTCTTAAATGTCTGTACACCCACGTTTATAGAAAGGGCCCTCACAACGATAAACGAGACTCTACTTGTAACACCCCGACCGGTCGTTTTTTGAGTATTTGCATTCAGTTCGGCAATTTGAGGTCACGAATAGGTTCATATAGTGTATTATGACGTGCGTGCATCATCAGCTTTGGTTTTTGAGTGGCTCAGAATTGATTTTGAAGGATTACTCTCACTTGAGAAGCTTGAGGTTGAAAGAAGTTGACCTAGTTTGACTTTTGTGTAGTTGACCTAGGATCATAGTTTTGATGGTACCGGTAGGTCCAGATAGTGATTTTGGACTTGGGGTGTATGATCGGAGCTGCATTCGGATATTTCTAGAAAGTTTCGGCACCATTTGACGAAAGTTGACAATTCAAAGTTTGGAAGTCTCCTAAGTTTGACCACGGTTTGACTTAAGGCTATCGGGTTCGGATTTTGGTTTCAGGACTTAAAATAGGTCCATTTCGTCATTTCGAACTTGTCTGCAAAATTTGATGTCATTTGGAGTTGGTTTGATGTGGCTCAGACGCTTGGTTGCAATTCTAGAAGTTCTTAAATTTCATTGCAATTTTCATGCATTTGGCGTCCAATTCGTGATTCTAGATGTTATTTTGGTGTTTTGATCGGGCGAGCTAATTCGTATGATACTTTTAAACTTGTGTGGATGTTTGGTTTGGAGCCCCGGAGGATTGGGAGAGTTTCAGATTAATTTCGGATTGGAGACTTATGTCATGATCTTTGTGAGTATTGTCTCTACTCACCTTGATTCATTGCTTTTGAATACCTTCGTTTGCTCCAATCCATCGGGTTCAACTCACCAAACAAATCTATACATAGTTAATTTAAACATCAATACTAGAAGTTCCAAAATTTCCAAAATATAAAAACTCTAGGTTTGATTCTTCTCTCCCTCTAGAGTTTATCGTTAATCTAAGTTTTAGTAGTAGTTTCTAGGAACAATTATCAACCATAAACCTCTCTAACAGTCGTGGTTGAAAGCGGTTACGAAACCTACCTTGAATCATGAAACCCTAGGTTAGCGGAGACAACTTATTCTTGAGTTCTTGTTGAGAATCTAGCGATTTTGAGATGGAATATTGTTAGAATTGATGTTTGGAAGTAGTACTCTAACATTAATTGCATTGAAAACTCACCTTAGGTAGTGTGAGAATCCTGGGATGACTTGAGTACGAGAGGAGGTTTAATCTTTAAACAGGCTATTTTCCCTCTCCCTGTCGGGAGCTTGTGGTCCAGCTTTTACCCGAACCCCGCGCATAGCGGGAGCTTAGTGCACCGGGCTGCCATTTTATTCAATGCCATTGAATCAAATACTAAACCAGCCCAATAGTAATCAGTACAACTTTAATAGAACAAAGAGAGAATATCTTCACGACTATCTGTTACTTGAATTAAACAACTTAAATATAGCATTTAGCTATTAACAAATATTCAAATATGTTCAATGACAAAAGAGTCATTGAATCCAATAATTAGACCAGTCTCATACATCTTTATATCACAAAGGGCTTTCCAAGTAAGAATGTTTTCATGATTTTATCTCCCATTCCTTCAGCCCATGGAAACATGTGACCTCCACCTTTCATTTCATGATAATGAACCCATGGTAGTTTCTGCGCGATGTATCGTTGCAGAATGACAGGTACATGACCATCTTCGTCACCTTGCCAAATGTGAACAGAACCTTCGCCGTTAGGGAAAGGGTTCTCAAGTTCCATTGGATCGAATTCCCATGTCCCGAAACCTATCATTATATCCCGGTGGATCGTCTCGTATTCCCCTTGTTGTCTTACCAGGTCCTAATATCATCAGGAAATTAACCAAGGTTAATGCAGAAATGTCATAGAACACAATACAAAGGTTTAGTTCTTGCAAGTTGCAACCAAAGTCTAGTATGCATTAGGCAAGAAAATGTGCAGGAAACAGTAGCTCTAATTATATGCTAATCATACTGTGATCCTCTCTTATGTCAATAGCAATTAACCTGTTTTTCTGTCCAAATTGTGTATTATGGTTAAATCTTGATTCGGAAGTATCAGTTCAAATCTATGTTGCACGGACTCTTCAAAATGCTTCCGTACCCGTGCTGGATCCTCCAAAAATGCACTACTTTTGGAGGATCCGACAAGCACCCGGCAACATTTTCGGAGAGTCCGAGCAACATAGCTTCAAATTTACCTGAAATGAAATGAGGATATGCTAAGAAGCTAGACAAGTAAGTTCTCCATATTATAGCTTTATTTATAGCAAAAATAAGTCACTTTCATATCAAAGTAACATATATCATTACCGCACCAGAAAATATAATAGGAGTTTTAGCACATAACCATTCATTACTTGAATAAAGCAACTTAACAATCATTTGATAATATTGACAATATTCAAGTTTGTACAATGAGACAGAGTAATTGAATCTAACAATAAACAAGCCCCATAGTATAGCTTTATAGAACAAAGGGCCTATGTCGCGCCGACTCCCAAAATGCTGCCGCATCCGTGTCGGGTCCTCCAAAAATACACTTCTTTTGGAGGATCTGACACGCACCCAGCAACATTTTTGGAGAATCCGACCAACACACCAAACGGCTGTCCAAGTATATTTTCATGACTTTATATATCATAGACAACTTAACTGGTTTAAACTTGTTAATAAATATTCAAATGTTCAACGACAGAGTCGTTGGATTCAATACTAAACCAGCCCATAGTATAGTTTTATAGAACAAAGGGCTCTCCAAGTAAGAAAGTCTTCATAATTTTATCTCCCATTCCTTCAGCCCATGGAAACATATGACCTCCTCCTTTCATTTCATGATAATGAAACCGTGGTAGCTTCTGCGCGACGTAACGTTGTAGAATGAAAGGTACATGACCATCTTGATCACCTTGCCAAATATGCATAGAACCTTCACCATTAGGGAAAGGGTTTTCGAGTTCCATAGGATCGAATTCCCATGTCCCAAAACCTATCATTAGAAACGAGCCCTTAAGAGACTACCAAGGGAACTTAAGTAATGGAGATCTTAAAGTACAGGTGCTAGAGGAGTGCACTAATGATATCAAATTGCCAATGACCACTTTCACAACTAGCGTATTTTTCTCTCCAAATTGTCCATAATGGTAAAATCTAGAGCAGTGATAGATCAAAAATTTACAAGTGCTGGTTTTGAGCTAAAAGTGTGAGTTATGCAATGCATATTTAACTCTATATACACTTATTTTTCACACATATATATAAGGTTCAAAGGCGAAACACTAACGAACCCATTGTTGAATCCGTCAGTGATCTTGAGTACAACAAGAGCAACTACGCCTCAATCCCAAACAAGTTAGGGGCGGCTATATGAGTTCTCACCGGTAATGTTTCTCCATTTAAATTCAAACTAGTACTTCAAATTAGCATGTAATGAAATGAGGATATGCTAAGAAGCTAAAGAAGTGCTCACCCGATATTTACTCTGATAGGAATCAAAGACAGGCATTAGTACTCGGTCTTGTTCGAAAAGAATATCTTCACTGCAAGATGCCACACTAGAAGAAGGAAATAACTTTTGAGTGTTCCACCAATATGTCAACCATGGGAGATAGTGAGCAATCCGAAGTGTCCATTGATCTTGTACAAGCTGCTCATAATATGCCTGTTTAGTCAAGTTTGCAGGAAAACTTTTCCACCAGTAGTTAGTCACTGGGGTTAGAAGAATTGCTCCAGCCAATCTGTTACACATTTCAAAGGTCACACAGTAAGCTGGAATACATTCAGATGAATCATAATATCCAAATAGAAACAACAGCTTTTTCTCAACCATGTCGATTGGTCGTCAAACTTCCAGTTTTATGACTTAACTGCAATAAATTCCCAAGTCCAGTGAACTGAAATTCTTAAGGCTGACCCGGCTTATGCGCCATGGCATTTTTGCTGATTTAGCATGCCGATGCAGTTAGAGTTTAACTTATATAGATCGACAGTCTGAACGATTTTTATACTGTTAGGTCATCCAATTTAACACTATATAGAAAGCGAGATCCGTAATCTTCAAAATAAGACAGGTTATCTGCTACGATTTATACTGTGTATATAAGTTAAGCTCCAATTATATTTCAAGCGACGAGAATTAGTTTTAAGACTTCAGTACCTGTGAGGAATATATTTAAGAAGGCCCCAAACAGCTTGTCCACCCATAGAAAATCCCATAACATAGAATTTAGATCCCAATTCCAATTGATCAGCTAACTCTTCTATATCAAGGGCTAAGGTCTTTGGTGTTCTTTTGGGATGAGGATCACTTTCTCCATAACCTGGTCTATCAATTGACACAATATATATTCCCAAACTCTGCATAACCTCCTGCACCACAACAAAATTATATCCATATTAAAACTCAAAATAAAATATTGTAACAAATAAAAACATGTAACATGATGCAAACAACAACAACAACATACCCGGTTTAACCCCACAAGTAAGTTTCGGAGCCAAATTTTAACCAAGAGGATTCGGAATATTAAAAAGTAAACACAACAGCATACCAAGATGATTCAACATCTACTATTTATGCATAAACAATAATAAGTTTGACCTTATATATACAGCGGGCCTGTGCCAGTGTTTGTAGACTTTATCCCTAACTTCAGCATCTACTATTTATGCATAAAAAATAATTTTGACCTGTAATTTTTCGGCGAAGGGGTTCGGATGAATCCTTCCTTCATCCTAGCTCCGCACCTAACAAAGGTGGGATCTGGGTAGGGTGGGGCATAAGACCTTTTCCCTACCTTCAACATCCACTGTTTATGAATAAAAAATAATTTTGATCTTATATATATTGTGTAATTTTTTTGGCGAAAGGGGTTCGGATGAAACCCTTCCACCACCCTAGCTCCACCACGGCCACAAGTGGTATCTAGGGAAGGTGGGGTGTATGCAGACCTTATCCCTACCTTTAACCTTTACAATTTATGCATACAAAAATAATTTTCACTTTATATATATAGTATAATTTTTGGACGAATGGGATTCGGATGAACCGCTTCGCCACCCTAATTCCACCCCGGCCACAGGTGGGGTGTACGTAGACCTCACCCCTGTCTTATGAGAAAGGTTATTTCCAATAAACCTTCGGCTCAAGAAAAGCATTTTGAAAACAGGTTTGAAAATACCGAAGTAAAAAGCTATCATAAAAATACTTAAGATAAGAGAACATACAGGAGAAATAGTGGTGAGCAGAGCAACATCATGTCTAACACAATCAAATCCATGGATGAAAACAAATTTATGTTTTGCTTGGTCTCTAGGAACACCATTTTCTTTATAAGCCAAATATCTGCCATCAGAAAGCTTGACTCTTGGTGCTGTAATTGGTGGTCCATTAGGTGAACCACAAATCTTGGTAGGTGGTGGCATAATTGCCTTATAAATCAGTGCTAATATCACTATACCAAAAAGGGCTATCATTTTTCTGATCATTCCTGCAAAATGCTTTCAAGATTAACCACTAAAAGAAAACTCAGAATTCAAGAAAACAAGAAAAAGAAACCAAGAAACTTACCCTATAAAAATGTTCTGATAAAATCTTGAGATATTTAAGTTGGAGAAGCAGGTGCCTGCCTCCTAACTAAGTAGTTGAACAATTCAAGAAAACAAATAATTATCTAAAATTTATAAGGATGTGAAGGGAATGGTCACAACTCTTGCTGCAGAGTGCAGTGTTTTCAGTGCTGTGTCCTTCCTTAGTGCTCTACCTTTCCCCTATTATATATAGGCTTACCTCGTTAAAAAAATTTAAGGAAAAATAAACAAAAATGTATACTTTATAAGTAAACAAAAATAAAATAACATATTAATTAATATTTTATTGATAACAAGGTATGTAAAGGGACATGTTTTGTACTATATTGTATAGAGTCGGGGTTATATCCAATGTTAAAAAGTATTTTAAGCTATCTAGAAGACTTATCCAATATAATTTTATAAATATAATTTTTACAGGATAGAGAGTCGTAAACCTTATCTTGTACCGATAGAGAGGTCGTATTCGATATGCTCTTTACTTAAAACAAACATGCATATTACAACAGTATAGAAAAAAAAATACAGTAGTTAAAAGTTAACACTACTACTACCTAGAACGACTAAGAACGAGAAATTTTTAGTAAAGAGTATTTTTCTTTAATAATGGTTAGTAAATTTCCAATACTAAATGAATATGAAAAAAAAAAAAAGGTATTCATACAAGAGGAAGATGGTGACACCACCAACCATTCAACGTAAAATGACTAAGAAAGGGATCTATTGGGGTAGGCCATGGCGGATTCAAAATTTTAAGATCGTGGGTGCTCACTTTCTTTTATATAAGTTGTTATGAATCACATGGTATAAGTGTACAACTATACAAATGCAACAGAGAAAAAATTAATAAGAAAATGATGGAAAAATTAATAAGAAAATGATGGTTAATATTATCATTATCAAAAAAGACTTCTAGTCACAAGTCAAATAGAAATCAAACCCGCGCCTACATAACTTTACTTCAAGCTCAACACTGCAGCACCCATTAGTCTTTTTTTGTTCTTGGGTGCTTGCTAGCATATTATATCCGTTTTTTATATTTTTTATATAATTATACACAGTTGATGTTGAGATAAATGGGTGCTAAAGCACCTTAAATTAGTACATAGATCCGCCATTGGGGGTAGGAGAATGTAGGCCACTAAGGGATTATTTGGTTCGGAACAAGAATATTCTCGAATTTTAATTTTGAGATTATAATTTTGGGATTATAATCTTATAATTTATGTCAAAATCTTGGTTTAAAATTTATACGGATTTTAACTAATACCAATAATTAAATACATATTATATATAATTCCAAATTTTATCTCGAGATTATATAACCAACTACCCTTAATTCTCTTGCTTTACTTTGAGGAAAATTCCACTAAGAATGACAACTAATTTGATGTGCTAACAAAAGGAATGCTCGTTAATCTCATTCGAGCGTCGTAATCATACCCACTTAGACCTACTTAAAAAAAATCTATACTCTATTCATTTTGAAATCTTTTAAAGAAAAATAATGTTTAAAGAAATAGTTTAGAATTATTTTCTTCTGTCGATTTGTGATATTTAAAAACTATAAAGTTTTAATAATTGGGATCCCAACTTACCAAATTTTGATTCTCAAATACGTAGTATCTTTACAGGACGAAAAGTATCAACAAAGTTCCAAGAAGAAAACAATGATAGCAATTCCAAGCTACAAGTCCCCGTTGTAATTGGATTTTCTTTTTATAGTTGTGGTGTCCGAACTAACTTACGCGGATCTTGATTAGTTCTACTAAATACTTTATATTTTCCATTAACAAAAGGTAATGGCGGATTCAGGATTTTAAGGTCGTGGGTTCTTACTCAGTGGCCATATAAAAAAATTAGTTCATGCAAGAATCGATCCCTAACCACTTCTATTCTCACCTCTTAACCAAAGCACCGAGAAGACTTTTTGTTTAACGGGTGCTTGCTAGTTTTTTATACCAGTATTTTCTGTATTTCTATATAATTATACAGAGCTTGCGTCGGGATTAATAGGTGCTTCAATATCTGACATGGTCAACGTAGATCTACCCCTGACAACAGATACCAAATAACTCTATCTATCAAGACTTGAAAAAAAGGGAAGAAATCACCTTGCCTAAATAGACTTAGATAGCCCTATGTCCTTGAGTTGTTCCTTGTTTCCGTAGGAGAGCTAGAATTTAAACTTTATAATTCTAAATTTTAGAATAGCGATATTCTATGTTAGTAATTAACTTTTAAATTTAACTTTTGTATTATTTATTGAAGGTTTTAATATAAATATAAGATTTAAACTAAAATTATTAAATTCGGCCGATTTCGTAACTTTCCAGTTCCACCGCCTTATTTGATTAACCTTTAGTGAAACTAAAACTCTACATATAAATATTGTAGAGTGAACGATAATCACAAGACTTCAAAACTCCAATCCGTCTTTTTCTTTTTCTTTTTTAAAATAAAATAAAAAATCTTATACATGTCTACTAAATATTTTATATCTTTCACTAACAACAGGTATCAAATAACAAAATACTGCATAATCACGTATGATTCGGGAAAAGATCATATTTTAGGGATGTGATATAGATAATCTATCGTGACGCAAGTATTAATGACTGCTTACGATTACTCTAAGTGAATTTGTTCAAGGGGGACCCTCTGATCTATCAATGGAAAGATCTCCATGTGTGGCGTGATAAGGAATCCTAGAAAAGATCGATTGAGACTCCCTCCACGGTCCCACGAAGATCTCTACGTACTTGTCCAGGACAAGTGAGATCTTCGGTCTGCGTGCCCTGTCTGAAAGTAGACCTTGTAGAAAAGCGGATAGGAAAGGTAGCCTTTAGACTCAAGCGACCAGCTCGGTGAAAACGAACCACGTATTCCATGTAAGTCAGTTGACTTCGATTAGACCAGATCGCCCCAGAGAGGAACGTGCCCACGAGGGCACCAGTAATTGCGGATCAGCATGCCGCAGTGAATATGTACCCGGGCCCTGTACACACCGCCCGTCACACCCTAGGAATTGGTTTCGCCATTTGTGACCGACGATTGCTTGCAAGAGGTGGCGATCGGCAGTGTTCCAAAGCGCCATAACGACGTGCGTTAGAGCGTTATGGCAAACGATTCCCAGTCCTTGAGTATGAGTACTCCTATCCGCTCTTGGGTTCATAACCGGTCCTATTAAATTAGTTGCACATGAGTACGGTCTTCTCGGGGTCGCGACGACTCTTCTCTTCACAAGTAGGCTTGGCGCAACGCTTAGTCGATTTTTAAAGCAAAAAGATGCTAGAAGACTGACGAGGCGCTAGAGTGAAGTGATTCCCGGGTGGGGACGGCCATAACATAAGGCTATTACTTTCACACCTCTCTATCTATAGATAGAGAGAGATCCGCTGCGTGAGTGAAAGGAGAGGACCCGAATTCGCTATATGTCCCAGGTGGCGTAGTGATCGGTCGGCTTTCCTTCCTTTAACATTAATATTATTTTAATATATCATTATTAATTTCGAACGAGAGAAAATAAAAGATTATTTAATCCAGCAGATTTCGTATATAACCTTCCAGCTCCACCACCTTATTTGATTAACTTTTAGTGAAACTAAAACTCTACATATAAATATTGTAGACTGAACGATAATCACAAGACTTCAAAACTCCAATCCGTATTTTTCTCTTCTTTTTTTTTTTGGAAAATAGAATAAAAAATCCTATACATGTCAAAATACAACTAGGACAATTTTAAACTACTACAAATAGACAAACTCCTAGACAATTAAAAAAAGGACTTTTATCATTATGGTAGTAGATTGGTGCATAAAATAATGCGTAATCAAGAATGATTCATAAAAATATCATATGTTAAAACTACTACAATGACGTAAATAGACAAACTCCTATACAATTAAAAAAAGGACTTTATCATATGTGGCGGATTCAGGATTTTAGTTTTGTAGGTGCTCCAGCACCCATCATAAACCAAAGCATCCACCTAGCTCTCTGTTACCTGAGTGCTTGCTGATTTATTATATCATTTCTTAAATTTTTTATATAACTATACATACTCCGAGTCGAGATTAATGGGTGCTCGAGCACCCGAAACACTATATGTAGATCCGCCCCTATTTATCATTATGATAGTAGCTTGGTGCATAAAATATTGCGTAGTCAACTATGATTCAGAAAATGAACAAACTCCTAGACAATTAAAAAAAGGACTTTATCATTATGGTCAGTGGCGGATCCAGGATTTTAAGGTCATGGGTGCTCACTCTCTGGCCATATAAAAAAATTAGTTCATACAAGAATCGATCCCTTAACCACTTCATATTTGTGCACTCTATTCTCACCTCTTAACCAAAGCACCCACAAGACTTTTTGTTTAATGGGTGCATCCTAGTTCTTTATAACATTATTCCCTGTATTTTCTATATAATTATACAGAGTTTGCATCGGGATTAATGGGTGCTTCAGCACCCGGTGAACTAAACGTGAATCCGCCCCTGATTATGGTAGTAGGTTGGTGCATAAAATATTGTGTAATCACGTATGATTCAAGAAAAGATCATATGTGATATATATAATTTATCCTAATATAAGTATTAATCGCTGTTTACTATTACTTTAAGACTTTCCGTCCTTTAAGTTTAATATTATTTTAATATATCATTATTAATTTCGAACGAGAGAAAATAAAAGAAGTAGTCGTGAATTCCAAGTTATATTAATAATAAGCATGCCTTACTTTACGGGTTTGCGTTGTCGTTAAGTTACTGAAAGAAAGTGGGTAGTTTGCAGCAGGTGTGAAACATGCATGATTTTTTATTTCTTTTATTATTATTATTATCATTATTATTATTATTATTATTATTATTATTATTATTATTATTATTATTAATCAATTCGATATTTCTTTTACTTTGTCAGGTTTGCCTATCTTTATGACTTTTTTGACACTATATAATTGTTTATTAGTCAATAAAAACTGCCACGAGAAAGCCAAAAAAAACTCGATTTACTGTGATGTGCACAGTAAAAGATTGTTGTAATTCTTTTCTTTTCATAATTAAAGGTATGTAAGGATTAAAATTTAAAATTGTAATAGTACCAGTTCATTTTTAGATTGGTGTTTGAGTTTGAATAGTCTATTATTTATCTTTTGCTAAAAGTGTTTTTTTTAACTTCGTTTTCATGAAGATTAACTTTCTATTTTTCTGAAAATTTCGAACTCAAATTTTTCCAAGATTAAGAAAAATTGTTTCTAAGAATCATACAACTCAAATAAATATTTTTTCCGGCAAAAACTGAAGTTTTTAATATTTCAAAACAAACCCACCTAAAAATTCTCAATTTCATTTTGTAATATTCTATTTTTTTCATGTAATTTACTAATTTCTTCTTAAATGTCATTGATCTTGAAAGATTCAAGAAAAAGATGTCGCTCTTGAGCAAGTTGTCGTCGACTAGATCAATACATGTATAAACCCTAAAAAACTCCTGAAGGTCTAGTTTAGAAAAAACTCTGATTTTGTTGGGTTAGCTTTTTGGAAGAAAAGACGATCAAAATAAAAAATACCCTAATAAATAAATTAATCTATTAACGTCAATAATTTCTTTCTTCATATATGATATTGTCTCCTTTATATCTTAAACTATAAATACGAAAGAAAAAGAAATAATTTGATGAAGTAAGAGAAAATTTAGTTGTTATAGAACAAACCTAGTTATGATTAATATTAAAGCAAAATGAGGTAATTGGAATATGTACATACACACACACACATATATATGTGTGTATGTATATATATATATATATATATATACACACTTTGGGCACATTGACAATGACCATAGTGATGCTCCATCGTACTAAATCAACACCACTTCAACTTACCATGTTGATATTTTATAGAATCAAACTAGAACTACATGTTCTTACCCCCACAAAATTTATCCGTAATCAATTCATATCAAATTAAATTATTTAATATTAAAAATTAAAAATTAAAGTGATATAACATATTCATACAATCCTACAATCAAATGTTGACAATTTTCTTTTTGCCAATCCTACAATCCTTTCAGCTTTGTCAATAAGATAAAATTTTAATGTTTGATGGAAAGTTTTGGAGCAATAGTAGAGTTGTCTTCGTATGACGTATATGTTATGGGTTCGATCGTAGAATCAGCTGTTGATACTTGCTTTAGGGTAAATTATTTGCATCACACCCTCTTAAGATGCGATCCTTCCCTTAACCCTACATGAACGCGGGATGCTTCGTATACCGGACTGCTCTTTTATAAAGGAAAGTCTTGGAGCAATAGTAGAGTTGTCTCCATATGAGCTATAGATCACAAGTGCGACTCGTGAAATCAGTCACGGATGCTTGCATCAGGGAAGACTGCTCGTATCACACCCTCTTAGGATACGGTCCTTCTCCAAACCCTGTATAAAAACGGAATACTTCGTGCACCGAATATATAGAGTTTTAATGTTTCAAGATATTAAAAAATCATAGACAAATAAAACTCGTTTATCCTCATAACACTAAATAGCACTACTAGTTGTGGGAAAAAGAAATGAAATCTTTCTCCAAAAGGGAGAAAATACCAAGAGATCTAGAGCAATAATATTTTTCGGACTCAAGTTGATTGCTTAGCAATAACGTGAAGCATTAAATTATTGGGATAATTTTGGCAATTTTTAATCAACAAATTTCACCTTGTGGTTTGGAACCATCCTAAACTTTTATAAGGTAGAATTAACATGTAATGTGAGAATGACGTGTCCAAATTACTTGTCGAAGTGGAGAAAGTGATTCAAGGAATCTTTTTTTCATTGGACATAAATAATTCATGGAATCTAATTGAATAATGACAGGTCGACAAGAGGGACAATAACAGATTTTTAGGGGGGTAAACTTTTGAAAAATGGTGTATTTGTCACCTTTGGCAATCCAATATCGGAAAAGGAAAGTGAAGAGCTTAACAAACTCCTCTGGCCTTCTTCTATCACAAACCAAATATGCTTTAGATTGATTTTGCCGGACCAACATGCTTAGTTGCAAACTTTGTGCTACACAAATTGTTTCCGGTTCTAAACTTTCAGCTTGGATGGTACACCTCCCTCTGATCCTCAGGCCTATCGGAATACTGTTGGTGCTCTCCAGTATATCACTCTCACTCGATCGGACCTTCATTCCCGCTACCAGAGAGCGCATAGAGGGTTTGGAGGAGAAGCAACAAGTGCTGCGGGTGGAGCAGGAAGTGCTCATTGTTCATGGAGCACTTGGTCGCCGGGGAGACTAGAAAAAATGAACAAAAAGTAGTTAAGTCACCTTCAGGCTTTCTTATTCTAGGAAAGTATGTAGTTGTAAAAATAAAAATAATAGTTCTAAAATGTAGGCCCTATTAGTTGTTGTGGGTCACAAGCATATAGCCTAAAGAATCCCCTTTTGGCTTATTACTCCTATAAAACGAGAGATTCGGCAATATTCATTGAGTATAAAGAAAGGTCCACTTACAAAGCTCAAATTTACATGAACGCACACTTTTGGCCAAATTTACATGAACGCACACTTTTGGCTTGATGGCTTAGCCTAAGGGATAAATCCGTGAGGCGTATTGAGCTAAAGCGGACAATACGCCTCATGAACTCGAACTGTAACAATTACCTTGCAAATAAAAGGTCAAATTAAAGTATTCATAAGACAAAAGAAGATTGCTCAAGTGGTAAGTAACTTCCACCTCCGGTCCTGAGACGTGCACATTGGAATCACTAAGGAAGCAAAGTGGGAAACTTCTAAGGTTGTGTATTAGAAAAATGTGGACGAATATCCCTTTTTATGGATTGTCCTATTATTAATTCACACAAGTGAAAAAAAATACTGTGGTCAATGTTTGTTTTGGATTGCAAAAGATATGGTAGGTGTTTGGATATAAAAATTATAATTTCTGGAAAAAAATATTTAAATTTAAATTTAAAATTATGTTTGATCATATAATTCACTTGAAAAAATGTTAGCATTTTTTTAAGAAAAAAATATAGACATATAATCTTCAGATTTGAGATGTAGCATTGGTCTTTGTAGCTAACATTGATGATGTTTTCAGTGATTGCTTAGACTTAAATTGTTTAATTTGGGTCGTGGGCGAGATATATAATCTTTAGATTTAAGATGTAGCATTGGTCTTTGTAGCTAACATTAATGTGGTTTTTCAGTGGTTACTTAGATTCAAATTGTTTAATGTTTATTTAAACTTACAAACACTATTGAAGAAAATGTATGACATTTAACAAGTTAAAAGGCAAATCTTAAAGAAATCCATGTTCCTCACATGCAAGAACGAATAGTGAACCGAGTGTTTTAGTACCCTCAGCGGGGGATTCGGTATAGCACCTCAGGTTCGTTTGGGTTGCGCGTTCCCGCTGGACTGGACACATGTTAGCTGTAGAAAGTACGGTTTCGAAAGTGATTTCGATTCGCCAGTTCAGGCTCAACTTCTCGCTTTACGTTAGCGGACCTACAGGTCGGGCCGGGGCTCTGCGCTCTTTGTTGGACGATACAGGGGAGAGAAGGCAATGCGTCGAGGCGGCGTACAAGACAACTACATTTTGGCTTTTCCCTCCATGAGATGAGCCCAGCGCATTGGACTGATGGATAAGAGAACTGAGCTGGCCTAAAAAACGCTTGGGCATTCTACGTACGATGTAGACTCCATCAGATACATATCGATTTCTTTCTGATAGATCAAGAATAGATAGTTGTCTCATCAATAGATAGAAATAGGAGATTTCCCCTTATTCTTGAGAGATTCCCTCTCTCTCTTTCGATCTATTAGAACAGATCAGACTATCTATCAATCGATTTGAAAATAGCACTCCAATATAAATAATTAATAAATATTTAAAGCTCCTTGACATTACAAATTTGGTCACTTTCCTTTTCATAAAATGAAATCACTTTCTTTTGTTATTCATGTTCGATCCACTTTGTTCCGAGAAAATAGGCCCTTGCCTTCGCGTGGTTTATAGGTTACGAATTCGAATCATGAAAGCAATCATTAGTGTTTGCACTAAAGGTAGGCTTTTTATATCACATTTCTTTTCGGACTCCGCATAAACGCGGGATGATTTGTGCATCAAGTTGTCCTTTAAAATGGGTCCTTGTCTTCGTGTGGTCTATAGGTTATTGGTTCGAGACATGAAAGCAGTCATTAATGCATGCATTATGGTAGGATGTCTTGTTGGAACAAATAACTTTAAGGATGAAAACTATCATCTTTTGCCCTAGACCTATCATGTCAAATCATCGAGAATAAAAACTAGATACGGCAGCATACCTAAAATCATAGGAATAGATGCTGAAGCTAGTTGTCTTGCAATTAGTGGTCTTCTAAACCGAGTCGTAGGAATTGCACAGAAGACGACTCTCACTTTTCTAACGATGGGGTATTAGAAAAGAACCCTGCGTCTGATTTGGGACCATAACCCTATTTATAGATGTACACAATTTACGTAATTCTAAGTTAGCCCATAATTAAATTAGAAATTACATTCGCATATCTACACATTAGATCTACATTAGGAGGTGTCTTATAGACCCATTTAACTTTAAACCTTAGCAGATCACTTTTAATTTGGATCAATCTTTTAACGATAACAATCAACATACAATTATTCTTAATACAATATATATATATATATATATATATATATATATACAAGTCCATAAACTCTTACATGTCTATATCATATCCCTTGGAGGCGGCCCTTTTCCCGTTCTTGCATGAACACGATATGTTTTGTCCATCGGGTTGCCCTTTAAAATGGATCTTTATCTCCGTGTGGCTTACAGATCACGGGTTTGAGCCGTAAAAGTAGCCACTAATGCTTGCATTAGTGTATGTTGTTTATATCACACCCTTTAAGATGCAATCCTTCCCTAAATCATATATGAATACGAATGCTTTGTGCACCGAACTGCCTTTAAAATAAGCCTTGTCATGTATGTCTTATTGTTAGACAAACTAGAGTGTCATTTCGCAACCGTTCAATTTCTTCCCAACTAGTCTTTGAATTAATACACAGATATTAAATATTCCGGGACCATTTCAACCAAGTTTATCGCAGATATTTTGTAGTAGTAATAGATGATTCTTTTAGAGCCACATGAACATTTTTATGAAGTACAAAAAAAAAAGCAATACCTTCAATGGCCTAAAGGCCTTTATTTCTGCAGTGGAAAACTAAATTTTACTCTAAAAGTCACGTGTGTTAGATATGATAAACCATTTGAAAAATTTATCTATAGCCTAGCTAATTTTTTTTCTGGGAGATTTTCGAGCCTGCAAGCAGCAAGTAACAACGACTTTTCAGCCGTTTTGCGCTAGCTTCTAGTTTAGGGGTATAGTAGGGGTGTTCCTTTCTCAAACTTTTCTATAATATAAGGTTAGCTTTTTGGAACCCTAGTTTTGGAGTTTTCCCCAACCAACCTATACCTTACTAATAAAAAGGGGCTTCCTTTTTTTAGCTGCATTGCACTGCCGCATAAACAATAGATCCCCTGGGCTGGATGAGCAATCTTCTATTAAAAGTATTTTTTCCTAAAGTTAAGTATTTCGGTCAAGTTTTTAGAAAGAAAAAAGGTATTTTTGAGTAAAAGCAAAAGTGATTTTTGAGAAGCAAAAAGAATAGTTTCTTCCTAAAAAATACTTTTGAAAAAAATATACTTAAAAGCACGTTTTAAAATCTTAGTCAAATACTAATTGCTACTCAAAAATATTTTAAAATAATTAGTCAATTACAAAGTGCTTCTCACCAAAAATACTTTTTTTAAAATTACTTTTCAGTAAAATAATTTTTAAAATAAGCTAATTCTAAAAATTTGGCCAAACAGACTAACTAATGGTGAAACTTCAATCTTCTTCATTTCCAAATGCTTTGTTCATCTAAGCAATTGTGTAGCCATCTTGTCAAAATGGTGTTGTTGATAATAGGAAATACAAACATTTTGTAGAAATCTCTAGAGCTTTAATTTATTGGAGAGAGTGTTCGTCAAATTACATAGGTGAAAGATTTAATAATAAAAGAATCTATTCAAATTCATACTCGAACGTTATCGCCGTCGTGGCACTGGACTATATTTTTGTCATTTCTGGAAAGTGCACGGACAACCGCCATTTCTCCCTTTCACAATGTTCTCATGGGAATATCAAGTATACTTTACTGCACAAGGCCCGTACAGAGAAAAAGCCTTATCCCAGCGAATAAAAGATACTTCGCTCCAAACAACATAGGAATTAGCACATTTTTTAGAAGAACATAAAACAATATAGGAATTAGCCAATTTTTTCTTTTATCTCATTCATTTATTTAAGTGTTGAAGATCATTTCAGGAGACTAAAAAATTTGTCTTTTTGGCCACAATTCCACAAAAGAATTACGAAGTAGGAATAGAATTGGGCTACTAGTGTAGTTGTGTAGTAAACTATAGAGTGGGCCGTGGCCTGTGTGGTTGGGTTTCCTTGTAGAAATGACATCAGATAGCCGCTATTTAGAAATTAGCCAGTGTATTTTGAATTTCAGTTTTTCAGTTCAATTTTTCTGGACACAAAATCCTGAAGTTAATATCTTTAGTTTATATTTCAGGACAAAATAAATACTGATTAATCCCCAAAATAATAGTCCTAAAAATGACTATTTGTGTACTTCCCCTGTTTCCTTAGCCCCCCCC
>MCJB01009234.1:87056-124653 GCA_002018475.1 Nicotiana obtusifolia
ATCTCTCACTTGTCATTTTCATGAAAATTTAAGCACAATTCTGACCCCAAATAGTAAACTCAAATAATTTGACATGACTGCGTTTTACAATATTCAAAGATTACTTTATACATATTCAACTTTTTTTTTTATGTAGGAAACGTGTAGTATAGCTAAATAAAATTTATAAATTATTACATAATGGTCGCCGGCCGGGCTGCTTCATGCTCTTCTTTAGCTATTCTATATCACTGATTTTAGATTCAATACGAGTGATTAATGATGTTAGATTAAGCAAATAAAAAACGTAACAGATGACCAAACCAATGATAAGGGTGATTCCGAGCTTGGTTGATGGCTCGATGAACAACCTGCTCTCGATACCAAGCTTATACTTGTGAAGAACTTAAGAACAAGAATAAAAACTTTGAACAACAAAGAGAATTGAAATAAATTGCCTTGATATACTACAATGTGTCCGCCGAATAATAATCTTTACCCTTTATATAGTAGGAAAATTTTACCCTAAGTACAATTCTAAAAAAGGTAGTTGTTTCGCTAATCACTGATTTTTTGTTGATAGGGGCCGAGATTCACGCCGTGATATGCGGTTGGGCACAAACATCACGACCCTCTGTTAGTCGTGTGTAGCTGTTTGATAATGCCCTCCGAAATCTTAATCCTCGAACCGGACCCGAAAAACATGGCCCCAATACCCCCGAGGGCAGATGTTTTTCCAAAACTTCGTGTTCATTTCTCAAATTTTCAAACACTTCCCCAGATGATAATGGCAAAAATATCGAAAATCGTTCCTCAACAAGTTGTCTCTTCATCTTCTCAACCGGCAGCTGGTACTGAAGCAGTTAACCCTGAGGTGGTTGCCCTCGAAACAACTTCCCCTGTTGTGGCTGCTAACAAACCGGGCGCCAAGACTCCCTTGTCAGCGTTCATCCTTGGGAGATACTCGATTGCAGATGACTTAAAAGTCGAGAAGCCTTCTTGCAAACAGGACTGGGGCGAAGAAGTCTCGAGATATATATGTTGTGTGACTGAGGATGTTCTTCCCATATTTCGTAAGGACTGCAATTGGGAAGGCAAGAACATAGTAGTCCCCGGGCCTTAGGACGCTGTTAATACCCACGTGGAGGGTTACTTAAGTGGTTACACTTATCCTTTCATGTTGGGCCCGATGGATCCGATCGTTCTATATTTTTGCAAGAGGTACGAGGTGTGCCTCGAGCAATTCCGCCCATCATTATGGAGGATCGTGCTCCTCCTTTATTACTTCGTGAACAAGATCGAGTCTCGAGGGGGACTGATCAAGCTTGCTCGCCGGGCCAGCAAGGCCCCCTTCTCTAATATCAACGAAGACCGAGACTGGGGCTGCAGGGACACTTTGTCCGAGTGAAGACCGAGGATTTGATCCCCCCCGATTACATGCTATTCCCTGAGAAGTAAAATGCGTCCTGTAGGTGCAACTCCCTCTTTCAACATAAAAATTCTTCTCCCTTCATTTCTATCTTCTCATTTATGCTTATAGATATGCAGTTGTCGCCCGGGTTCCGAGGAGGAGACTCGCGAGATCGACCTCCCTCAATCTCAAAAGACCGACGCAGATATCCAGGGTGAAACTTTCCTGATGCCGCTCTGCTCCAAAGGAAGCGCTCGGCATAATTGATATCTCGGGGGCGCCCTTCTATACTAAGTCTATGCTTGAGAAGGCCCAAGCGAGAAAGGAGAAATCTAACAAGGGGGCCAGGGTGCGGAAGATCCCCTTCACTCTTTTTTTGACTGAGTGGACTCATTCCCTTTAGAAAATTCTCCGGATTGGGTGACCTGGAAGTTCCGAAAAAAGACACTTCCTGGGAAGCTGGCGGGCCGAGTTCGAGCCTGAAATTAGTCAATTAGTTCCCTGCTCCGAGGGTGGACCCTAGGCGCAAGAGGTCGGTTATACTGACCGTCCCGGAGGATTCCCTGGTTTTATCTACTCCTGTTGGGGTGGCTAGCTACCTTTGATGCCTGGTGACCGAGGAGGACCAGGAAAAAATGAATGCAGTGAATGTGCCATGCCTTTTCAATAAGGTGCAGCAGGTGCTGAACCGAGTAAGGCATCGTTTCCTTTCATATATCTACAGTTATCTATGTTTGATATTTCTCATGCTTTCTTTGTCTTTTTGCAGTCCTAAGTACTTCATCACGAGAGTTTCCTCCGATATCGGGTTGAAGTCAATCAACTCGAGCTCAAGATCAAGGAGCTTGCCCAAAAAAGGGACATGTACAAGCTTTTTATCGAGCAGCAGCAGGGGGTCGCCAAGAACCTCCAAGCCGAGCTGGATGCGGCTCAGAATGAGGCATCGACCTTAAGGAGGGAGCATGCAGACTTGGTAGAAAAGGTAAAGGTTTTCAAAGTTAGAAATGAAGGTCCGGTTGCAGAACTAACAATAATAATTCGCAGGTCCAGCAGAAGATCGACAAGATCGATCAACTCCGCAAGGAGATGGATGAGATCCAAGTGATGGCCGACGGGTGGAAAAACAAGATGGACCCGTTCGCCTCGGGGAAGGAGACTGCTCAGACCAAGCTGTCTTTGGTGAAAGTTCAACTTTGGGTGGCGAAGAAGAAGGCCGATGCACGGGCTCGACAAAATGAGGACCTCCAAGCTCAACTGAGCTCGGCCATCGCTGAACGGGATACCCTTGGCAAGGGGTTCGAAATAACGAGGTCCAAGTAGGAAGCAACCTCGGCTGATGCTGACGAGATGCTGGCCCAATATAAGGCCGATGTTGAAGAAGCTGAGGCCTTCCTGAAGACTACTGCTGAGTATGTGAGGCAGCTTTCCGGGAGGGAGACCCTCGAAGAAATACATGCCTGAGGCTTCGACCTATTTGCCGAGATCGAAGAGGCAAAAAGGCTCGAGGTCAAGGCCAAGAGGCTAGCTAAACCCTGAGGTGAAGAGGGCTCCGGGGCTTTGAAGAATCCGAAGGCCCTGACGGTTCTGGTGACAAATCGGGTTCCGGTGAAGACCAAGCGGAGATGCCTTAGGATTTTTCTTTTTTGTTTTTGTATATTGTATATATATTTTTGTTGAGTCCGTTTTTTATTGGCCTTTGTAAAGATATTCCGGGATATATAAAGTTTTCCCTTTTGGCTATTTTCAAGTCTATTATCTTTAGCATTTTTTTTACAATTGCAAACATTTTTAATGCCTTAACACAAAATCAAACTTAGTAATAAGTCATTTTTCGGAGGTCCGAACAAGACCTGTCCTTGATGCAATTTTCATTTGAACGTATGGAAGCTCGGAGTGACCGGAAATTTCCCCAATATGCTTTTTAAAATATTTTTAGATTATATTTTTGATGAGGGTACCGATCTCTGCTCAGTCTTGGTTCATGATCGACGGCACTTTTAGACCTGTCATTAGTTCTAATGGGATACATGGACCCAAAGAAGGCCCCGAGCAGATCATCATCCACTCTGATTTCGATTGGTACCTATTATGGACGTCATCCCAAGTTACCACCGGGTACTCTATCAAATTTTGTTTCAGCTGCTTTGAAGCCAAAGAGCTTTGGGGGTTGAGTCCTTGAGTGAATGCTTGAACAGTCCAGTCGTCTGCAACCAAGGGTAGATCCATCCTTTCCATTTGAAAACTCGACACGAACTCCCTGATCATTTCGTTATCTCTTTGCTTGACTTTAAAGAGGTTTGATTTTATGGTCTCGACTTTGATGGCCCCGACATAAGCTTTTACGAAGGCATCGGAAAGCATAGCAAACGAATCAATGAAGGGGGCAGGTTGTGATACTATATCATTGCTCTTTTAGACAGGGTTTTCCCGAACATTTTTGGTAAAACCGACTCGATTTCGTCATCTTCCAAGTCATTTCCTTTGATGGAACACGTGTAGGAGGTCACGTATTCATTCAGATTCGCGGTCCCATTATACTTTAGAATTTCGGGCGTACAGAACTTCTTTGGGATTGGTTTCGGAGTTGCACTCGGAGGGAAAGGTTTTTGGACGAACTTGTTGGAATCCAAGCCTTTCAATATCGGGGGTGCTCCTGGGATTTGATCAACCCTATAGTTATAAGTCTCTACTTTTTTGTCGTTGGATTCGATTTTCTTTTTCCCGATTCCACCCATTTTGTCAGTTCCTCAAGCATCCTTATTATCTCGGGATTGGTCCCGGGTTCAACTTCACCCGGCCTTTCTGTGGCTGGTTTATTCATGCGAGTGTTTTTCCGGGATGGTTCGGACTCAACTCTGCTGGGGACGCGACTTTGGTTCTGCAACTGAGCTATTGCTGCCTGTTGAGCCTGTAACATTTCGAAGATCACTTGCAAATTGTCACCTTCACCATCCTGTGTACTCCGGGTCATTGATCGGGCTCCCTCGCGAACGCTGTTTTCGGGGTCGGTAGGCAAGTTTGCGTCGATAGCTACATGTGAATTAGCATCGATTGGGTTCGCGATTGGAACTCCGTTGGGGTTAATTGGGGGCACCTCGTTTCTGGGCACCACATTGTTGTTCTCTCCGTGGTGGTCAGACTCAGCATCAATGTTCAAATGAGCAAATTGAGAGTTTGACATTTTTAATTTGACTTGAAATTAAAATTTCAAAGAACAAGTGTAAAATAGAGTGCGTTATGGAATTTTATATCAAATTACCACTATTATCCCTAGCCCCACAGTGGGCGCCAAACAGTTTACCCTAAAAAAGGATAACAATTGAATTTATATATGGTTTTAAGGATATATGAATTAATTCAATACGAGTGATTGATGACGTTAGATTAAGCAAATGAAAAACGTAACAGATGACCAAACCAATGATAAGAGTGATTTCGAGCTTGGTTGATGGCTCGATGAAGAACTTGTCCTCGATTCCAAGCTTATCCTTATGAAGAACTCAAGAACAAGAGTAAGAACTTTGAACAACAAAGAGAATTGAAATAAACTGTCTTGATATGCGTGTTACAACGTGTCCTCTGAATAATAATCTCTCCCTTTTATATAGTAGGAGAATTTTACCTCAAGTACAATTCTAAGAAAGGTAAAAATCTTCTGTTTTACTAATCACTGATTTTCTGCCGATATGGGTCAAGATTCATGCCGTGATATCCGGCTGGCCACGGACATCACGGCCCTTTGTTAGTCGCGTGTAGCTGTTTGATAATGTCTTTCGAAGTCTTAATCCTCGAACTGGACCCGGAGGACATAGCTTCAATACTTCCGAGGGTAGATGTTTTGCCCGAGACCCGATACGAGGACTTTTCGCTCTGACTTCAATTCATTACGGTCACGTTCCTGTTCCGTTTCGCTTACAGGAAAATCGAAGTGTTCAGTGAGCCCGATTTTATAGTATACAAGATTGTATATATTTTCAAAGCTCGATAACAAATTACAACCATCCCGGCCATGACGTCGAAAAACTTAGTGATTTCCTATAACTGTCATCTCTGCGATTTTTGAAAAATTCCTTTAATAGAGTATTTATCTAATCAAAGATGGATTAAGAACGTCATTGTTTCATATGTAGAAGTTTCAGTTATTTTAATGAAGTCTTATCAAACTAGCTTTCTTCTTGTACTATATCGTGTTGTATCAAATAGATGAGTCTATCAAATAAGTTATTTCTACTTCAAGAAAGTCAAAGTTGATTTATCGGCCTGCTACGTCATGCTCTAATGCCGAACAAACACAAAAATAACAATAATAATATATCCCGCCGGGGAGGAGGATTTAGGGAGAACAGTGTGTAAAGACTTTAGTCCTACCTCGTGAAGGTAAAGAAATTGTTTCAATAGATCCTCGGTTCCTGAGACAAAATATGTTACAATTTTAAAGACATGAGCATGTAGCATGCCATTTGAGGCTGTTCCCTATTATTGTTGGGACAACAAAGAAAATGTGATATGTGGGGAATTAATTGTTATCATGTAGGAATTAATTACTCTACATTAGTTTTGCAGAGATTTTCTTCCTCATGTACAGGGTCGAATATAGAGTTCCATCACCGGATTCATCTAAACCTGATATTTTCAACGCGATATATTATTTTATGTGTAAAAATACACTAAAGTTGCAATAAGTTTAAAAATATAATGTGTTCAATTCTAAGAACGTTAAACGTTGAACTCATAAACTTTAAATCCTGAATCGGCTCTGCTCATATAGCCAATTAAACTATGCATTAGTTATACTGCAATAAAATTTGATGCCGTGCTAACATAAATGAACATAGTCTATCTGCAAATTGGAAAAAACAAAACTACTATACAACAAGAACAACAATAATAAGGTCATATTGATGATGAATATGTATTAGTTTCAGCTAGGACAGGGTCCAAATTGCCATTATATGAAGCATATAGATGCATAAAATGCAGCAATTGGAATCATAGTATAAGTATTATAGAACAAAGTTTTCCCCAAGTAAGAATGTCTTAATAATCTTATCTCCCATTCCATCTGCATAAGGAAACAAGTGACCACCACCTTTGAGTTCATGGTATTGAATCCATGGTAGTCGTTCTGCAATATATCGTTGCAGAATGACAGGTACAAGCCCGTCCTCATCGCCTTGCCATAGATGAACGGAACCTTCACTATTATGGAACGGATTTTTAAGATCCATCGGATCAAATTCCCATGTTCCAAAGCCAACCATTGCATCGCGGTGGAGCGATTCAAATTCCCCTTGTTGTCTAATTTGTGCCTGAGGTCATAGACAAACAAATAGGTATAATATCTAACGAAAGTGACAAATTTGTAACGAAAAATGCAAAAGTTACTTCATAGCGGAGCTTAAAATGCATCAAGGTGTAAAGCACGACGAATATCCAAACTAAAGGCAGCAGCAAAATACCAAGTTAACAACAAGAACAATATACCCAGTATATTCCCACAGTGTGGGGTCTGAGAAGGGTAATGTGTACGCAAACCTTACCCCTACCTTATGGAGGTAAAGAGGCACAACAAAATACCAAGTTCTTACCCGATATTGTTCTTGAGAGGCAGCAAACTTGGGTCCGAGTTGTCTATCTTGAGTGAAAAGGATATCAGGGCTGTGAGCTGCAACACTAGAAGAAGGGAAATATTTCTGAGTGTTCCACCAGTAAGTTAACCATGGAAGATAGTGAGCAACCCGAAGAGTCCATTGATCCGGGAGAAGCTGATCGTAGTATGATTTTCTAGATAAATTTGCAGGGAAACTAGGCCACCAGTAGTTAACCACAGGTGTTAGAAGAGCCGCTCCTGCCAATCTGTTATAGATAGCCAAAATGACAAGAAATTCAATCATAAGCTATATTCGAGACATAATTTAATAAACAAAAGCATGCTCTCAGACAGACGGTCATGGTATAAGAGCAGGCACAAGTCCCGGGTTCGAGTCTCACTCTGCCGCCATCCTTTAACAGCAGCAAATGGTAGTAAAAAGTATTGAACAATACCTATGAGGAATATATTTGAGACAGCCCCAAACTGCTTGACCACCCATGGAAAATCCAACAACATAAAACTTGGATCCCAATTTCAATTGATCAGCTAACTCCTCAACATCAAGAGCTAAGCTCTTAGGCGTTCGTTGTGGATGCGGATCACTTTCTCCATAACCAGGTCTATCAAATGAAACAATATATATTCCCAAACTCTCAATAACATCCTGCACCAGAATATGTTATTGCAGCTATTATTATATCGAATTTTTTGGAAAATTTCTTGGGAAACCCGCAGCTCCCAAACCACACAGGAGATGTAAACCGCACTAGGGAAGCCAGTGCAACGAACTTTGACTGAGGAGGCTGCTGGTGAGGGGGAATCGATCCCGTGTCTTATCCAAGCAACTCAGCCAACCCTTGCGTGCATCGAATTAAAACCATAAAATTGCAAGAAAAAGGAGAGGGTGAAACTACATACAGGAGAAAGGGTGCTGGCAAGAACAACATCAAGTTTGCAACAATCAAAACCATGTATAAACACTATCTTGTGTTTTGCTTGGTTTATTGGAACACCTTGTTCGTTATAAGCCAAATGCCTTCCGTCGGAGAGCTTTATTCTTGGTGCAGTAATTGGAGGACCATTTGGCGAACCACAAATTTTCGGAGGAGGTGGCTGAATTGCCTGATAAGCCAATGATAAGAACCCAATGAAGGGAATTACAAGTATTTTCACAGTAATACCTGAAATGTTCACATATGGTCACAATCTGCAGAAATTTATCAGAAAGAGAAAAATTGTGCATTTACAACAAACTTGAGAGGTAAAAGACAGTTGATTGCTCAAGAACTCTATAAAGTATTCCAACAAGCACAGCTTGACAACCTTCCTCTTACTAATTTCTTATTGTACAACCGTCAGCTTGCGCGCACCTCGATACTTGCTACCTCCAACATACCAGTACAGATATCGGATAATTCTGCCTAAAGCTTAGTCAGATGAGAAGAAATAGGCCTAACGTGTATTCTCTAGCTAGAATTTTAACCTGATTTCCTACTGTTTTCACCTCCTTCATTGACCTGCTAGGCTCGTGCAAATTGAGGGATGCAACACAAGGGCTTCCCTCTTACTAATTTAAACAACTTCAACCAACAAGAGAAGCTAAAAAATTGAGCATTAGCTTCACTTTGGTAGAATGACAGAAGCATCTGCATAGACTATAATGAATACTCAAATTCTTTAACTTTGTAGCACTTTGGAACAGCCCCAGAAACTATCTCATTAAAAAGCAAAACTAAAAATAATATCATAACAATAACAACAATAATAACATACAGTATAATCCCACAAATGGAGTTCGAGGAGGGTAGTGTGTACGGAACCTTACGTCTACCTCGTGCAGGTAAAGAACTTATTTCCAATAGACCCTCGACTCAAAGCAAACATGCATAATCACACCAGAATAAAGAAAGAAATACAGTAATGATAAAGTCAAAAAATAGCAGCAACAATATCAAGATAATAGAAAAATCAAAACAAAAACATCAGTCAGTCTTAGAAATCTAAGAACATGGAAATATCAGAATAATTCTACTACTAGAAAAATGAAAGGAAGGAAACTCAACTGTCTAATACATTTTTACCACAATTCTCAACCTCCGCACCCTCCTATCAAGGGTATGGACGCCATTCAATTTCTTAAACTGCTTAGACTAATCAAGTGAAGATACAAAGTTCTATACATATATCTTCAACAATTAGGAGAAGATATAATGATTTGAAGGATATGTGAATTAATTCAATACAAGCGATTAATGACGTTAGATTAAGCAAATGAAAAACGTAACAGATGACCAAACCAATAATAATGGTAATTTCAAGCTCGGTTGATGGCTCGATGAAGAACCTGTCCTCGATTCCAAGCTTATCCTTATGAAGAACTCAAGAACAAGAATAAGAACTTTGAACGACAAAGAGAATTGAAATAAAATGAAAGGAAGGAAGCTCGACTGTCTAGTAACTTTTTACCACAATTCTCAACCTCCGCATCCTCCTATCAAGGGTGTGGACGCCATTCAATTTCTTAAACTGCTTAGACTAATCAAGTGAAGATACAAAGTTCTATACATTTATCTTCAACAGCTAGGGGGAAGAAAAAACAGAGAGAAAAGGAAACCTGAGGTAGCATGGGACTTCGCCATATTTGTGAAACAATACTTGTGATTCTTGTTTATGTCTTTTTTATACTATTATCCTAATTTCCACAAGACAGACCTCGAAAAAGTATAAGATTGAGACAATTCAGTCTGCTTTAATAATAAAATTATAAAAGATCTAGAAACTAAAAAGTACATCGAGAGGTTGTTTGTCACCCCATGTGCACTGTCATTGGTCACATAGGGAATGAGGGTCGTCCTTGTTTAGCAGATTATCCCAATGTACACCGTCGATACGAACACAACTAATATAGGGATTAATAATACATATATTAGTAATATAAGAATTATAGTACTGAAATTATTTTTTATCAAGTATTTAATTTATTGTATTAAAAATTAGCTTGTGTTTGATTTAAAACTGTACAAAATATTCTTTACAATTATACCCTTGAATATTCTTCTTTATATGGAAAAGGGTTTGAGGGGCAATTTAGTAATTTTAGACTCTTATTCAGGTATAGTTAATACAGAGATAATAATCTCTTGGTTTCCTTGGTATTAGCTAAGTCCTCTCATGAGATATAAGTAATACATGTATTAGGTATGCATAAATTGAATTGAACAACCAAACATTGTATTGGATGGATTAAATTTTTATACAGAAATTATTTTACTTAGTACATCCTATTATATGATGCATTTTTTTTGTAGTATGACCAAAATGAATAATAATATTTTTTATATTAAAAAATAATTTAATATTAAAATTATTATTTTATACATAATGAAATTATTTATAATGACGTAAATATTCGTGGCTTATTTCACAAATTTTAAAATTCTGTCTTTTAAAAAAAAAATCATGTCTAATATCACATACGGAAGGAGTATTAACCACGCGATTACTGCACCTGTAACGTTCTTCTGGAGCGCTGACATTGGAATAGAAATACTATCATTTTGGGGCCCTCTCACTTGGCCCGTAAAAGTCTAGAGTCTAGACTAGTCAACTTTATTAAATTGAGTTACTGAATATATAAATGAAATTGTTGAGTTATTCTACGTTGGTGGTATTTGAGATTTTTGATTTTTTATATGATCTTGGGCAATCTTTATCTCATAAATTAGTTTTTGGGTTCAGTTAGGCTCAAGGTCCATTTATCATGGTATCAGAGTCAGGCCCATCCCAATTATTGTTACCGATGTTGGGCCTCCATTTATGTTGTCCACGCTTCAAAGTACAGGCCTGGAAGTAAGGGAGTGTGTTGAGTTGTCCCACATCGGTGGTATTTGAGGTCTTTGGTCTCCTTATATGATCTTGAGCAATCCTCATCTCATAAATTAGTTTTTGGGTTCAGTTAGGCTCAAGGTCCATTTATCATGGTATCAGAGTCAGGCCCATCCCAATTATTGTTACCGATGTTGGGCCTCCATTTATGTTGTTGTGTTGAGTTGTCCCACATCGGTGGTATTTGAGGTCTTTGGTCTCCTTATATGATCTTGAGCAATCCTCATCTCATAAGCTAGCTTTTGAGGTTGAGTTAGGCCCAAGGTTCATTTATCATAGTAAGAGCCAGGCCCATCCCAATTATTGTTACCGATGTTGGGCCCCCATTTATGTTGTCCACGCTTCAAAGTGCAGGCCTGGACGTGAGGGTGTGTGTTGAGTTATCCCACATAGGTGGTAGTTGAGGTATTTGATCTCCTTATATGATCTTGATCAACCCTCATCTCATAGGCTACCTTTTGATGTTGAGTTAGGCCCAAGGTCCATTTATCAGAAATAAAATCTAATATACCTCAATCTAATATTAGCGTAGATTATATGAATCTTTTATATTTAATTTCACTCATTCCATTGTAATACCAAATTATTTTTGAAACAAATAAAGGTTTGTTTAAAAATATATGCGACGTGCATAATGTACATGTAATGACAACAACTAGTTTTATCGTTGAGTATGAAAACAAAGTTCTGTATTGAATATTAATTAAGAAAAATTATATATAAGGTGTAATGATTCTTATATTAACAATATTAGGCTTTTCGAAAAATATTATACTAACTTAATATATAGCCGATAATAGCATATCATATTAAGAGTATTTGTAGGTTGGCTTAGCCACACAAGTTATTATTATTAGAAGCAATAGTGCGGCTAAACAAGTATGAAAATGACTGAAGTGATGGCGTTAGACAAGGGACAATTTTACATAGTTTGACTAGTTACCACCAAACAACGTAAAGAATGTGCTTGGATGGATAGAATTTTAATACTTTTAACGAGATATATCGGTAGATATGACTAAACTTATGTTAAGAAACACTTGTGTTTTAACGAATTTTATGTGGCACAAACTCAAATTAATAGGATCAGTAAAAAGTACTTGTGCATTTTATATACGGTTGAAATCGGATTCGATTATTGCACGACAGATCAAGTTCGGAACGCGAAGGGTTGAAGATCGATCCCGAGTTTTATTGAAGTTGAACACGAGGTCAGAATATCCGTTCTCGAGAACACTGAGCTCGTAATTCGGAACCGATCCTAACCCCGAATATGCTCGAGGGAAGATCGTCGAACCTAAATAACGGAAAGCCAGAATATCCATAATGGGTCGAACATCGGGGCATGAATTTCGGCACGAATCAATTGAACCACTTAATTAGCAAATCAGGATATTTCTTACCTTATATAGAGTTGTACGGATTCCCCTACTATATAAAGGGTGGTCTAATTATTTGTAAGGACACTTTGGATCTAATCACGAAAAATAGCAATAGGCTGATCTCTTTAGTTATTATTGTCTAAATATTCTATTCCGACTTCGATTGCAACGTTTCTTGGCCTAAGAGCGATAATCATACAAGGCCAACGCTACCCAACTTGTGTGGTTTGCATTAATCTTTTATCATTAATTTTAATTTCAATCTGATTTCTCATTTTTGAATCAAATTAGATCACGTACCCTTAAAAATGCGTTTAAATTCAATTGTTATCCGATTTTGAGGGTAAACAATTCGGCGCCCACCATGGGGCAAAAGATAATAGTAGTTATTTGATACAAATCTCCATAACACACACACTGCTTCACACTTGCTCTTTGAAGTGTCTTTGATTCCAAGCTATAATACAGAAATTTCTGCAGGTTGACAAGGAATCCGATCACTAAGGTGAAAATAACAACATAGCGCCCGGTAACGAGATCCCAATTTTTGACCCCATTGACGCTAATTCACACGTGGCAGTTGATGCGGATCCACCTACCGACCCCTCAAATAGGGTTCATAGAGAAGTCCGATCAGTTAATCGAAACCCCCAAAACGTTAAAGGGGACGAGATCAGCCTCCGGATGATCTTCGAAATGTTACAGGCTCAACAGACGGCGATAGCTCAGTTACAAAACCGAAGCCAAATCCCGAATAGGGTTGAGCCCGGCCCTTCCCGGGAAATTACCCGCAGGGATGAATCAATCGTAGGAAGGTCGAATGAATATGAATCGGGGGCAAACCCCGAAATTTTGAAAATACTCGAGGAGCTGACAAAACGGATAGAATCAGGAGAGAAAAATATCAAGGCAAATGACAAAAAGGTAAAAACTTACAACTCTAGGGTAGACCAAATCCTAGGGGCACCTTCGGTGATAAAAGGCCTAGATTCCAAGAAGTTCGTGCAAAAATCTTGTCCACCGAGAGCGGCCCAGAAGTCGATCCCCAAGAAATTTCGTATTCCCGAAATACCCAAGTATAACGGAACGACCGACCCCAACGAGCATGTAACCTTGTAAACATGTGCTATCAAAAAGAACGACTTGGAGGACGATGAGATCAAATCCGTTCTGTTGAAGATTATGAATCAGCGTAGATTATGAATCTTTTGTATTTAACTCACTCATCCATTGTAATACCAAATTATTTTTGAAACAAATAAAGGTTTCTTTAAAAATAAATCTCATATGCGACGTGCATAATGTATATGTAATGACAAAAACTAGTTTTAATGTTAAGTATGTGAACAAAGTTCTATATTGAATATTAATAAAAAGAATTATAATACGGTGTAATGATATTCTTATATTAACAATATTACGCTTTTCGAAAAAAATTGTACTAACTTGATATAAAACAGATAATATCAATCATATTAAGAGTATTCGTCGGTTGGCTTAGCCACACAAGCTATTATTATTAGAAGCAATAATGCTACTAAACAAGTATGAAAATTACAAAGTGACACGTGAAACGAGGGACAATATTACATAGTTTGACTAGTTACCACCAAACAACATAAAGAATGTGTTTGGAGGGATAGAATTTTAATACTTTTAACGAGATACATCGATAGAGATGGCTAAACTTTATGTTAAGAAATACTTCTATTTTAACGAATTTTATGTGGCACAAATTTAATTTAATTGGATCAGTAAAAAGTACTTGTGTATTTCATGTTATTGGTCTTACTTTTATGGTATATTTTAATAAGAATTTCACCTTGTTATATTTTGTAAGTTTTTAATTATAATATATTAGTTTATGGTGCACACTCAAATAGTCAGATTAGGACACGAAATAAAAATAGAAGGATTAAAATTGACCGGAGACCGGAAGTAGTACCATAGTCGTTCCACGAGACCTTCGCCAGATATGACTGCTTTATTAGTAGTAGTATTTTCCTAGAGAGAAGAGACCGGCTACATTAACGGTGGCCAATTAGAATTTTCATTAAAGATATTCGAAATATAAAGAAGTAAACACGGCGAAGTCATGGAAATTCAATCTCTACTCTCTCTCTCTCTCTATATATATATATATATAATAATTTTTAACTTTAAATATAATATAATTTTTCAACAAAAAAGGTTCGGATGAATTTTCTTCCGTCACCCCTAGCCAAAGTAATATTAATACTCTTTTGTCCTAATTTATGTGTCATATTTTTTTCTAATGTTGTCTTGAAAATAATATTATATTTTATGTTTAAAAATAATTTATCTTTAAGCTTTTCTTCTAGTCATAATAAGATGATTTATAGCCATACAATTTTTCATAACTTGTATGGCTATCCCCGACAAATTATAAACCTCAATTAATATGGAGAAGAAAAGTTTTTGGTAACACCGAATCCTCATGTTGCCTCGAAACAAAATAATATTAGAGGCAAGGTTCATTCACGCCTTCGAACACAATCTAACTATTTCATGTTAAGGCATATCGATCTTTGAGAATACAAATAAAAAAGCAAAAAAAATAAAATTGAAAGTTGTGAAGGGCAAAGCCTTATATATATATCAAAAATTCTTTCTATAAGGACTGAATAGCCCATTACAAATTTTTTACAAAGGCCGAACAGCCTTGATACACAGTATTAAGCATAAAAGGGATAAAATCGAACAAAAGCGACTTAATCTAGACTGCATTATGCCTTGTCATCAGGATTTTCGGGATCCTCTCATTCTTCTAACCCGACTGAACCCTCTGAATCATCCTCTTCAGGATAGGCCAAATTTTTTGGCCTCGGCTTCAGACACCTTGGCATCCTCAATCTTCGCAGATAAGTTAAAACCTCGAGTGTGGACTTCCTCGAGGACCTGCCTACGGGAGTGCCACTTCATACGCTCGGCCATACTTTTTGATTGGTCTTGAGCCGCTTCGGCATTAGCCTTGTACTGAGCCACAATTTCATCAGCTTCTGCTTTGATCACGACGGCTTCCGACTTGGCCATTTTAAGCTCCTTGGCCCTTTTAGTCTGGATCTCGGCTTTTTCCTTCGTCGCTCTTACTGGGTCTCTACTGAAGTTAGTTGTGTCCGAGCTGCCTCTTTTTTCGAGGCCAGAAGATCTATTTTGCCTCTCCACTCATCGGCCTCAGCTTTAACCACATCCATCTCAGTTCAAAGCTGATCGATCCGATTGAGTTTTTGCTGGACCTACGGATTTTGACCATCAGTCACTGAATCAAATTTGTATCACTTACGTCATGAGTCTATCGTCACTTATCAGATTAAGGAAGCTCGTATAGTGAGAATCTGAGACTCATATCGTTTTTCGTCATTACTCTCAAAAAAACCAGGGGACTATCTATTTACGGTTGAAATCGGGCTCGATTATTGCACCACAGATCGGGCTCGGAACGCGAAGGGTTAAAGATTTACCCCGAGTTTCATCGAAGCTGAACACGAGGTTAGAATGCCCGTCCTCGAGAACACTGAGCCCTTAATTCGGAACCGATCCTGACCCCAAACATGCTCGAGGGAAGATCGTCGAACCTAAAAAAGGAAAGCCAGAATATCCGCAACGGGCCGAGCATCGCGGCGTGAATCTAAGCACGAATCAATAGAACCGCTTAATTAGCAAACCATGATATTTTTTACCTTATATAAAGTTGTACCTAAAGTAGGATTCCCCTATAATATAAAAGGGGGTCTAATTATTTTTAAGGACACTTTGGATCTCATCACGAAAAATAGCAATAGACTGATCTCTTTAGTTATTATTGTCTCATTATTCTATTTCCAACTCCGATTGTAGTGTTTCTTGGCCTAAGGGAGATCATCCAAGGCCAACACTGCCCAACTTGTATGGTTAACATTTATCTTTTATTATTAGTTTTAATTTTAATTTGATTTCTTATTTTTATATCAAATTAGATCACGTATCATGTTATCCGAATTTGAGAGTAAACACATTTCATGTTATTGGTCTTACTTTTATGGTATTTTTTAATAAGAATTTCACCTTGTTATATTTTGTAAGTTTTTTAATTATAATATATTGGTTTATGGTGCACGCTCAAATAGTCAGATTAGGACACGAAATAAAAATAGAAGGATTAAAATTGACCGGAGACCGGAAGTAGTACCATAGTCGTTCCACGAGACCTTCGCCAGATATGACTGCTTTATTAGTAGTAGTATTTTCCTAGAGAGAAGAGACCGGCTACATTAACGGTGGCCAATTAGAATTTTCATTAAAGATATTCGAAATATAAAGAAGTGAACATTGGAAAAGTCGAGGAAAACCAATCTCTATTATATATACATAAAAATAATTTTTAACTTTAAATATAATATAATTTTTTAACGAAAGAGGTTCGAATGAATTTTCTTCCGCCAACTTGGCGCCGCCCATGGCTATTGTTATTTTTTTGGATCTAATTTTTATTTTTTCTATTAATAATAAAACAAACCGCAAAAAAAATTGTACAAGTTAAGGGGACAAAAACTCAAATAATGTTGTCTAAACACATACCGAGTAGCGCCGCGCATAGCTACTTGGTTTGACTAGTAGACAAGAATTCCTAACCATCTCTTGCAACCCCATGTGCACTCAGCCGTTGGTTACCTAGTGGTAGGGGAATGAGGGTCTCCCTAAGGGGCGGATGTACCGCTATAAGTATGCATTTTAATGACTTCAATTGAACTCATAATTCTTTATGCGAAATATAAATTTATATGTAAGTTTTTATTAGGATTGCAACTAATAGTAGATATTAAATTATAATTTTAAAATTATAGTGAATTCAATGCTATAATTTAAAAGTTAAACCCACAAAATTTAAATCTTGAATCCAACCAGAAGCGGATCTAATATTTTTTTTTCTTTCCTCCCAAATTAGGAGGATTTATAGTGTTTTTACACTTCCCCTCCAGCATGACTCGAACCCAGACGGAATACAATATATAGTATTAGTCAAATTTTATATTTGTATTAAAAAATTTATATCTCAATCAATTAGGCAATTGCTCCCCCAATGACGTTTTCTTGAAGCGTTAACAACGGAATTGTTAAAGGCTGGTACATGACTAAACACAAAATTTAAGAAATTTAGAAGGAAAGACTTTAGGCTTATGCCAAAGTAATATTAATACTCTTTTGTCCTAATTTATGTGTCATACTTTTTTTTTAATTTGTCTTGAAAATAATATAATATTTTTTATTTAAAAATAACTTAACTTTAAGCTTTTTTTTAGTCTTAATAAGATGATTTATAGTCATACAATTTTTCATAACTTATTTTGAACCATACATTTAAAAAAAATTCTTAAACTTCGTGCCTAGTCAAATATTACTACGTAAATTAGGACGGAGAGAATACTTATTATCACAAATATGTTATTGCCTGGACTACTAGTTACTACTAAATTTTTAATTTTCTTAGATACGGTTTCATTCCCTAAGCTTAAACCAATAACTTAATACACCACATACCATGGAAATCATATAAAATAATTTATGTAGTATCCCATTATAAGAGGATTTAAACATTTGATTTGAAAATAAAACTGTTATATCATGAAGGAAAATAATTCACTCAATTTATTAGGAATCTTCTCTATAATTCTCCATGCAATTATCCACACCATAAAATAGGTAACAACACCCTTATTTATAGCATTGTTTTAAAAGGCAGGGACGTGAGGCGGGGCATTTTACTTGATACAGGGCGAGGCGTAAGCCTCAAGACATGAGACGTAAACCCCACAGATCTTTAATTTTTTTAATTTGTAATTAATAATATAGCATTATAAAATAAAAAATATAAAAAGTACATTCAAAGTTCAAGAAAACTGAAAAAAATTAAAGAAGCTCATAGAAAATAAAATATCTAGCAGGTTTTACAAATATAAATAATGCAATAATGTTAAATTTGCTAATAAATCAACTATAACGTATTAAATTTCAAACAATTATAAATTATAATTTCTAAAAAAATATTATCAAACTGCATATTTTACCTCCCTAATAATAAATACACTATAAATTTTATCAATATCATAATTTAAAATTATTACTCCTTCATGAGTAAATATAAAATTATTTTTAAATAGCAAAATAATTGTCACGGCCAAAAATTCACTAGTCGTGATGGCACCTAACTCAACCCGCTAGGTCAGCCAATTAATAGATAACACAATTCTAAGGAAAATAAAGGTGATCAACAAATGTTATAACTGGATTTCATACAATATCTCAAGGACTGGTAGTACAAGACTAAGACTGGATTATTGCAAAAACAGATATGAAATAAATACAATTTCTGCTAGAAATGTACATAAACAGAATTTAACTCTAGAACTACCCAGGGACAAGTGGTAGCCACATCCAAAAGGCACGAACATCTTCAAAGTCAGCCCCCGACATCCACCGCAGCTCCACTCCAAAATATGCACGCAAGGTGCAAAAGTGTATATGAGTACAACCGACCCCATGTACTCAGTAAGTATCTTGACTAACCTCGGTGAAGTAGTGACGAGGCTTTCTAGTTAAATAATACTCATTGATATAACTTGTACTGTAAACTAGTAATAGAACAGTATTACAATATAACAGAAAAGAGTACACGAAACGAATGTGCGAAGCAATAACTGAGTACTAGAAGAGATCATAACTTTCATAGTACATCACTTACGTCATGAGTCTATCGTCACTTTCAGATTAAGGAAGCTCGTTTAGTGAGAATCTGAGGCTCATATCGTTTTTCGTCATTACTCTCCAAAGAAATGAGGGGACTATCTATATACGGTCGAAATCGGGCTTGATTATTACACGACAGATTGGGTTCGGAACGCGAAAGGTTGAAGATTGACCCCGAGTTTCATCGAAGCTGAACACGCGTCCTCGAGAACACTAAGCCCGTGATTTGCAACACCCTTCGTGCTTTTATCTCATCCGCACCAAGTATACGTATAACAGTACCAACCAGGTAAAGAAAATGACGATAACAGTAATAATACGGTCGGAAATACACAAGTAGCAATGATGAACAAGGCAGTATATATGGACAACAGGAATAGACTAGGTAGGAGGTATAAGAGTAATGACATCAATTAGGAAAGAAGAACATAACCTAACTAGCATGGTAGAAGGCATAGATGTAGATATAACAAATAAGGGGGGAAAGCATGGTCTTTATAAGCTAATGCATAAAGGCATGAATGGCTAACAAGGTAGAAGGCTTATACTAAAGTACAACAAAATAAATACGACATGGATGTAGATATAATAGCAGAAAGGAAATCATGATATTTGCAAGTTAAACAGATAGAAAGCATGGACAACACAACAACAATCGAGATAAAGGACAAAGATAGAACAACAACAAGAACATAGGTGCAATACTAATAACTCCAGGTAAAGGCATAAATGTACACACAAGGAAAGGATAGCACAACGTAATGCATGTCCTTCGTCCTCGCCTGCAAGGAAACACCCTTCGTGCCATGAACTCATGATAATATAAAAACATGGTAATATAAATAAAATGGCGGCATCACCCTTCGTGCTTTTACTCTCATTCTGACATGATAATGTAAATGAGATCAGGATAATATAAATGAAATGGTACGACATCACGCTTCGTTCTTTTACTCTCAAATGAAATGGCACGGCATCGCCCTTCGTGCTTTACACTTCTCTTCACATAATAAAATATATGAAATGGCATGGCATCACCCTTCGTGCTTTACACTCTCCCTCACATGGAAATACATATACAATGGCACGGCATCACCCTTCGTGCTTTACACTCTTCCTTACCAAGCATATGTATATCAATGACAAACAAGGTAGGACACATAAATAACATCAAGGAGAATGTTTAAACAAATATTCCAAATGAACCACAATCACAACTTTCAAGCCAACAACAGTTCAATAAACCCTCAAGAACCTTATTATTCAAGTATTTCAACAAATCTCAAGAATCATCTACAACACGAATATAGAATCTAATATCTCAAGAATAATGGCCGTAGCAATGTATTAATAATTAAGCATAATGATGATCGAATTAGACACATCAATGTTTCTCAAAATTCTATCAAATTATAATCAAGTTATAATAAACTAAATCTTGGTTTCTAGCATTTAATTTTATATTCTTAGTGATCTAGAAGACAGGTAAGACATGAAGAAAGAATGGTCACGTAATTCTACAAGATGCAATTTGTAGTATAATTTACCCCCGATCATGTTAACCCTGGCACATGCGTATATGCTCATCACCTCATATATATATCACCCCCACATGTAGCAACTAATGTTAAATAGTAGGAAAAATTTCCTCAATAAAATCAGACAAAACTCTTACCTCAATTCGGCCAACTAAATACTCAATTTAGCTTTTTCCTTTATAATTTCACCTCCGCTCGGCTCAATCTAACCAAAGACGACTTAAATACATCACACAATGCAAGAGAAAATAATTTTAATTAATAAAGCTATTACCTTTATACAATTTTCAAAAAGTCAACAAAAGTCAACCCGGGGCTCGCCCGATCCAAACTCTGGTCCAAAGGTAGGTCTTGACTACCCATAGCCCCACGAGTCCATATACGTGTTTTGTTTCCAAATTTGAGTCCTATTCGACTCTCAAATCCCGAATTTTTATTTTTCAAAACTTAGACAAAATCTCCAAATTTTCCCCTAGATTCTCATAAATTTGATATTAAATCTAATGTATAATCATAACATATAATTGAAAATTGATTAGAGGTGCTTACCCAATATTTGGTATGAAAATTCTTCCACAAAATCGCCTCTCATCAAGGCTAGGGTTCAAAATATAATAAAATGAAGCTAAGTCTCGGAATTACCCAGCTATATATAGGCTGCAAATGTCGCATTTGCGACATTGCGAACCTCAAAAAAGCGGATAATTCATCGCAAAAGTGAAACAGGAGAGTTTCTACTAAGGTCACATTTGCGACCCAATTCTTCGCAAATGCGAAGATAATTGCCTCGCAAAAGTGGCAGGGATCCTCGCAAAAGCGAATAGCCACACTTTGCAAATGCGAGAGATTACATCACAAATGTGAATTTTTCCCAATAGTCCAATTTCGCAAATGCGAGGGCCACTTCGCAGTTGCGATAGTTGCATTTGCGATAAAAACATCGCAAATGCGATAAAACTAGCACCAGCACTCAAAAATCATAAAAATTATTCCGAAATCAATCCGAAACTCACCCGAGCCCCCGAGGCTCCAAACCAAACACCCACACCAGTCCAAAAATACAATACAAACTCGCTCGCGCGATCAAAATATCAAAATAACCTCCAAAAGCACGAAACGGACGTCAAAAGGCTTGAGGATCACAACAAACTTCAAGAACTTTTAGAATCGCAACAAAGCGTACGATCCATATCAAATCAACTCCAAATGACGCCAAATTTTGCACTCAAGTTTCATATGACGAAACGGACATATTTCAAGTTCCGAAATAAAAATTCGAACCTGTAGCCTTAAAGTCAACATCCGGTCCAACTTATGAACTTTCCAAACCTTCCAATTTTTAACTTTTGCTAATTGGTGCCAAATCCTTCTAGAAATGTCCAAATGCAAATCTGGGCATATGCTCTAGTCCAATATCACCATCCGGACCTAACGGAATCATCAAAACTCCAATCCGAGGTCAAATGCTAAAAAGTCAAACTTGATCAACTCTTCCAACTTAAAGCTTCAATTCTGAAGTTCATTCTTCCAAAGTAACTTGAAAATCAAAACTGATGATTCACACAATTCATAGTACATCATGCGGAGATATTCGTGCCCTCAAACTGCCGAGCGAAGTACAAATGCTCAAAACGACCAGTCAGGTCGTTACAATAATAGATTTATAATAATTTTGAGACACATTGAACTAAGATATGAAGATCTAGCAAGCAAAGATATAAATTTTGGCTATTTATTTTCAGAAAAAGTATTCAAATGATATGCACCTCATAATGATCTCAATTAGTAAATATGCAATATTATGCTTCATTATTTGAGTTATTCAAAAAAAAATTTATTCATATAGATGAAAGAACTTTAAGTAAAAAGTGCTAATTAGTGAATTCGACACATGATCTACGTAGGAACTGTTGGGCGAGTCCCGGACGTTGAGCGTTAGGCGTGTTTAAGGCGCATAGTCGGACGCTTCAGGGCATAAGCTTCACAGAACTAAGCCCCACACATAAGTCTCAAGGCGTTTTGATAGTGCCCCGCCTAAGGGAGAGCCCCAAGACGAGTCCCACAAAAGCCTTTTAAAACGTTGATTTATAGTAGTACGATATCCACTTTGACTATAAACTATAAAGTCTATTCCTATGTAAATTTGCTTATAAATTTCAACTAGACATGAATTAAATAAATTAATAAATATTAAATGCAAAAAAATTAGATTTTCTACACCAATTTTAAATTAGTCTTTCAATATATTAGTGTAGACCTCCTATTATAAATGATTTTAAGTGTTTGATTTTAAAATAAACACGTGTATTAAATATTGATCACTAATAAGTCACTACCTAAGGGTTTGCAGGTATTTACTCTTTCTTTGGTCTTGTGGTTTGCTTTCTTATGTTTTCTCGACATCTTCTAACATTTATGTTTAATTATTTTATTTAATCTGTAACTTAAAAAATAGAATATAGAAAGTAAAATCGAAGTGACACTTGAAATGTACATAGCAAAACATCGGCATTAGCAGATTTCTCAGTCTTTTGAAAAAGACTTCAGATATAAATATTACTTCATTTGGGTCTAGAGCATTGTATATGAATTTTCCAAAATTCTCTAATTTTTATGTAGACTTTGTATTTTTATTAAAAAATTTATTAAATATTTATAAATATTTAATTGTGAACTCAATTATTATTATATATATATATATATATATATATATAAAATAATTAAGTTCACAATTAAATATTTATAAATATTTAATAAATTTTTTAATAAAAATATATAAATATATTAATTTGAGGTTACTATAGGAGCTCATACATTTCAAATTCTGAATTCGCCTATGCTTCATCCAATTCAGTATGTGAACCTTTCGCTTTTCGAGATTCTAAGTTATGTAAACTTTGATCAACACTTTGAAATATACTTTATAGTTGTATTGATATGAGAAGAATTACAAATTATAGTTACTTTTCGTATAGTTTTTAAATGTTCAAATTTTAATTTTAAAATATCAAATTAATCTAATTCCGTTTACTTTAAAGATTAATCAAATTAATTCTAAAATATTTCACATAAAGTAATATAAATAATTATAAAATATGTCCGATCCATTTAAGTAAGAATATTCAATATGCCTAGATAAGAGCACCTAGGGATATGCTCAGTATGTAACACATGTTGGAAAGTAGTCAATTCTTAAAACAGTGACATGGTAAAAGGAATGGCTGCCAATCTTGCCAAACCCTAAAATAATGTGCACTGCTATTTTACCGACACTAGAGTCCGGAATTAAAGTGTGATCTTTTGAACTCAAACAATAAAAATAAATGAGAAAAAAATTAATTATCATTTTATATATATATATATATATATATATATATATATATATATATATATGCGGTTATTTACTGCGGTATATTTTAACGATATATTTGCCCGTTAAGATATAACGCGGTAAATAATCGTGCTATATTTAAACTCAAAATTGACAGAAGGTATAGTGCATATGCTAGAGGTACTATAATATAGCTGCTTCTATATATGCGCTATACCTACTTTAAAAAATGGGTCATCTCCTTCCCCGATCAGAAAGAACCTGCAAACCCAAAAATCAGCTCCCCCCTCCATTTTTTAAGCAAAAAAACTCCATTGGAGCCTACCTGTCCCACAAAAAGTGTATCTTCTCCGTATTGTATCGAGCTAACATCGGATCCAAAGTGCTGTCGTGTAGTGGATCTCGTTTATTGCTCGTTTCGACCCCCAAATCATCAAATTTTTATATTTCAAAAAATTTAAATCGAGGTATTCTGACTTACTTTTTGGTAAAACTCATGTATATAAAATGCTTATTAGTTGTTTTTATTATGGTCTATGTTTATTTGTGATCGTTTTGTGATATATATTTGTTATTTTTATTCGGATTAAATTATGTATTTGCTAAAAAATTAGTAAAAAAGATAAATTGTTATTTTATGAATAATTATGTTGTGCCCTTAGTTGTAATGTAGTGCCATTTAGCGTAATAAAACTAATAACAAATTTTAGATTATGGTAGTTGTCTTTGTTCATGGCCATTTAGAGTAGTGTTACTTTAGTAGAAAAATGTTGAAAACAAATATATGAAATATCAATATAGAAAATTTATCAACCTAACAATTTATTATATGAATAATTACTAAATTATCTTTGTAGTTATTGAGATATTTAATTATCTGTTAACCTCAAAAATATCTGAAAAAAAGATGATAGTTCAAACATAAACCCTCTCGAATTTTAGTCAACAAATGTAAGAAAATAACATTAAAAAAAATAATATAAAAAATTTGTCAAACTAAGTATTTTTATATGAATACTTATTAATTATATCATGTATAGTTATGTAAATTAATTATTTAATTTTATTACACCCAAAAATAGCTGAGTAAGCAACAAACATATAAAATAATAAACTAACATACAAAAATAATATAATAAACTAACATATAAAATAATAATATAGAAAATGTATTAACCTAAGTAACAATATAGAAAAAATATTGATTAAATATTAATATAAAAGATATTGCAATATATTTAAAGATATTAAACAATTAAATAGAAAAATCTTTAATTAATATTGTTCAATTTACAGACATCGTCATGGAGGTTTCCTTGTGCATACCGGACCTACATCTCGAGAGCTACTGTTGCTACAGAGCAACCATATGTCTTCACACATTTGGGATGGGCATTGTTTGTCCCAAACTTTTCGCTCCAGACGTATAAACGATATGTGGGAGTTCATTAGGGACCACCCACTACATCCCCGTATAGTTAGACGCCTTCAGGATACGGATTTCTACAGGATCATAGAGATCGGCCGGTTGTAGTTCGAATGGGCGTTGATCACGCTATGATAGAGCGGTGGCGACCGGAGACGCACACGTTTCATCTTCCTATCGGTGAGGCTACCATCACGCTTGAGGACGTGGAGGTTCTTTTCGGGCTGCCTGTTGATGGTATACCTGTAGCTTACTCGCATGCTCTTAGACTATATGTGAGTAGATTACCTTCATACGTTGCAGCAGCTCACCGGTTTCTAGCCAGCGGAGCCGACTGCATTGAGTAGGGCCAGTCGATTACAGCTGACGCCTGCTCAGCAGCATCTGGTGGCGCTGGATGCGGAGATTACAGATGATTCACCGCCAGAGGATACCGGCACAGGAGACTGTTGCTGCTACTGATGTTTAGTGGTATATTGTTCCCGAACACTTCGGGAAACCTAGTCAGCTTGAGATTTCTACATCATCTGGAGCGGCTAGATGATTTATCTGGTTACAACTGGGGTGCAGCTATTCTAGGTTAACTGTGTAGGCAGATGTGCCGGGCATGCATGGGCACCCAGAGAGACGTTGCTGGATTTTTACCGTTGCTGCAGGTGAAAACATAGTTAATTCTTTTCATAATTATAACATACATAGTAAAAAAGTACCTTAAATTTTACGTTCACAATCTATATTAGGTTTAGGCCTAGGAGCGGTTCCTGCAGTTCCAGCCACCTCTACCACTGATCGCTCCGGATACACCACCTCCACCATTTCTCCCTTTAGCTTGGAGGTGGGTTGATAGGTGAGGCTAAGCATGCGAGGTCGAGGTTCGACATCATCTCCCTTATTACAGGGATTTGTTGGATTTACTTGAAGGTGCGCAGGTATATATATACTTAAGTTTACTTGGCCTGTCTTGATATGTGTTGCATTTACTCAAGATTCACATGTTTAATAAATAGTTCGTATGGAGGCCATACAGTGACGCGCTCATAGATGGTTTGCCCGATTATTTCTCCCACAGCCGAGCTATGTGGAGCTCTTCCGTCCCACTGATATGTCTCAATATAGTCGAGAATCATGCCACCGAGCGAGTCCTTCGCCAGTTTGGTCGCTCGTAGCTTGTACCTATTCCGCCCACTTGGCACGGGACACATTACCGACGGGATGATCATTGTACTGTTGACCAGACATACTTGGACTAGCTTGAGGCCCATATTGAGGTTGGGACCAAAGGTATGACCTGATTCAGCCATACCCTCCACCTGACCATATGACGGGGGAGCATGAGTACATGGGTTGGTATCATATCGTTACCCGACTTCTCGTCGGGAGTCCCGTTCATCGCGTTGGTGATCAGTACATTCCATACGCCGGGAGGTATGAGGCACTGGTATGTTATTTGTTATACTTACTTATAACGTTACATTATCCTTTCGTAATTAATATTTTACATGTTATGCAGGATTGGCTTACATCATTTCTACTAGTTGGGACTGGAGATGCTGTAGCATACAGGCGAGGGAACGACAACTTTTGCACGTGTTTGGCCATCAGGTTACTAATCTTACTGCTGGCACATTGAGACGTGCCCGAGAGGATGAGCGCTTAAGATACGAGGCTACTCATGTGCCACCCTCATGGGCCACAAGTGGAGCCTGAACGTGGTAGACGTGGCAGGCGTGGCCAGAGAGGAAAGGGTCCAAGAGATCGTGGTGGTCGGCGAGGATGGGGTCCCCAGCAAAAGGGCATTGAGGCACCCGTGGACGATATTAGAGATGATCAGTCGGGCGAACACCCTGAGCCACACAATGCTCTTCATGATATGCCGTCATTCAGCCTTCAGCTGTCACCAGAGACTTTGCAGGTGACCCTGTTATCTCTATTGTTAATCGCGGGCACGGCCATTAAGCGGCAAGAGTGGGATCAGTATTTTCCTGATCCCCCAGAGCCATCGACGGTTGCTGTTGATCGTCTGATACGAGAGGTGCATAGTGGGCGACAATTGAGTTATGGATCATCACCGAGGTATGCTGAGGATCTTTCACGTACTTCATCTACTCCAGTGCACCTCGATGTTCCGACAGAGCATTGTGGCATTACTCAGGCGCAAGTTTGTTTGTATTACTATTATTTCAATTTGTTTTTATGTCATTGATTAGTCATTAATATCTAAAGTGTTTTTATTTTTTGTAAAGATTTCTTCATCGCCCGTCACGAAGGCCACATTGTGCGATACGAACTTGCAGGAGATGGATGATTTTATTCAACAGCCCGCTGAGACCATGGAATGACCATTAAATTTTTTTTGCTAACACGTATGTTAGTATTTTATATTTCATATACTAAAATATCTTATTATTTTGTAGGTTACTGCTGGCCCAATGGCCGTTTCTACCGAGTCTGCCAGCCTTACTGACAATCATTTTGTAGCGCATTCTTCGATAAAGAGGCGATGTAGTGAGGATGATCCTGATAGAGTAGCCGTATGGGATGGGATGCGCCTTAGGCCAGCCAATGCTTTAAAGCATACAGGCTATGGGACTCATTGATATGTATTGTTAATTGTATATATGACATTAAATATATAATAACAACATTATTTATGTTTTATATAATTTTCGCATGTGCTTTTATTTCTCGGGTTATTCATTAGTTTAACACTAGAACACAATTTGTGCAAGCCGGGCGCATGTGCTCGCTTCTTATATTTCTCAAATCGTTTCATTGGTTGTGTCATAAATTTAACACCCCTTTCCATCAATGCCGATGCACCTCTAGATCTTTCAACAAACCTCTCTGCCATATGCTTGAATGGCATCCGCACCATGGCAGTGACAGGCAACCCACGTGCAGAGTTCAACAACCAGTTGAAAGACTCTAACACATCTGTAGTAAAAATTCCCATCTTCTACCACCATCCTTATACAAAGTTCACTTGTCAAGCTCATGTCGCATCAACCAACGATAGGCTTCTGGGTCTTCCTGCCTAATCAATTCCATTCGCCTCCAGAATTACACTCTTGGTGATCTATTACAGCCATCCACATTAAATCATGTAAGTCCTTGTTCGGATAAGCCCTCTGGAATTTGGCCTTCAAGTGCCTAACACAGTAACGGTGGTAGGCATACGGTTCCTTCCATGCACGCAAATTCTGTACAGAACTTAAAATACCACCATGCCAATTAGATATTAGACAAATACTTTAACACTGTCTGACAACGTGCTCCTTCAAGTGGTTCAATAATAATGTCCATGTCTCTTGGCTTTCATTGGCACAATTAGCAAATGCTAGGGAAAATATACTTCCATTAGCATCTACTGCAACGACGATCAACAACTTAATATCATACTTTTCATAGACATGAGTGCCATCTACGGATATTATCGACCGACAATACCATCAATGGTTGGTTTAAATACCCAGAACACATATCTGAATATGTATTCTGGTATTTCCGGACTCCGCTCAAGCTTCCATTCAACAACAGTCCCGGGGTTAAAGTGTTGCAATGCAGCCATGTACCTGGGTAGAGCGATAAATGACTTATCCCAGTTACCATAAACAATTTCAAATGCATGTTTACGCCCGAGAAATGAGTTTTTTTGGTAATGGTACACCATATACCTGGTAGACAGATGTTATACACTCTTTGATCTTGTATCTTATGGATGCTTCAACGTGTGGAATCAAGTCAAGAGAAATCAGGTCAACATTAAAGTAATGATTCCCACTAAATGTGTTCATTTCATAAGTGTGGGTGCCAATGTATTTCTCCACAATCCACATATTTATTTTTAACTTTCTTGCACGCAGCATCCAATTACAACCTTGAAATCATCTACGACAAATAACCTTGTATACTTCCGGAGATGACTCATGAACCACGATCTCACGACACTATTTTATGTTGTACATCTGCACCGCTCTGCTGAGGCGTGCTTTATCAGCAAAAAGCATGCCCTTTAACAACACCATTTCTCTAGATTCATCCCACATTGCTGTCCGAATTTCGTCAAGATCCCTTGTGAGGGCATCCATATCCGGCATACTTGGCAACTGATTAATGTAAGGAATTTCCCTTGAATGAAACGACACATGGGACTCGTACACTCTTGGTCTAACGGGAGGTGGAGCATGCTCCCTTGTCAAATCAGGTTCATCATTCTCGTCCTCATCATCATCACCCTCATCAGGGAAGGGTTTGTCATCTCCAGACTTATCAGCATTGTTGTCATAATCACTATCATCTTCCTGACTTTGCTCATCTGCCAAATCCCGATTAAATATGTCGTCTTCAGGCAATTGAGCAAGGACAGGACCTTCAAGTTGCTCGTTTTCACTGCACAACCAGTAAAATAATAAGCTTCTCAAATTCATCCAAACATTAGATATAAACTTTATCACTTAACTTACAAATCATAATGTGTTGATATCCCATGTTGCACATTATTCTGTTGCTGATGACTCCCAGATGGACCATCATGATCCAACACACTAAAACTAGGCATATTTTAACTGTCCATTAATTCATAACTTGTAAAATTCATATATGGCCGGTAACCCTTGTGGAATATGTGAGTGTTAATACAAATACAATACATAAAAATACACATCAAAACATAAAGAAAAATTAAAATTTACCACTCGGCTTGTGGATTATGTAAACTTGGGGAGAAATTATGTCATCGCTCCTCATTCAGCCTTGACGTACATTTCTAACATTTTTATTGCACGAAGTTCTCGGTGTTCATCCGGAGTCCTCTAAAATTCTGTTGGAGTTTCATCGTCTTCGATGTTAAACTCAGCATAACAAGAAACCCCCTGCGGAGTAACAAAATAGAGATATCTTCCGGTTACTTTTATACTAACCGAATGTTTGCTCACACTTATTTTTTACATAATAACGATACCAATCTATCGTACTCCATTGTAAGTGTCAACTTAACATGACACTGTGGAGAACAACTATAGTGTACTGAGTTATTCTCCACCACAACCTCCCCTCCCCCTCCCCCTCCAATATAATGAAACCCTAATTTTTCGCTCTTCAGACATTATGACAAAATGCAAAATAACTTAACGAACAAATATTTTGGAAGATCTGAAGGATCTTGAATAGATTCTTACCAAATTCTAAAACTCCTTAGATAAGAAACAAATCAGTCGGGGGTACAATAATTGAGGTATAGCACATGCATAATAGGCGCTATATATGTAGCGCGTATACTGCATGCGCTATACCCATATGAATTATTGGCAGGTCCGTAAAGTGCAGATGAATTATTGGTGGGGTAGGAAAGTACAAATATAACATGGTTATTCACCGCGCTATACCTTAATGGATAAACGTGCCGTTAAGGTATAGCGCGATTATTCACCGCGTTATATATATAAAATGGTAGTCCATTTTTTCTTCCACCCATTTTTGCAGCTTGGCACGTTTATCACATAACTAGAACTGAAAACTAGCATACTTGTCAAGTTTTTCATGAATTTTTAAGTCACATCACCCTAAATAAAAAAAACTCAAATTTTTTGAGCTTACTATATAATCCTCGTGGGTTTACTTTGATTGCACTCTTCTTTCTATTCTTTCTATGTTGAAAACTACTAGCTAATTGTAGTGAATTAATCTATAAAAAATTATATTGAAGTGACCGCCCAATCAGTTTTATTGGCTTGAAATATGCTAGCTGATGCTCTTCAAAAACCAAAATATATTGAACCGATTTTAAAATGAGACTTAATAATAGCTTAAAGAAAATAGCTCGGTGTACGAAGTCTTATGCAAGATTCTGGGAAGGATCACACCTTCAAAGATATAATATATTGGTTCCACGACTCGAACCCGTACATATAAGCCACATGAAAACAATTTTACGATTACTTCAAGAATTATTAATAGCTTGATTAGTTGACCAAAAAAAAAAAAACAAATAGTTTGCTTGATACTCCCTCCGTCTCAAATTATTTATCACATTTCTCTACTACACGGCCCTTAGAAACATTAATTAGAAGAAATTCTTTGACTATTTTATCCTTATTTATGTCTTAAGATATAATCTATTTTCATTGAATACTTATTCTATTTATGTGTCATCTTCATCTTCAAGAACAATTAATAGTAAGGATAGAACGAAAAAAAATAATTAATTTTATCTTAAACTTTTAAATTAACAAATAATTTGAAATAATAATTTTTAAAAACCACGACAGATAATTTGAGATGTATGGAGTACTACAATCACCACAATAATGGAGTTAACTATAGAGAATAGCTTGCAATTCTCTGGAACGTAACTGTCAGTCCTGCAATTGTTTTAGTTTTTTTTTTATTTGAATGCATATCCAACCAAAAGATATCAACATATATAGTTGTTTCTAATAATGTTTTACTAGCTATTATTATAAAAGTCACATCAGACTCCTTATCATCTTAACAAAAGCGTATTTAAAATTTAAACTACATTATTTTAATATTTAAAATTTTTAGTGTTGAATCCATTTAAAATTTACTATAATTTTAATAAATTTTTATACATAAATTCATATCCCATATCAAACGTACCGGATTCATTTCATCTACCCTACATCTTGTATCGTATATATATATATATATATGCGTCGGACGTGAGCTTTGACACGGCGTCGGACATGGCCATGGCACGACAGGGCACGGAGTCGGACGTGGCCATGGCACAGCGTCGGACGTGCGGCTCCCTCCTATCCCCGGCGCGCGCGCTCGCGTGCATGTTGGGTGATTAACGAACCCCGGCGTGGAAAGCGCCAAAGAATACTAAATTGAAAGCCTACATCTCGCGCCCCGTTCGCATATATATAAATTTCTGCTTCTAGATATAGTCAATGTGATTAATTGGCACGGGGTAACCATGAATTAAAGCTTTGGACAATTGGGAAATTTAAAAAAGATATATGTTTGTATCATACAGCTTCAATCTGTCCCCTATTATTACAAGGCAATCAATAAGTAACGCTGAACCGAAAATGATGTGCAAAATTAATTGTTAGATTAGACAAAACAATTCAATTTTAAGGGGCAAAATACATCTATGCCGCCAACTTCTGCAACTTGTCCAAGTAGGGCTATTTGATAGATGTTCGATGTATTAATTCAATGAGATTAAACATGAAATTTCTCATATGTCGATATATGTTGAGAAAAAATGTTAGTTTGAGTGTTCTTATGAATTATTAAAAAACTTGATTCTTTATCGTACTCCTTATACGTGAAGTAAAATAAGTTGTAAAGTAAAAATTAATAATTTTACGTGAAAAATCACCGTTCAAAAGATGCAAAAACCACGACCTGCTACGTAAAGTTTTCAACTTCAACTCCACTAGAACAACAAGCCAAAATGTATCGATTACATGACTATAGCTCAATACTCTCCGGTACTCTACTATGACTATTTGATTTACAAGTTACTCTAACTTGTAAAGCAAATACTCACTCCAACTCACTAGTTGTTTGTGACACTTTGATTACAACTCGATTTTCTAAAACACATTCACTTGACTGACTCGAGAAGAACACAACACTGGTACTCGACTAGAGTGTGTAAAATGTAATTCTTTAGTTGATAGGCAAAAGGATGTTCTCAGCAGTCCAGATGGATAGTATTTAAATGCCTGGGCTCCAAGATCTTCTAGGAGTCCTTTGCGTAGTCAGCGTCTCGTTTGATAGGACTCCTACTGTCCCAAGGACTCCACAAGTCTTAGGACTCTTGTCCCTCACTTATTTATGCATATCTTCTTGGGCACAACCCTTATCATCTGCAACAGCCTTCTTCCACCAAACTTGGACCTGGGTAACTTTGAGATAAAGTTACTATCTTGCAAAGATGTACAATCATCAACCATGAAGAGCTGGTACTTCACCCTGAGGAGCTAGTTCTTAGTTAAGCAGCTACGTTTAGGACCTGGTTCTTCGAACATTTTATCTGAACAAACTTTGTTAATCATCAAAATCTCAATACTCAACAAATTTCTCCCTTTTTAATGATGACAAACTTTGTACATACTAGAACCAGGTAATCACACCAAATCATGATCAACTTGCGCATCACACCACAGACAGACATATCCACACCAACATACACAATACCCCCAACTCTATCTTTCCCCTTTTGGTATCATCCAAAAATAACAAAAAGACGTTAGACATATTAAACACAGTTAATGCAAGATTCAAGGCCATACAGGCTACGACACAAGCTCAAGAAATATTAAAGCAAACAGACTAAGCTGATGATCTAACCATGTACGAAGCATTACAACATTATAAGAGAAGTCATTTAGCAGTGCCAAAATAGGCCTAGGGACTTGTCTTAAACCATTAGAACAAAATAAACTAAACCTGCTACAACTTACTCAGACTAGAACTGAAAAAGACGGAAACTAAAACATCACTAGGATAACAAAAGAAACAAAGGATACTAGGAAAGGAACAGGTTCATGGGTGAGAGATAGAGGGGGTCAATGCTTTCACGAAGGTGTCAATCTATTGGGCATGAGCTTCCCTATCCCTTCTGATCTCTACCCTAAGTTGCCCAGTTACTTTTCTCAATTCATCATTGTCTTCTAGAAGCTTGGCATTCTCCTTAACAGTCAACTCCAACCTCTTAGTGAGCTCTGCTGCCCTGCTGATACCAGGTAGAATAGCAGAACCTATTGGTCCTCTAGCCTTGATCTTCTCATGGCCACACTGCTTGAGGGTAACATCATCCAAAACATCATTGTGATTTCCATACTTAAGCTCAGGCAAGGCAATATTGAGCTTGTCAAACAGCTCAATCAACATGAAGCTTAAGGCATAACATGCTTAAGCTTGAAAGTGTCTGCAACTCTTGCCATATGCTGAATCATCAGGCTAGAGAGGTTGATAGGTCTACCAGTGTCAAGCAGTTCTATCACATCCATGTCCAACAGGGCAGCTGCGCAAAACACAATCTGAAAGTGATGCTCGCTAATCAAAGATAGTATAGTAAAATATCGTCTCCACATGGATTGGATTTAAACAATGTTCGAGTAATTTTTTATTTAATTGTTATTCAGGAGGATAAACACTTGAGTTAAATGATTATGAAATACGTTTAACTACTAAATAAAGCAATTGACAATTGATGATAAGGAATTAGAGATTCGCAGAGTTGGTTTCTTATCAATGTGAGAAATAAGGGTCATGACAGGATAGGTGCAAGATAGCTATTTGGGATTTAACTCTAGTTTAATTCTCTCTAATGTTCTAATGATTATCACGAATTCACTCGATGATTAGTTCAAACGTGCGGTCAAGACTCCTCTCTCAATTAAATCTTAACTCTACAAGGTGAACTAATATATGCACTATGAAAGTATGCAAGCATGCGTTAATGAATTAGTCTTTAGGAAAACGTCTCTCGAATATTCTCCTAACTTGATTTGAATCAATAATTCAACAAGCTCTTTCGATTAGGAGAATCACAGAATTAAACCAAACAAAATAATACAAAGATAATCACCAAAATATTCCTCTTTCGATTAAATAAACCGGTAAATAAAGTTACAACAATTCGAAACTCAATAAACAAATTCAAGTAAGAACTAGAGTTAAAATCCACAAATATTTATCAAAGCACCATATCCGTCAAACTCTAAGGTAAACTACTCCATATTCATGGGAAAATTCATCACAAATAAAGGTGAATAATAAGAAAATATGAATTCAAACCAAACTCGGGAGTTGAGTTGGGGAAAGAATGATGAATCCTTGTGCTTTCAGTCTCCACTGCTCTTTCAATCTTTCGTAGGTCAAAAGTCTCTTCAAAAACGTGTTCCAGTTTATTTGTACCAAATAGGAATGAACCCGGACGAAACTACCCTCTATGAGCCGAAGTGGGAAAACCTACAAACTTTTTACACTTCATGCGTCACACAATGCTACGTAGGGTGCGTACCATTAGTGCATCTTGCTCGGTTGTAAACTCTCTGAACATAGCTTGTCTGACAAAATTTTTTACTAATGCCACGCACCAGGCCACACATTATGCATAGCATTAGTGTATTTTTCTATCAGACCCAAAAACTACAAGTCTCTGAACTTCTCAAATTTCTGATGCACATTTGCACTAATGTGTCGCATCGTGCTACGCATGCTGCAAAGCGTTAGTACAAATGTCATAACCCTTGCACTTTCTTCCAACTTTCGTATGCAACGCCGGTCCACGAGCCCCGCTTTTACTCAGACTTCAAAGCTCCAATTAGTCGATTTAGCTCCAAAACATCTTCTTAACTCGGAATCATCTACTACAAAGCGTAAAACATGTAATAAGTGCAAATCACAATCATCAAAGCTAAAACACGCTCAAAGTGCAGTAATTAGAGTGCAGAATGCGGCTAAAACATGTGTTCCTAGCCTACCATCAACACCCCACGCTTAAATCATTGTTCGTCTTCAAGCAATCAGACTACACTTCACATAGAAACTACCTTCTCATCAGACAACTTCCCTAACGCACAATGCCAAGAATATTTAAAATAGACTAAGCACCATATCATAACATCCTAACCTCAAGACTTGACTCAAAAACACCACGCATTTTTCACAATCTGTTCACTTACTCTAACACAGAGGTTAAAGACTTTACCTTACCTTCACAAATCATGTGCCCTCATACAAACAAAGGAGAGTAGTTCCACACGCAATAAAATTCAAGAACGAATATGAACTTAAATTAGAAAGTATTCACTCATTCTCAGAAATCAAATTCATGCGCTACAGAGAATGTACCATAAGCTTGCACGTAGTTTAATACTCTACTAATTGAGCTCATTCAGTCAAAGATCAAGCAGGAGTTTATTTTGGTTGTAATGTAGACTGCGGGATGGGTAGGATACATATAGATATAGTGACTACACCTCCCTGAGCACTTTATTACATACAATTTCATAATTTAAACCCCATACTTATTTTGAACCAAACCCCAATCTTCACAATATAATAACCTCAAGCTCCCAATTTCTTTAAGCACAGACAAGATGAGAACTACCACTAGCAAAGAAGCAATTTTTTTTTACTACATACACAAACTCTTTTTCTTTCTTTTTTCTTCTTTTTTTTTCCTTCAAAATTCTGAATGATTTTTCTCTCCTTTTTTTTTTCAATCCCTTACATGTGGCTCCCACAAATTTTCAACTAGTCATCTTTTTCCTTTTCCAATAGTTTCACCCAAAAACCTGATCATACCTCCATTTAGCTTTTATGAGCTCATACAAATTCAAGTGCTCATGAGAGGTAAAAGGTTCAAACAGATACACAATTCAACCAAAGGAGTCAAGCTTGTCGTGTTGTTGCTAAAGAAATAGAAATACAGCCTCAATGGGGCTAACTAAGATATCCAACAATTAGGCGGGTAAAAGTATATAATTGGCTCAAAAAAAAAATATTTATATCACTTCCTAGACTGAACAAGACTACTATTTTGTTTTGCAAACACACGGGGTAAGTTCTAAACATCAACTGACATGCAAGAATATCACCAACAATCTCGCACACACATGGCACATTACTCACTTAGGACCGGATCTATCCCGATTCTCTAATCAAAGCAGTTAAGCAAAGTCACAATCAACCAATTTAAGGCACTTATCTATGAGTCAAGAACTGGGCCTAGGCGTCACAACTAAGGCACTCACTACTGCACAACAACGTCAAAGAAAAGTCATCTCTATTTAATACATGCACAAGATTTCACTATTCCTAATTAAAAAAAAAAAACTAACGATACCGGTTTCAAGAAAAAACCCTTGGAAAAGAACCGCGACACAAAAAACCAAAGGGGAATTGTTATACTACCTAAAAAAAATATAGTATTTTTCTCTTCGACTTTGATCCTTCAAGAAGACAGTCGAGGAAATCCATCGTCGGGAAAAGTCAAAAAAAAAAAATTCAATCAAAAGAAACGGAAAAATCAAAAGAAATGGAAACAAACATACATATACATATTTACATCCCCACTCCACACTTTAAATTGTGGCATGTCCTCATGACACACAATATAAAAATCAAGAGGTAAAGGGAAGTTCCCTGATTCATCTAGTCAGGATCTAAATCGAAGTCGGGATCTCCTTTGCATGCCCGTCCCAGTGCACACATCCATGCTGAGAGATTCTTTTCGGCCTTCGTTGGGTACACCCCACACTTATTCATTTGACTCTCTTCAAGTTGCACCTTTAGGCCTCCTCTCCCCCCCCCCCCCC
>MCJB01009234.1:124673-151900 GCA_002018475.1 Nicotiana obtusifolia
CCCCCCCCCTTCCCCCCCTTCTCCTTCCATCTTGAAGATCAGCCTTTCTTCCCCCAATTTGAGCATGAGCTGCCTGTCGACCTGATTTCTTCGATCTCTACCTGCAATTTCGTGAAAATAGACAAAGGCATAAGATTAATGGAAGAACCTGAATCACCCAAAGATTTTTTAAATTTCGTACTTCCTAAAGAGTAAGGTATAGTAAAACTCCCTGGATCTCCACATTTTGAGGGAGCTTATTTTGCATAATGACACTACAATGCTCTGTGAGCTTGACAACCGATGTCTCTTCCATTTTTCGCTTTTTGGACAATATCTCCTTCAAAAACTTAGCATAAGCTGGCAGCTGTGAAAGCACCTCTGTGAAAGGTCTATTCACATGCACTTGCTTGAGCAGTTCTAGAAAGCGGCCGAATTGTTTGTCCAGCTTTTCTCTTCTTTGCTTCTGGGAAGGGTAGAGCAGGCATATATTTACTTTCTTCGATCTCATCATTACTTCTTTTTTTGTCTTTTGTTCTCCTTGTTGGAACATCATATTTGTTCTTCTCCTTCAGATCATTCTCTTGCTTTGCCCTCACTTCATTCTAAACTTGATTTCCCACCAACTCATTTTTTTCTGCTACCAACGGATCTTGCAATATTTTTCCATTTGTCAATGACACTGCATTTATTGTTTCCTTTGGATTCCTTTAGGTATCTGCAGGGAGGGTTCTTGGAGATCTCTCAGGCAACAGACTAGAAATCTGCCCCACTTGCCTCTCTAAGTTTTGAATGGCTGCACAATGAGTTTCAAATCTCTCATCTGTTTTAATAATGAATTCTTTTGTTAGATCTTCTATGCTAGACTGATTAGAATGTCGAGGCTGGTATTGCTATCTCTGCTGATTCTGAAACCTTGGATCTCCTTGTCCCTTGGGTCTCGAATTATTCTGCTGCCATGATTTCATGCTACCACTTGGTGAACTCCAAGAAAAGCCTGGGTGCCTTTGTCCCATAGAGTTAAAATTATTACCACTATGGTAGTTGCCTCTGTCAAAGCTTCTCACAATATTTACCACTTCATCTGCATCTGAGGCTTGATACTTATGCGTTGGATGACCCATTCTACAGAACTCACAAACAAATGATGGTTGGCTCTGGACCTTGGCTAAGGTCTACTTTCTTATCTCTTTGGCCATGGCATCTAGCTGGGCTTGCATTGATATGTTGGAATGTACTTGATGAAACCCAGCTGATTTTCTTCTATCATTACTCAGCAGGCCATTGGTTAGCATCTTCAGAGAGCTCATCAAGAATTGCCACAATCTCCTCAGGAGTCTTCTTCATTAAATGACCTCCAACTGCAGTGTTCAGAGTTCGTCGTGAGGGAGGTGTCAGCCCATCCCAGAAGTCCTGGAGTTGCATCCACAATTTAATCCCATTATGCTGACATTTCCTCACTTTCTCCTTGAATCTTTCTCGAGCCTCGAAAACTATTTTAGTGTCCATCTGGCAGAAGTTGTGAATTTCCCTTCTGAATTTCACTGTTTTAGCAGATGAGAAGCATTTGTCAAGAAACTTTTTAGTCATATATTCCCATGTCCTGATTGACCCCATTGGTAAGCTACGAATCTAGTGTTTCACGTCATGCTTCAGTGAAAAGGAGAATGCTCTTAAGTATACTATATCTTTTGACACTCCTTTGTACTGGAAAGTGTTCATGATTTCCTCAAAATCCATCAAGTGAGTGTTGGGATCTTCATTCACCTTCCCTCTGAAGACACAATTATTTTGGATAGTTTGAAGCAAGCCTTTCTTCAACTCAAAATTATTCGCTGCTATTGGTAGAGGTCGGGCACTGGACAGTCTCTGATTGTAAATAGGTCCGGCATAATCACCCAATGCTCTACCGGGCCTGGGTACCGCATTCTCGAACTAGTCTTCAACCAAGGGTCAATTTAGATTGAATCTTTGACCCCCTTCATCTTCGACGGTCTCATCAGCAGCTCTACGGGCTGCCACAGCTGCTATCCGTGCAGCTTCTTCTCTATGATGTGCTGCCTCTCTTGCAGCTAAATCTACTATGTTGTCACCGTTATTAGCCATGTTTTCTGGGGTTGAAGGCTGCCCCAAGAACTTTCTGGTGAGTTCTTTCTCCTTCCTTTACTGTCGCAGATTCTTTTCCACCTCTGGATTGTATGGAATCAATTCCTTTGAAGAATATCGAATCATACTCCCGAGAAGTCAACCTGTTGCCTGCACACAGAAGAAGAAACCCGTGAAGAGTAAAATATAAATAAGTCCCTGAATTAGCACCAAAAACTAATTTGAACACTGTTGATTGCCAATCCCCAGCAACAACGCCAAAATTTGACGAGCGCAAAATATAACCTAAATTTATGCTCGCTAATCAAAGATAGTATAGTAAAATATCATATCTATATGGATTGGATTTAAATAATGTTTGAGTAATTTCAAGTTTAATTGCTATTCAGGAGGAACAACACTTGAGTTAAATGATTATGAACTACGTTTAGCTACTAAAATAAAGTAATTGACAATTGACGGCAAGGAATTAGAGATTCGCAGAGTTGGTTTCTTATCAATGTGAGGAATAAGGGTCGTGACAGGATAGGTGCAAGATAGCTATTTAGGATTTAAATCTAGTTTAATTCACTCTAATATTCTAATGATTCTCACGAATTCACTCGTTAATTAGTTCAAACGTGCAGTCAAGACTCCTCTGTTGATTAAATCTTAACTCTACGAGGTAAATTAATATAAGCACTATGAAAGTATGCAAGCATGCGTTAATGAATTAGTCTTTAGGAAAACGTCTCTCGAATATTATCCTAACTTGATTTAGTCAATAATTTAACAAGCTCTTTTGATTACTTAGGAGAATCAGTGAATTAAACCAAACAAAATAATGCAAAGATAATCACCAAAATATTCCTCTTTCGATTAAATAAACCGGTGAATAAAGTTTCAACAATTCAAAACTCCATAAACAAATTCAAGCAAGAACTAGAGTTAAAATCCACAAATATTTATTAAAATACAATATCCGTCAAACCCTAAGGTAAACTACTCCATATTATGGAGAAATTCGTCACAAATAAAGTTGAATAATAAGAAAACATGAATTAAATCCAAATTCGGGAGTTGAGTTGGGGAAAGAATGATGAATCCTTGTTCTTTGAGTCTCCACTGCTCTCTTAATCTTCCGTAGGTCAAAAGTCCCTTCAAAAATATGTTTCCAGTGTATTTATACCATGTAGGAATGAATCCGGACGAAACTACCCTCTTTGAGCTGAAGTGGGAAAACCTACAAACTTTTTATACTTCATGTGTCGCACAGTGTTACGTAGGGTGCGTCGCATTAGTGCATTTTGCTCGGTTACAAACTCTCTGAACTTAGCTTGTCTGACAAAATTTTTGTACTGAGGCCAACTATGCCACGCATTATGCGTAGCATTAGTGTATTTTCTGTCAGACCCAAAAACTACAAGTCTCTGAACTTCTCAAATTTCTGACGCACATTTGCACTAATGTGTCGCACCGTGATACGCATAGTACTATGGATTTTTAGAAATGTCATAACCCTTGCGCTTTCTTCCAACTTTCGTATGCAACGCTGGTCCACGAGCTCCGGGCATGATCCCGATTTAATTCCTTGTCTTTTACTCAAGCTTCAAAGCTCCAATTAGTCTATTTAGCTCCAAAACATCTTCTTAACTCAGAATCATCTACTAAAAAGCGTAAAACGCGTAATAAGTGAAAATCACTATCATTTAAGCTCAAACACGCTCAAAGTGCAGTAATTAGAGTACAGAATGCGACTAAACACGTGTTCCTAGCCTACCATCAGTAGCCTCATGCCTTCTCTCAGACCTCTGCAGAATGCATGAATTGACAAAGTGAAACAACAGCTTGTGGAAAGGGGTCATATCAATCTTGTACACCTTCTTGGAAGCATCCAGTTCAAACTTTTGAGATAAATTCCTTGTGACCACCATTACTGTGTCCACATCATTGTCTATGATGGCCACTTTTTCTTCAAGTAATTGTCAAAACCTAAAGAAGGAATATTCAAAAGCATTCCCAGCTCCTAGTATCAAATTCCATCTCAAATCCCCTTACATTACTCTTGACCACCTTTCCATCAAACTGGAAGTTCGCTTAGAACTCCACCACAGCAGGCACACACACAGGAGGGAAAGCCTTGAAAACTTGTGTTTCTATCCCTGTAGCTCAAGTTTTTCAACCAGTTGAGCCATCCCTTTTTCATCAGCCTTTGCAAGAATCTTCCCATTAAGCACTTTTCTGTTCCTGAACTCATTGAGTTTACCAACCACAACAGGCACACGTTTTCTCTTCTTTCCTCTACTGGCACTTGCAGATGGGGTAGCAGTCTTTGTAGCTTTAACAACTTGTCTCTTTTGTGTTTATGACTTTTCTGGCAGAGCAGAATCAGACTCATCTTCTCCGTCCAACTCAAAAACAGGTTCCACAACTGAAACTTGCTTCCTTGGTTTCTTGGCCCCTATAGACTACTTAATGATTTGTTCATCAACAACCTTTCTTTACTCCTTGTGAGAGGAGTCCTGGCACGATGAGCCACTTATTTACTTGCAGGAACATCAGACTTTGTTGCTTTCACAGGAGTCTTCCTGGTTTTCTTCCCTACTGCAGACAAGGGCAAGTTATGTTCATCACTACTTACCTCCTCATCTCCAGTGAAAGGAGTTAAGGCCTAGTTTCTTCAGTCTTTTTCTCTCTGCTTGCTTCTTCTAAAGGGGCTATGACAGTGTTCCCAATAGTCATAGAGCCTTCAGATTCCCCACTTGTATTCTCATTCTCTTCCTCACTTTCTTTATCCTCTCATTCACTCTCACTTGCTTTTTCTGATCCTTACTTTCGCTCTCAGAATCACCCTCTTCTTAACTGTTATTTTCTTCTTCTGCAGAGTCATCCACTTGTTTATCTATCCTATCTTCTGTCTCACTCTCCTTCTCTTTACTAGAATCTCCCTCATTTTCACTCTTTTTCTCTTCATTAGCAATGTCCTGAGTCGGATATCCCTCATGATTGCCCGTTGCTCTTTCTTCTTTTTCACTTTCATTATCATCCTCATCCTCCATCCAACTGAAATAAAGACCATCAGATGCCTCCTTCTATACTGGTTCTTTACTACCTTCTCCCTCAACCATAGGCATAATAGCAGGGATATCTACCCCTTTCTCCAGAGTTGCTACATTCGTTTCTATAGTAAGTTCCTCCAGTTGTGGTTTATCACTAGTGGGTGGGTCAGTATCTGAGAGTGCAACATCTATCGCAGATACCAGAACATCTAGTTTTGAGGGAGAGAGTTTTACCTGACTTGTAGTAACTGGCACTGATTCCCCCTGAACCACAACTTCCTTAACTACTGTGTCTAGTTTAGCAGTAGCATCAGGCACTACCTTTTCACTCTTGACAGATTTCTTGGAGTAGCCTTGATCTTGGTTAACTTAGAGGTGTTTTTCGAAGTAGGCACAGATGCATGAGTGGTTGGTTTTGGAAGTGAAGGCCCAGTGGAGGTGGGGATGGAGAGAGCAGTAGGAACATGGGATGATAGGGTAGTACAATGGAGGATATCAATGGAGAGGAGTAGGTGTGGATGCAGGTTCACTTGATGGTTTGACATATTTCTTTGATTTGGACTTCATGTTCTTGGATTTGGCTTCAGTCTTGGATGATGATTTTGCTTTAGAGGTTTGGCTAGATTTAGGCATGGTGATAAGAGAGGAAAATCGATGAAAGGAAAAGGAGAATTATTTCTTGATTCTTACTTCGGGTTTGAGAGAAACAGTAAGGTCTGAAAAACTTATCATAAGGGGATTTTAAAGACGTTACTCCTGATTTGACTGGAAGAGAGAGAGAGTGACTAAATTTGAGTTCTAATAGGACTTCAATAACAGTTACTTTGATTGATAGGATTTCAGGAATAATTATACTCTAATTGCTTTAGGATTCCCACTTACTCTTTGACTAGATGACAACTAGAAGTGATGTTAACATGATTAGAAAGTATGAGCATAGCAATAATTTGGATATTAAGTCCCAGTGAATTAAGACAAGATGGCACGTACCTGAGTCAAAGAACCAACTCCGTAGTAACTCCTTACTCATTTCTGCAATAAAGCTTCAGCACTACATGTTAGTATCATACAACATTGTTATCAGCTAGATTTTTTCTTGGCAAGTGTGTGTGCTTAATACAAGCACGAGACTGAATCAAACATATTGTACTTGATTATCTACATCTAACTATACGTTTTCTAGCCAATAATTAGGCTTTAACAAGTTAAAAGTATTTATTAGACCTAGTCCTAGTCTATTCCATTCAAAGTGATCCCTACTCAGAGCATTAGTAAAAATATCTGCAATTTGATCTTCAGTTTTACAGAAGTTAATTGACATATTCCCCTTTTCAACATTGTCTCTGAGAAAGTGGTGTCTAAAGTCATGTGCTTGGTTCTCTTGTGATGACATGGATTTTTAGCAATGTTTATGGCACTAGTGTTGTCACAGAAAATAGGAACACATTCAACAAAAATACCACAGCCCGTTAGCTGTTGTCTTATCCACAGCAACTGTGAACAACAAGATGTTGCTGCCACATATTCAGCCTCAGGCTGTGGATAAAGCCACTGAGTTCTGCTTCTTTATTTTCCAAGACACCAGTCAAGAACCTAGAAAATATGTTGTTCTTGAAGTGTTTTTCCGGTCAACATGAAAACCTGCATAGTCAGCATCAGCATAACCTACTAGATCAAAGTTATACCCTCTGGAATACCATAAACACAGATCAGGAGTCCTTTTAAGATATATGAGTATCCTCTTGACAACCTTCAGATGAGACTCTTTTGGATTTGCCTAAAATCTTGCACACAGTCCCATACTAAATATAATATCAGGCCTGCTTGCTGTGAGATACAACAATGACCCAATCATTCCCCTATATAGCTTCTGTTCAACATTTTTCCCTTCTTCATGAAGGTCCAGCTTTGTTGCAATGGCATTGGGAGTGTCTATGGACTTAGAGGAGTCCATGTGAATTTCTTCAACAGTTCCTTAATGTATTTTGGCTAATGTATCATGGTTCCAGTAGGTGTTTTCTTGATTTACAACCTCATAAAGAAGTTCAATTCACTGATCATGCTCATTTCAAACTCATTCCCCATCATCTCAACAAATTCCTTGGACACTGCTTCATTGGTAGCTCTAAAGATAATGTCATCCACATATACTTGTACAATTAGAACATTCTTGCCTTTGCTCCTCAGAAATAGAGCGTTGTCCGCCTTTCATACCAAGATCTTGGAGCCTGTTTCAATCCATACAGGTCTTTGTCTAACTTGAACACATAGTCAGGAAATTCTTCACTCTCAAACACAGGAAGTTGTTTAACAAACACTTCTTCCTTCAGATAACCGTTCAAGAATGCACTCTTTATATCCATCTGATACAAGGTGAAATCCATGTGTGCAGCAAAAGCTATTAGCATTCTTATAGCTTACATTCTAGCTACAGGTGCAAATGTCTCATCATAGTCAATACCTTATTCTTGATTGTATCCCTGAACCACTAGTCTGGCCTTGTTCCTTGTGATATTTCCTTGTTCATCCAACTTATTTCTGAACACCCATCTAGTACCTATGATAGTTCTGTTCTCGGGTCTTTTTACCAAGTGTCAGACCTTGCTTCTTTCAAACTGATTTAGCTCCTCTTGCATGCTACAATCCAATCTGGATACTTTAGAGCTTCCTTGATGTTCTTAGGTTCAACCTATGAGAGAAATGTTGTGAGTGTACATAGATTTCTTAGAGATGACCTGGTTTGCACTCCTGCATTAGGATCAGAGATGATGTTCTCAAGAGGATGTGAACTTTGATGTTTTCATGGCCTAATCTGCCTTCCCAGAGATGGTTCACCCAAGGAGTGACCCAAAGGAACTTGGGTGACCCAAAGGAACATGTTCAGTAGGTATAACTTCATCAGTCTGGTTAGCAGTCATAGTAGTTCTCACTTCTTCTTCTTCCTCATGATCACCACCAACTTCCTTGTGATCTCCTAATCTATCTTCATGTTGAGGTTCAGGTTCTTAGGAGCTCCTTCACCAGTGAGTCCTATGTTATAATCTTCATCATGCAGACCTTTCTCAGCCAAGTTGTTAGATTCATCAAAAATAACATGATTTTTTTTCTTCTACACATATAGTTCTTTTATTAAAAACTTTGTAGGCCTTGCTATGTGGAGAGTAACCCAAGAAAATTCCCTCATCACTTCTGTCATCAAACTTACCTAGAGTTTCTTTGCCATTATTGTGCACAAAACATTTGCAGCCAAATGCTATTAGGTGAGTAATGTTGGGCTTTCTCCTCGAAGTAACTCATAGGGAGTTTTTCAAGAATAGGTCTGACCATGTATCTGTTTAGAAAGTAACAAGCAGTATTAATTGCCTCAGCCCAGAAGCTCTTAGGCAGTCTACTAGCAATCAGCATGGTCCTCCCTATGTCTTCGACAGATCCATTCTTTCTTTCTACAATACTATTTTGTTTTGGAGTTCTAGGTGCCGAGAAGTTATGATCAATGTCATGTGTGTTACAGAACTCAAGGAATTTGGAATTTTCAAACTCAGTTCTATGGTTTGTTCTTATATTTAATACATTATAGCCCAGTTTCGTTGGATCATTCTGACAAACACACAGAAAACATCAAAAGTTTTATCTTTAGATCCCAAAAATAGAGTCCTTATATACCTGGAAAAATCATCTACGATGACAAAAACATATATCTTACCTCCTCTGCTCCTCACTCTCATTGGTCCGCATGATTCCATGTGAAGTAGTTCTAGAGGTTTGGAGGTAATGGCAACCTTTTTAGATTTAAAACGTGAACTTACATGTTTTCCTCTAACACAGGCATCAAAAACCTTGTTTGAGAAGAACTCAACTTTTGGTAGGCCAATGACCAAGTCCTTTGCTGCCAACTTGTTAAGTTGAGAAAGACTAGCATGACCCAGTCTTCTATGCCATAGTAGTGGATCATCCTGCACTATATTTAAGCATGTGTGCTCACTCTGAGGAAGAGACATAATGGATTTCTTGTAAACATTGTTATGTCTTTTACCTTTTAACACAATTTTATCAGTATCAAGCTTAGTAACAATGCAGATTTTGAAATTGAATTTTACCTTATTTCCTTTATCACACCATTTGAGAGATGCTAAGATTGTGTTTGAGGCATACGACATAATACACATCTTCTATAGCATTAGAGAGTGACTTACCGACTTTACCAATACCTGTTATCTAGACCTATTTTCCATTTCCAAATAACACATTCCCTCCTTGGAAGGCTGTCACGGAGAGGAAGTTTTTCTTTCTCCAGTCATATGTGTTGAGAATCTACTGTCTAAATACCAGTATTGATTGTTCCCTCTCACTTTAGCCTGCACCAAAAATCACAAGTTAGTCTTGGGAACCCAGGCAAGCTTGGGACCTTTTTATTTGAAAAAGGATGAATTAGATCTCTTTTTGCCCAGAAAGGAAGAGGATAAATAGCTATTTTCTTGTTAACCTTAATCCACTTAGTATGGACAAGAGACTTGGCTTTTGGTTCCTCTTCCTTCTTCACATTTTTAGCAAGACCAAAGATGTTCTTAAATTGAGCATGAATTAACGCATGATAAGTATCTCTAAAGTGTCCTACCTTTCTATAATGAGTGCATATTTTGTTATAAGAAATTCCTACATACTTTGGATCAAATTTGGGAACAAGTTTTCTGTAGCCAATTCCTATTTTGTTAGTGCTGCAGTTTTCATTCAGCCAATTCAAGCATCTGAGGATCTATGCCATTTGCTTAGTCTACATAATTCATAATTAGCCTTTTCTAGATTTTCTTGTAGGACTTAATTCCTACATTCAGCATCACAAAGCCCTCTTTAGTTCTTTTTCAAGCTTATTCTACATATCCCTCATTTTTCCCTTACCATGTGTATCAGGTGAATTCTCATTTTTAGAAGTGAGCTCAAGAACCTGGTTCTTAAGTTCTTTGACCTGTCCTTCAAGATTAGCTTTGTTAGATTCAAATTCTTTGAGATCAAGTTTGACACATAAAAGGTTGCTTATTAACTGATCATTTTCAGCACTCATTTTATCCATTTCACTCATCATGGTCAACTTATGGCCATCAGTTATTTTTTAGACATAGCATGAATGTTTTCTTTCAAGTTGGAGATACTTACCTGATTTATTTCATCTTCAGTCTCTAAATCACTCATGACCATCATTCCGATCACTTCTTCTTCTGTTTGGCTTTTTTCAATCGCCATCAATGCCACTTCAATGTTTTTATCTCCAAAATCAGCTTTTAAGTTCTTCCATATATCATGGGCAGAGATGAAAGAGGACACCTTGTAGAGAATATTTCTGGGCAAACTTCTGTAGAGCAGGTCCTTTGCTTTAGCATTTTTCAGGATTAGCTGACGATCTTCATCATCATATTCCTCTTATCTCTTGTTACATTTGTCACCTTAGCCATCCATTTTAGTAGGGATGATTGGTCCATGACTGAAAATTACCCATAGGTCAAAGTCAGTGGCCTGAAGGAATATTTCCATACACATCTTCCATTCATCATAGTGATGTCCATCAAATAGAGGAGGTCTTTAATGTGCACTCCAAGCTATACTGGAGGTTCTATCTCCACTGCCTAATGTTCATCAATTACAGCATAGAGACTTATGATCTCATCCTTTTTTTCTTCCTCTTTATCACTTCTACTATCCTAAGATGCTGCTAGAAAGGCCTGCTTCATTGCTTCAGTGAATGCTTTACCTAGGATTTTTCCTTTGTTGGGACCCTTTTCTCTCATCTTTTCCCATTTCTCCTTTTCAGCTCGTTCTTTCCTCCACTCAATTTTCTACATAGGGCAGTCCTTGATCATGTGGTCTAGCTTGCTACACTTGTAGCACCCATCATAATTAGCTTTGTTGATCTTCTTAGGCTTACAACTGGTCTATCTCTTAGATGCATTTTTGGAGTCCTTCATGAACTTCTTGAACTTAGTAAACATTGCTAGGTCAGGATCATCATTGTCAGATTCATCTTCCTCAAACGCTTCAAGGACCAAGGACTTATCCCTCTTTGGTTCTTCCTTATGCAGTTCTTTCTTTCTCATTTCATGAGTCTTTAAGTTTCCAACCAACTCATCAAGTGAGATCTTGTCCAGCTCCTTAGCTTTCTATATAGCTGTGACTTTTGATTCCCATGAAGCTGGAAGGATCCTTAGAACTTTGCTAACCAACTCTTCTGAGGTGAACACCTTTCCAAGTGACTTCTGTTCATTAGTTAATTTGGTAAACCTAGTCATCATCTCCTGGATGGGCTCAGATCTTTCATGAAAAAGAGCTCATAGTTTCTTAAAAGTAATTTTATCATTGATCTCTTCACTTGGTTTGTTTCTTCATGAGCAGTTTGAAATGCATCCCAGATCTCCTTTGCATTAGAGCAAGCAAATATTCTGTTGTACTCATCAAGACCAAGTTCACATATAAGGATTTTCTTAGCCTTTGCATTATTCTCCATCATTCTGAAATCTGCTACCACAAATTCAGAGGAGTTCTTAGGAACTGTTTCATTTTGGTATTTTGTTTAGTAGGAGTTAGTGGACCTTTGTTCACTATGGTCCATAGTTCATAGTCTTCAACTATCATGAAATCTTCTATTCTTACTTTCCACCAATTGTAATATGTTTCCTTGAACGGGGGTGGTCTGGTAGTTGATTGTCCTTCATTAATTCTAGGTAGAGCACTCATTTTGATTTCAAGATCTCTCTAGGTGTTAGTCGTGTGTGTGAGAGAATCCGATTTGATACCTATTATTAGTTTGAGTGCCCTTATGAATTACTAAAGAACTTGGTTCTTTACCGTACTCCTTAAACGTGAAGTAAAATAAGCAATAAAGTAAAAATAACAATTTTATGTGGAAAATCATCCGGCTCAAAAGGTGCAAAAACTACGACCTACTGCGTAGGATTTTCAAGTTCAACTGCACTAGAACAATAACCCAAAATATATCGATTAAGACTGTAACTCAATACTCTCCAGTACTCCTACTACGACTATTTGATTTACAAGTTACTCTAACCTGTAAAGCAAACACTCACTCCAACTCACTAATTGTTTGTGACACTTTGATTACAACTCGATTTCCTAAAACACGTTCACTTGACTGAGTCGAGAAGAACACAACACTGGTACTCGACTAGAGTGTCTAAAATGTAGTTCTTTAGTTGATATGCAAAAGTATGTTCTTAGCAGTCCAAATGGATAGTATTTAAATGCCTGAACTCTAAGATCTTCTAGGAGTCTTATGCGTAGTCAACTTCTCACTTATTTATGCATATCTTCTTGGGCAATAACCCTTATCATGTGTAGCAGCCTTCTTCCACCAAACTCGGACCTGAGTAACTTTGAGATAAAGTTATTGTCTTACAAAGACGTACAATCATCAACCATGAGGAGCTGGTCCCTCACCCTGAGGAGCTAGTTCTTAGTTAAGAAGCTATGTTGAGGGCCTAGTTCTTCAAACATTTCATCTGAACAAACTTTGTTAGTCATCAAAATCTCAATACTTAACAAAATATTAAATGAATAGATAGCCATATTATCTATTGGAACATCTATATTTGAAAATATTCATCGTGAGACATGATAATAATGTATGGCTTAGCTACTCAAGTATGCCAATGAAGGTATTGTTCTCTCTTGCTCAACTTTAAGGGTAATTGATCGACTAAGTGATCTCTGATTGATTGCTTATTACTTATTCCAAGATTAACTCATTTGCATTCGACAGATGAATTTGGCTTGTATTGAATTAGCCAAATGAATTCAGTCTATTATTGAGTTACTCAATGCAACTCTTTACATTCTCCAACTTTTTTAAAACTTTATTAGAATGTGTAATTTCATTGTTGCATAATTTTTATTTTTTACTTTAGTAGTATTTGCTTGAAGGATAAAGAGAGTCATTTTACTTTTGAAGGATAATTTGGTAATTCAGCTTTCACTTTGGGTATTTCTACTTATAATATAGTACGATATATAAGATAGGAATAAAAAAGTGAGGTGACACCTCTCTTTGCGCGGCATTGGTATTTATATTTTTTGTCAAATTTTTGGTATTTTTCACTTATATTCCCCTCAAATATTTGCTGCAAAATCAAGACACTTCATTGTCTAGATTGATTGCTCAATTAATAGGGAAAGGCATTTAAGAAAATGAAGTCAATCAGTTTTCCAATTCATTATAAAAATTTCTATTTGTATAAATTTTTTTACATTTTTACACATTTTACATTCATAACCTCCAAAAATTTAATGTGCAAGTTAATGACATAATGGTATGTATTCCTCTATCAATGCTATCTGTTACGCGGCGTCTTCCTGAGGTTCTTTGGAAGGGCGACGTAAGGCTAAGCAATCAATGTCAGTACGATTGTCATCCGCCAACTAAGGTCCCCTCCGCACGCTAGATTAGATTGTCAGTGCCGTGCGGGAAAACCAATATCGTGAGCAACGAGAGTGAAATAACTCGAATTTCAAATCATTCACTTGCTTGCTTGTATAAATGAAAAGCTATTACAAAAGCTACGCGGTGTCGAGGGGGCGAGACACCAGTACAGAAAAATGATTGCTTGTTTAAATGTTTGAATGCTTATACCCCCCTAATAATGCTTAAAATAAATAAACCTAAGTTACAAGAGTTGACCTATGAAAGTTGTAAATGCATACTAAGAGAAAATAAGTAAATCTATTATATATTTATAATGAAAAGCACTTAGACTTCTACAAAGTAGGAGCAAGCCCAGTAGCAGCAACTTTGTCATGAGCATCAGGATCTGCGCGCGCGTTGCTGTAGGCGCGCGCGAAACTATTTGTGTCTGCCTGCGGCTAGGCGCTAGCGCTTGGATCATGAAGGATGCGCGCGGCATTGTTTGTGCACGCGGCGCTGTTGGCACTCGCAAGCCGCTGGGGCGCCGGCAAGGAATGTTGGTGGGGCGACAGAGGCACAAGCGCGCTTGTCACTTGGCACTACGGAGACCAGGGGGCTGACCGTGATGCTAGGCTTTGAGAGGCTTGTCAGGACGCCACGGGATGCGTCCAAGGGGTGATGGGGCGAGGCTGGAAAGCCCCCCATGACATATCACATTCCCAAGCCTATATTTATGCGATGTTACTTGGTATTTTTATTGCTATTGAATCAAACTTTTTTCCTGTTTTTTAACACATATTTCAATCATGCATATATGATAGTAGAGATATTTTCAAGTTTCAAGAAAATGACAAGTCTGAATCCCATCATTAATATAGTTTTATGGACTGAGAACTTTAATTATTATTTTTTTCAAGATTTGATAATTGAATGTGTTATTCTTAACTAGCTACTTCTGTAACTATTTTAAATATGAAAATATCTCAAAAATCTGATTCACGATAAATAATAAAATGATATATTTGGTCAAATAGTTTATTTTCGTAAAAAATTGGATAATAATATTATTCGTTTCCAAAAGCTTTTGGAATGAACATTTAATATAAGCTCATTTACCATGGGTAAATTAATCATTTAAAATAAATAAATAAGAAAAAAAAATAAACATTTGAATCATAATGTTTTTGAAACACCAAATTTGTCTGGAACTCAAATATAAAAGGTAATTGTTTATGCTTAGAGAAATTACTTTTTAGCATTAAAGAATCTTATTATGCTTACTAAAGTTATTTTCATGCTGCTTTTGTTAAAACTTTACTTGGTAAATAATAAAAGTATCTACTTACCAAAAAAAAAAGAAAAAGTTATATTCTTGCATTGACTATTGATTCTAATGTATTTTGTTAACTCATAGTGCATACTAACGAATTAGTAAAGATGGTGTGACATATTTTACTAGATCAAGATTAGCTATCTTATATAAAAAAGGTGCGACGAAAAATACAGAAATATTATAAAGGTACATATAAACTAAAATTTGTGCTACCTTTGTAATATTAAAGTTAGGTTGAGTTATACATACAAAATTATTTACGATTTTACAAGACAAATGAATTTTGAAAGCAACAATTAGATTTGGGAAGGGGTGAAAAACTACTTACCAAACCTATACGAGCATACTGTTACGCGGCGCCTTCCTGATGTTCTTTGGAAAGGCGACGTAAGGCTAGGCAATCGATGCCAGTACGATTGTCGTCTGCCAACTGAGGTCCCCTCCGCACGCTAGACTAGATTGTCAGTGCCGTGCGGGAAAACCAATATCGTAGGCAACGAGAGAATTGAGAGTAGCGGAAGTTGATGATGAATGATGATGATTGTATTGATGATGAAAGCTATTACAAAGCTAATGTGGTGTCGAGACACCAGTACAGAGAATTGAATGCTTGTTTGAATGTTTGAATGCTGATACCCCCATAATAATGCTTAAAATAAATAAACCAAAAGTTACAAGAGTAGACCTATAAAAGCTCTAGGAGCATACTTAATATAAATGAAGTAAATCTACTCTATATGTACAATGAAAAGGACTTGGTCTTTTGTGATTTAGAAACAAGTCCGATGGTAGCAACTTTAGCATGAGCATCAGGGTCTGCGCGCGCGTTGCTGGCGGCGCGCGCGGCACTATTCATGTTGCCCTGCGGCTGGGCGCTGGCACTTGTGCTTGGATCACAATGGATGTGCGCATTAAGATTCATCATTTTGTATTTTGACTAATCGGAATCTGTATACTGAGAAAAAACGAAATATCTTCTCTCAATTCTTGACAGAGGGAAGCCCCATGACTGACCGAACCAAGGCTGGGGTAGATAGACAGCCCTTTTTATAGTGTAAAGATGGAGATATATATTCTTGGTGGTGGATGGTTTCTATTAACTGCCATATTGCAAGTCTGAATGTATGGTTGGTTTCAGGAATTAGTGAAGTTCTTAATCAACTACAGACAATAATCATTTTTAGGATTTTTAAAAAAAAAATTAACTTTGAAATTGATGATATGGAGAGTTTTTAGAGCTAATTAGATATGATATTTATAAATGCATGCATAAATATATATATATATATATATATATATATGAGAAAAACAAACTATACTATCCACAAGAATCATATTGTATTTTTTCCTTTTATAATCGCGCGAAACGCGAACAAGTTAACTAATTTGATTATAAAGTGGGAGATTTTAATGAAGTCATAGTTTGCTTATGTCTTATCTAGAAATCATGCATCTATTATTTATGATTCCATACTCTGGCTCCGCCCCAGACACCTACCCGATGATCAAACACACAATTTACAATATTAACGTATTCTTTTTAATAATAATCATACGTGAAAAATACGAATTAAAAAAAAGGTCCATAGACTATGATCGTATCTGTTATTAAATAAGAAGACATTTTTTCTGTATGTTATCGGTCATAGACTATGATATTTCTCTAGGATAAGACTGGTTACAATTCTCAGTTTTAGATAAGTCATAACACAAATTCCTTTGCAGCACGAATCCAGACTAGTCGGATCATTGGGTTATAAATATCATATGATTATACAACAAAAAAAAAGTCTAGGTGCGCGTGAACTCAGGACAGGTGCACAAACAGTTATTCTTAGGGATGCTATTTAGAGATTAACCAGTACTTACTTTGTCCTAAAATTTTAAAATAAAAATCTTAACTTCAAGACAAATCAGGGAATTTTTGTCCCGAAAAATTGAACTGAAGATTAAAATTTAGTATGCACTGACTAATTCCTAAATAGCACCAGTGTAGTATGACTACCTGATGTCATTTCTACCATTAATTCTCTTCGAAGTTCTGCCAATCTTTTAGTGGCCCAATCAAATATATTGTCTTTTCTTACTTATTATCCTCTTCATGCAAGTCATATTGGGCTGGCCCAAGTGACTGAAGTCCAATAATGTTTGAAGAATTTGAGAAAATGATACTTTATAGCTGCTATAAAATTAATAGCCGAAAAAATATATAAAATTTATATATATTTTGTATATATATATATATATATATATATAGATACACTTTTTGTATGTTATATACAATAATTTTATAAATTTTATATACTTTTTCGGCTATCAAATGTAAATAGTTTTTGGCGTGGGCTAAAAGTGATAACACTCCAACAATTTTGGTGTTTAACTCACTTGGGGCAAGTGCTTAAATAGCCACTTGGATGACCGTTATTTAAAGAATAGCCTAAGTTTAAAAGGTTCCAAATTTATATATATATATACACACACACACACATACACACACACACACACATATATACTAGTCTTATAGTATGCACGTTGTGCGCGAATAAATTTTAAAAAATCACATCAATAATATTATTTTACCTTCATATCTATACTATATTAAAAGTACGAAGGTCCTTAGCGAAATGTCGTTAATCTTTTATACTCTTAAATAATAGCTTTCGTATTAGATACAATTATAATTTAAGTCATTATTCTAATATTTAGGACCTTGAAATCATCTAAAAATTTGCCTGTAATATTTTTCCTTATTAATATAAGTACGAAGTCCTACTATTTAAGAGTTTAAAATATATCAATATTTTACCTTATAGAAAGTGTGCTATTTGAAAATAAATCCATATATGTAACATGTAGGATGTTTAACGTGATTAGCAAATAATTTATATGAAATCATCAGTTCATCACGAAGCACTATAGAGAAGATATAAAATTCATTCAAAACACTAATATGGCCATATATTACAATATATAAATAAAAAATTAAAGTATGTTATATATAATTACTATGAATTATTATTAATTTTAAACGTAAGCATGTCGTTTATTTTAAGATGTTTTCTTACGCGTCCTAATGTGCTTATGTGTAGTTTACAATAGTAAACTTTAATATTTAGAAATTTAAGAAATAAATTTATATAACTGAAATATTGAAAGTTTCTACATAGTTCAAATACGAAAAGATTTAATACCAAAATTTTAATGTATTTCACTTGAATATTAGAAAAAATATTAATTTAAACTTTTATCTAATGTGAAATTATTTTTCAAAGAGTAAAAAATACAAACGACATTCTGCTAAGGGGCTTCGTGCTTTTAATATAGTATATAATATATAAACAGATATAGATATAGACAATTTATAAAAGAAAATTTTTAATTAATTTTGATTAAATTTGATTAAATTTTAATTGATATTAAAATCCTAAATATAAGGACTTAGTTCAAATAAAGCAATTTTTTGAACTATGGAGCTCGGATTAAAGCGATTTTTTAGGCGATTTTTACCATATGGATTGGGGTAAGTGATTCTAACTCGGTTGTGGTTTTATTACACGAATCTATTGTTGTTTTTATCAACAAATTAGTATTTTAGATTGAAAATGGTAGAAAATTTTATAGACATTAATTGAGGATTTGAAGGCCGAGTTAAGGTCGATTTTGAGTAATTTTGGTATGGTTGGACTCGTGGTTGAATGTGGGTTCGGATTTTATAATTTTTGTCGGATTTTGAGACGTAGGCCCCACTGTTGACTTTTCGAGCGGAGTTAGAAATTTTATAAATTGCTAAATTATAAGCATTGGAGTATATCTTGATTAATTTGCACGTTGTTTCACTAGTTTTGAATCGTTTGGCTTGGGATTGAGGAGATACGAAGATATTCGGAAGTTGATACGTGCGGAATGGAATTTTCGAAATATTGTTTAGCTTGCTCGGCATCGGATTTGGCTTGATCAAGATAAGTAACATTTCTGAACTTGGAGCTGAGGGTATGAACTCCGTGTTATGTGATTTGTTTGGAGGTGACGCACATGCTAGGTGACGGGCGTGGGGGCGTGCACCGTAGAAATTATGACGTAATTGATTCACATGCGTTAAAGAAATTAAGCTGTGAATCATGTTAAAAATCATGCTGAGACTATATGCCGGTACTATTGAGACCCACAGAGGTCATATTGCTGTGAATTATTTGTTTAAATTGTAATTTCATACTCAGACATGTTCATCCAGTTGAGAGGATATTTATTGGAATGAGCTGCACGTCGTTGTAGGCCTTATAGGCTTTATTATTATATGGATCGAGGCTGCATGCCGCTGCATGCCTTATAGGCTTTATTATTATATGGATCGGGGCTGCACGCCACAGCAGGCCTTATAGGCTTTATTATTATGGGATCGAGCTACACGCTGCAGCAGGCCAGATTGGCTAATTATAGCACTTGGGCTGAAGGAGCTCCTCCGGAGTCTGCACCCCCCATAGTGAGCGCAGATGATATTATATTTGAGATGGATTTTTCTGGGCATGGAGTTGTTGTATTTATTTATATTTGGGATGGACTTCCCTAGGCATGAAGTTGCCTTATCTATTTATATTTGGGATGGACTTCCCGGGCATGGAGTTGCTTTATTTATTTATATTTGAGATGAATTTCTTTGGGCTGGATTAGCCCTAGACAATATTGAGTGACTGATTGTCAGTTGCACTTTATATTGAGGGATGGATCTTCACTGGGCAGGATCTACCCCGCATAGTACTGAGTAATTGAGTACTCCGAGAGTGCGACTACATGAGTTCTACTGTGCTGCATTGCATAATACATGCATACTTGATATGTAGGCATAAAGAAGTATTTTTCTCATGCCATATGATAATGAAATTTATTATCTGTCGTTAAAGTTTTTGAGAAAAATCACAGATTTTAGACTTACTCATATTTTCGGTGATTTTCGGCAAAAAAGATTTGAGTTTTACTGTTATACTTGAAAAGAAAATATTTATTTTTCGGAATTGTATACGAGCTGAGCATTTTATTATCGAGTTATTACTTGTGCTGCTTTAAATTGTATTGCTATGAGATGTTATTGATATTGGTATGGACTCTGGCCTTAGTACAAGCTCGTCTCTACTTTCAACCTAAGGTTAGGTTTGTTACTTATTGAATACATGGGGTCAGTTGTACTCGTACTACACTTCTGCACCTTGCGTGCAGATTTCTGATGCCGATGTTTCTGTGTATGATGGGAGCTGGCATGGAAGATGTACTTGCGATCTGGTCATAGCTGCCTCTTGTTCATGGTAGCTTTAGTATTTTTAATCTATTCGTGTATATTTCAAACAGATGTCGATATTTATTTCACACCAGCTTTGTAAATTCTAATCTTAGAAGCTCATGATTCGTACTACCAGTCCTTGGGGAGTGTATTAGAGTCAGTTAAATATTAATTGAATTGGATTGTTGTTATTTGGCTTACCTAGCAGGTGAGGTTATGTGTCATCATGACTAGTTGGATTTTGGGTTGTGACAAATTGGTATCATTGCTCTAGGTTCATAGGTTCTACAAGTCATGAGCAAGTGTCTAGTATAGTCTTGCGGATCGATATGATGACGTCCATACTTATCTTCGAGACGCTACAGGGCATTTTAGGGTAAACTTCCCATCTTTCTTTCCTTATCGTGCGACATTGATTCAGTTTGAAATGTTCCTCTTTGAATTCATTCCACTCACTCGTACGAGAAATGTGAATGCTCGTATCAGTTGTGCATCGACAGCTTGTGATTCTATGAACGAGGTATGAGATGCATTTTATGTGTTTTGGTGATGGGCCAGTCTGGAGGACTTGATGCCAGGGTTAGACTGCAGCTTAAGCTCGGTAGTTTCGGTTGTGAGAACTTGTGTATTTGGACTTATACATCAGGTAGTGTCTCTATGAGTGGAATTTATGGCTCGATAAGCGGTGGAATGGCTATATGATGAGTATGATGTGACTGCGGGACATGTTCAGATGGTTTGAATGTGATGAAGAGACTTTTCTTGAGATATAAAAAGGGCTATTAGGTACTTGATTTCTGTCTTAATTTGACATATAGTCTCGAGTTATGAGTGTATTGAAGTATCTTTCACGTTGTTTAACTGTGGAGCGAAGTAGATCTTTTTCATGTATTGTTGATGAGTTCAAACTCAGGAAGGGTAAGTTGTTACGTAGTAGTTGTGGTTGTAAAAGGGTATAGAAAGATGCCGGCTTGGGGCTAAGCAGGCGGGTAATTTATGGATGTGTGATCCCTATATGTTGTGTGAAGGGTTTCTTTTATACCAGCGGGTTATATGTGTTGAGAATTGAATTTGGATTGGTTGAGAAAGTTAGCTTGACTGTCACGAGGATGAAGGCGAGCTTAGAAGATGATTTGATGTATTTTATGGTTTGTGTTACCTGAGCTTATGAAGAATTTTCGTTGAATGACTGCGAGATTATGACAATAATAGAGTATGTGTATGGTGAGTTATCAGATGTTTTGTTATATGGCTTTGAGCCAGGTGGGGAAGTCTGTTATCTACGATTTGATTGCACTATTATGTGTTGTACTGGTTTTGGTCTGATGCATGTTTGTGGATTAGTTATGACTTGCAGAGATTGAGATCGAGGATGACTCGACTAAGGAAATTCCTGGATACGGGTCATATTGCACTTTATGAAAATATGAAAATCATGGAATGATTAAGTTACTATTTTGACGGTTGTAGTGCGCACGAAGTATAAATTTGATTGGCGGTGTTAAGGCAAGGTTACTTCTTTGGGTGTTGTTGTGCTAATGGGGCATGTGTCTTTCGGCCCGTTTGGGCGGTGCAATTTAGATTTGAGCAAAGTGGGTGACTCTCAAGAAGGTTCTGATGGGTTCGAGATTTATATATAAGCAATTGAAAATTTTTCGAATTTGTATATCACACTAATTAGTTATTTACATTGGAGGGTGTCAGGACTTGTAATTCTGTTTGACTATGGATTATATATTTCAGTACAAGAAAGGAAAGAGGAACAATTTTATATTCACATAAGGTCTTTAAGAGTGGGTGTCTCGATTGTGGTATTTATGGGGGTGCTTAAGAAGAATATAGTTTCCTATGGGCCTTAGGGCAGTGTGGTTTTATGTTAGGATGTCTTGTAGTGAGCTTCGGGTAAGGATTGTAGTGTTCTGACAAGGAGAAGTGTTAACTTGAGGGTAATTCAGAAGAAACTCGAAGAAAATAGGACAACTAGGTAGTAGGCTAGACTAGTATGGTAATGGTATGCTCGCCTTTTGGGTAATTATGATGTGGTGAGGCTCTACAGATGTTTTGGTGGCAATATTCTTGGGTTTGGTGACCTGCATGGCTTGGTCGAGTTAGAGGAATTCAGTTCTGATAGCTTGGTTATGTACAAACGGATTTCAAATTGTTTTTGATGGTTTCTACCATGGATTGAGATGGATATTTCCTACTGGTGTGAGGCGCATGTGGTGTATTGTGATTTCTACTGGATAGGATCATGCGAAAGGTTGCTGGCCAATTAGGTATCTAGTGTGCTTATGACTTAAAGTTGGTAATGAGATTGTCGTGTTTTCATGTAATGGCCTAATAGAGGAAGCGCGTGGAGTGAGGTTGAGATTTGCATGTATAAGGTGACTGTTCAGTTTTGAAGGGATGGTCATGAATTCTTAGACAACATGTGCGGTTTCAAATGACTAGGTGAATACTATTACTAATTGGTATTGCATGAGAATGGTACACATTTCAAAAGGCGTATTGTGTTTTGACTTACGGATGTTTCATTAGTATTGTGGTACTCACCTAGTTGATAAACTGCTGCTATTCAAATTTTTGCTATGTGGCACGAGAGAATTATAGAAGTATTCATCGTGGGATGATCGTGCATGAAAGATGTGTTAGTCATTCTAGTATTGGAGTTGGGATCAGTTACCATGATTCATGTATTCGATAAATTTAGAGACTGGGAGTTCTCAGAAGCCTATTGTTTTGGGTTGCGGCCTGTTTGAGGTGAGTATTTTATTTAACTGTAGAGGCACTAGTTGCGTTAATTATTTGCGATAGCTACGCGCTATGAGTGCACATGTATGAGGTTTGAGCCCATGTGCGAGCACCGGGGCAATTATTCGTGCTCGGGAAAATGCTTAGGCTATGATATGCCTAGAGATGACAGTTAAGCGTAAAGTTATAACGTTCTCGTATTCATATCTTTGTTGAGAACTATCTGGACTATACTTGAGGGTACGAAGAGGCTAATTTCCTGAATAAACTTGGTAGTTACTATTCATGCGATAACTTGCCGATTTGAGTTGTGATAGCACACTTTGCACATGCCTACACTATAACCTGTTATTTATACCAGTCCAGGAGTGTGAGAATCTTACTTCATTATCATACACATGTGTACTTGTTTAATTGCTCTTGTATGATATGCTTAGACTGGAAGCCTGTGACCATGCCAGGCGAATATTATTAGCATGTGAGTTGTCCGTGCAGCACGTGAGTTGTCCGTGCGGATCCAGACATTTATATTATTAGCACATGAGTTATCCGTATAGCACATGAATTGTGTGTGCGGATCCATATATTGATATCATTAATGCGTGAGTTGCCCGTGTCGCACGTGAGTTGTCCGTGTGGATCCATATATTGATATCATTGACATGTGAGTTGCCCGTGTCGCACATGAGTTGTCCGTGCGGATCCATATATTGATATCATTGACACGTGAGTTGTCCGTCACGTGAGTTGTCCGTGTAGTGTGTGAAAACTATATTTCCTTGATCATTTATGTGATTTAATTGTCTTTCCTTTCCTCTACATTTAGCGGATATTATTTGAGAAGGGTAATTGAGGAATTGACACATGCACCTACGGTTATTCTTTTCACGAAATTTGAGGGTTGGTTGTAAATATTGGGTTGTGTTGGGGTTGCATGTCAATAAAGTGGTTGTATTTGATGAGATAAGGTCATTGGGCTTAAAATGGGTACTATCAGGTTTGATACAACATGTTTGGAAGAATAATTGTAGAAATTGACTTAGATAATTGGCTATGGTACTTGTTGAACGAGGGAAAGCTCCCTAACTTGTTGATCTGATAAGTGGTTATGAGATTTCACGTGTTTCTTTTATTATCAACAGTGTAGGAAGGTTTTGGAACGAGGTTTTGTTTGATATGGGGTTTAATACTAGTGCCAGGTTGGTTTTGAGTAGTTACTGTGATCGGGAATGGTGATGCGAGTATGCGAGTTGTGTAGTATATTATGTGATTATATCTGGGGTTATGGTTATGGCTTGATAAAGCTTATTCAGACTTATACAGTGTGTAGATGTGAGATTCGGCTCTTGTAAGAAATTCTGGATGTTGGAAATTGGGTTCTAAGTTTTACGAACTAAGGTTAAAGTAATTATCTTTAATTATGTTGTGCTGTCAAGCCTATATGGAATAGGGCGGCATGGGATCACCCCTGGGTATGTGCGTGGTAAGGTGGAATAGTGATTTGAAGGTTTAGGAACAACTCTTGGCATGTTCGAGGACGAACGTATGTTTAAGTGGGAGAGAATGTAACGACCTGACCGGTCATTTTGAGAATTTACGCCCCTTTCAACTATTTGAAGCCTTGAATAGCTTCATATGATGTATTATGATGTGTATGAATCATCGGTTTTGTTTTCGGGTGTTTCGAAATATGTTCGGAAGAATGAATTCTATATTAGAAGCCTTAAGTTTAAAGAGTTGACCAAATTTAACTTTTAGTATTCGACCTCGAATCGGAGTTTTGATGATTCCGTTAGGTCCAGATGGTGATTTTGGACTTGGACGTATGCCCGGAATTTAATTTGGATATTTTTAGAATGTTTCGGCATCGTTTCTTCAAACATAAGTGGTACCACATTAAGCAAATGAGCTTCAAATTCAGTTTTGTTTGAAGCATTAGATTCGTATTGAAATTACGGAGCCATAGCAACAAGAATCGTCGAATTCAGACGTTATATGAGAGTGTTATGCTCATTTTCGTGTTGGGAAAGATTGCTGTTTTTTTTGGGGCAGAGGCAAATCATAAGTATCAAATGCAATTTATAAGTCTCACGTGTCAAATGCGACTTCCCTGCACAGATTCTAAAACCGGGGTTTAGGCCATTTTTAACACATTTTAGAGCTATGGAGCTCGGATTGAAGCCATTTTTGAGGCAATTTTCACCATATGGATTGGGATAAGTGATTCTAACTCGGTTTAGGTTAAATTACATGAATCTATTGTTGTTTTTATCAACATATTTGTGTTTTGGGTTGAAAATTGTAGAAAATTTTATAGACTTTAATTGAGGATTTGAAGGCCGAGTTGTGGTCGAATTTGAGTAATTTTGGTATGGTTGGACTCGTGGTTGAATGTGGGTTTGGATTTTTTAATTTTTGTCGGATTCCGAGATGTGGGCCCCACAGTTGAATTTTGGTTGACTTTTCGAGCAGAGTTGGAAATTTTATAAATTGTTAAATTGTAATCTTTAGAGTATATTTTGATTAATTTGCTCGTTGTTTCACTAGTTTCGAATCGTTTGGCTTGAAATTGAGGAGATAGGAAGGTGTTCGGAGGTTGATATGCGCGAAATGGAATTTTCGGAATATTATTTATCTTGCTCGGCATCGGATTTGGCTTGTTCGAGGTAAGTAACATTTCTGAACTTGGTGCTGAGGGTATGAACCCCGTGTTATGTGATTTGTTCTGAGGTGACACACATGCTAGGTGATGGGCATGGAGGCGTGCACAGTAGAAATTGTGGCGTAATTGATTCCGTAAAATTTTGCAGTCAAATAATCTTGGCATTATCCATGCACTTTCATGTGTAAAAGAAATTGAACTGTGAATCATGTTAAAAATCATGCTGAGGCTATATGCCGGTATTATTGAGACCCACAAAGGTCGTATTGCTGTTGAATTATTTGTTTCAATTGTAGTTTCATAGTAAGACATGTTCATCCAGTTGTGAGGATATTTATGGGAATGAGTTGCATGCTGCAGCAGGCCATATATATATATATATATATACACTTTATTATTATATGGATCGGGGCTGCACGACACAGCAAGCCTTATAGGCTTTATTATTATGGGATTGGGCTGCACGCTACAGCAAGCCAGATTGGCTTATGTAGCACTTGGCTGAAGGAGCCCCTCCGGAGTCTGTACCTCCCCCCACAGTGAGCGCAGATGATATTATATTTGAGATGGATTTCCCTGGGCATGGAGTTGCCTTATTTATTTATATTTGGGATGGACTTCCCTAGGCATGGAGTTGCCTTATCTATTTATATTTGGGATGAATTTCCCTGGGCTGGATTGCCCCTATACAGTACTGAGTGACTGACTATCAGTTGCACTTTATATTGAGGGATGGATCTTCTCTGGGCTGGATCTGCCCCGCACAGTACCGAGTAATTGAGTACTCTGATTGTGTGAATACATGAGTTCTACAGTGCTGCATTCAATTAGACATGCATACTTGATATGTAGGCATGGAGAAGTATTTTTCTCATTCCATCTGATAATAAAATTTCTTATGTGTCGGTAAAGTTTGAGAAAATCACAGATTTAAGACTTACTCATATTTTCGGTGATTTTCGGCGAAAGATTTGAGTTTTACTATTATACTTGAAATGAAAATGTTTATTTTTCGGAATTGTATACGAGCTGAGCATTTTATTATCGAGTTATTACTTGTGCTGCTTTAAATTGTATTGTTAGGAGATGTTATTAATTATTGGTGTGGACTCTGGCCTTGGTACAAGCTCGTCACTATTTTCAACCTAAGGTTAGGTTTGTTACTTATTGAGTACATAGGGTCGTATCTACTCATACTACACTTCTGCACCTTGCGTGCATATTTCTGGTGCCGATGTTGCTGTGTATGGCGGGAGCTGGCATGGAAGATGTTCCTGCGATCCGGTCATTGCTGCCTCTTGTTCATGGTAACTTTAGAATTTTTAATCTATTTGTGTGTATTTCAAACAGATGTCATATTTTTATTTCAAACCAGCTTTGTAAATTCTAATCTTAGAAGCTCATGATTTGTACTACCAGTCCTTGGGGAGTGTATTAGAGTCAGTTAAATATTAATTGAATCGGATTGTTGTTATTTGACTTACCTAGCAGATAAGATTAGGTGTCATCACAACTAGTTGAATTTCGCGTCATGACAAACTTGAAGCAGATTCTTATTGAAATGACATTACATTAATTTAAGAAAGTTTGATAATGAAAACTATTCTAGGTGCAAGAATATAATAAATTAGAGGCCTTTCTTAATACAGGTGGTTTTAAATTATATGTTGTTTAGGGGGGGG
>MCJB01009234.1:151920-177668 GCA_002018475.1 Nicotiana obtusifolia
GGGGGGGGGGGGGAAGGTAACAGTGTACTTTGGTTTCTTATTATGGTAATACCACTACCTAAGAAATTTCCAAAACAAGAATTATGGGCAAATCATCTTTACATTTCGAAGTGACTTGTCATCTCATTTATATATATGGTGGAGTTCCCTTTATACTCTGAGCAGCGTGTCCATACTTTAATAATCAGAATCTTGCTTTAAAAATCAATCTTTTCCAAATTAGTGACAGTTTTTATGTTAATTTGACAAGTAATTTGGGAAAGGTTCGACACTAATATACTATAAGACAAGCCTTATTACGCTAAATAAAAAAGCAAGGGATTCCTAGAAACCCTAGCTTGAATTGTTCTTAGTCATATACATTAGTTACTCGCTGTATTTTAATTTACGTGTACCTATTTAATTAGAGATCCAATCTAAGAACGAAAAGATTTGTGATTGTGGTCATAAACGCGTCATAATATTCATGTAGCTATAAAAATTTATTATTAAGAATAAGATGATAATTTTAAGTTAAATTATTTCCATATATAGAAATGAATCATCGTTCTGAAAACAGATTGAAATATGATTACATAAGTTAAATATGTGAAGATAGAGAGAGATTTCCAAACCAGACTTCAAGTTGGTATACCACATGTTAAGAAGGTAGAGATTGCTCTAAGCTTCGGCCTGATTCCGCTTTCCTAATCAAAAGATAGGAGAGCACCCCTTCTCCTGAAGTTACAGGGTCATTTTGCTGAGTTCCTCGACATGGTTCTCTCAAGCGCCCTAGTATACTCTACTTGTTCACCTGTATCGGTTTGGGGTACGGTCAGTTCACCGGGAGGATCGCCCTCCCAATTCGAAGTTTTTTCCTGAAAATTTCAACCTTGTTGAGATCTAAGGTTGAATAAAATTAGCAAATAAGTGCAGTATGGACAAGACTATTCTTCTTGTCGTTGTAGTTCATGTAGCATTTCACGCAGAAATTCTTCTAGTAGCATCTTCATTGCTGGATCATGCGGACGTGAATTGGTTAGATCAACTTGAAGTCTCATTTTTTTTTTTTTGGCAAATTATAATATTTTATAAATACAGAAAAACGGTCCACAAAAGGACAAGTACAAGTAAGGGGGACAATAGCTCGAGTAGTGTCGTCTATATGCCTTGGCTACATAATTACTCCTCTGCTCCTCAGATTGCCTCTGTAGCAGCCTCATGTAGAGGAGTCATGGTGTAACTGCCGGCAATAGTGTCTCACGAGGGCATATAATCTAATAGCCGTTGGTCTGTATCCAAAAGCATAGGACCTAAGCAAAACATATCTAGCTAAATCTTACCTTACGAATCCTATTGAGGCAATAGTGTCTCATTTGAAAATCTCTCTAACTACAGAATTAGATAATCCAGAATTTCTGGCTTTAAGTTTTGCTCTGAATTAATCGGCCATCTCTTTTTTCTTTTCATAAATTAGTGATTCTTGGTTAGTTGAAACATTTTCTATACAACTCCACCATTGAGCCGAGGATATTTAAAAGAAACAATAACATTAATAACATATACAATGTAATTTTATAAGTGGGATCTGAAAAGGGTGAGTGTACGTAAATCTTATCCCTATTTTGTGTGAGGTAATAATACTGTTTCCCATAAGGTATTTAAAAGGTAAAAAAAGAAGAAGTTTAGTGTGACAACTTGAATGGTTGGGACAACATGCCAAAACCTAATATGGGAGAGAAGAAAAATTATTGCCTAGTATTATTATTTTAAGCTCTATAAGCAATCAAGAATCAATTCCTAGGATCCATTTAGGGGTCAAAGAATACTAACATGATATAATAAAATACACATCACTATTTGCTTTTTTTGGATTTTTATGGTACTCAAAGAATTCAAGGATTCACTACTTTTTGACAAAACATAAGCTCCCAAAACTTTTTAAGGAACTAATAAAAGTTTGGGTTTTTAGGTACTTACAATTGTCAAATTTACAAGTCATTTTGTACATGTGGCCCTCTTGAGGATGAGCTAGAAGGAAAGGGAAAGCACCCAATTTGACATAAAAAGAAAAGAAAAAAATAACCCAATGATGAGGTTCAAGAAAAAAAAATCCTCTACTGTGATTTCCTAGTTTCATTTTATTTTCGTTTGGTACGAGGGATAAAGAATAACTAGTCCCGAAATTAAATTTGAGATGAGTTTATTTTATATTTAGTTGGGATAAAATCGAACTAATATTGGGATTAGTTATCTCGAAATTGTAATATTTTTTTTATTCTTACGGGTAGGTGAAATAATTAATCCTGGGATAATTTATTTTTCAACCAAACGGCACCTAAAGTTAGAATGAAAGAATTTTAAATTAAATTATTTTTAAATATATAAAATAATTTACTTTTTACAACACACAAAAAAAGAGTTCCATATTAATTTAATATAAGGATAGTGGATGTATTCATTAACCAACATTAACCAAAAGCATTTATTGATCCTATGTTGACAACATTTTATTTTAATACAATTAATAAACTTCAAGAATTTGAATACATTAGCTTATTCTCTCTTCAATTTTGAGGTTATGCTTGTTCTCTTTCTAATCACAACTTTAATATTTTCTTTTATCATCACTAATACATTCTATAAGTCAAATTGATACCCTAAAATTGTCTCCTATCAAATATTATCACATAATATAAAACAGTACGAATAAAGTATATTTTATGACTAAGACATTAAGTAGCTAACAATGATCGACTTCTCAATTTACATCAATATTAAAAATAAAAAACACTCCTAATAACAAGCGAATTACAACTCTGTTAGATACTCGTCTGAAACCCTAAAAGGAAAGATTTTTTGTAATTTTTTCTAGGTGGGGTGGGCTGATTTGGGGGATGGATTGTAGTGGCGGATCCAGGATTTTAAGGTCATGGGTGCTCACTCTCTGGCCATATAGAAAAATTGATTCATGCAAGAATCAATCCCTAACCGCTTCATATTTGTGCACTCTATTCTCACCTCTTAACCAAAGCACCCAGAAGACTTTTTGTTTAATGGATGCTGGCTAGTTCTTTATATCAGTATTCCCTGTATTTTTTATATAATTATACAGAGTTTGCGTCGGAGTTAATGAGTGCTTGGCGGATCCAGGATTTTAAGGTCATGGGTGCTCACTCTCTGGTCATATAAAAAAATTGATTCATCCAAGAATCGATCCCTAACCACTTTATATTTGTGCACTCTATTCTCACATCTTAACCAAAGCACCCAGAAGACTTTTTGTTTAATAGGTGTTTGCTAGTTCTTTATATCAGTATTCCCTATATTTTTTATATAATTATACAGAATTTGCGTCAGGGTTAATGAGTGCTTCAGCATCCGGCACGGTCAACATAAATCCGCCCATGATGGATTGTGTGTGGGGGGGAGGAGGGGTGGGGGGGATAAGACCTGAAACAGCAAAGAATTTTAATACTTTGGAGTTTCCTAAGGTCCCTTGTTTTATACTTTCTTTTATTCTCCTTCACCATTATAGCTATAACTTAGTACATATATATAAGGTGGCCCTCTGATCCAAAGTAAAATGCAAACCATTCTTAAGATCTTTGAAATTTCTCTCTTTTTTTCTTCAATCTCTATCTCTGTCTAATTCTCTCTATTATGGCAAGAAGTTTGGAGCCTCTAATAGTTGGGAGAGTAGTAGGAGATGTTCTTGATTCATTTAGTCCTATAGTGAAAATGACAATTACTTATAACAACAAATTAGTGTGCAATGGTCATGAATTATTTCCTTCTATTATCACTTCTAAACCTAAGGTTGAAGTTGAAGGAGGAGATTTGAGAACTTTCTTCACACTGGTAATTTTTCTTATTTTTTCCTTAATTCCAAGATCATCAAGTTCCATTTATTTCTATACAAGTTATATTAATTTAACCTGTTATAACCACCAAAGGCTGTCGTGGGTTGGTAAGTAACCCTCCATCGTTAATCAGATGTTTCGGGGTCGAGCTAGCCTGGGATTACAATCGTCTTTTGTAGGGAGCGCTTTAACCACAAAAATTTTTAGCGCGAATCCGAATTAGTAAACCTCAAAACGCGTACCAAACATCAGATGGCAAACCAAAAGAATTTTTAACCTGTTATAACATATTTTACTTATTACAATTAATTAGTTTTCCGCCAATAGTATATTAGATAGAGTACATGTAATTTCCTTTGAAGTGACTTGATTGTTATTTTTTCGTATTATCAGTGCATAAAACTTATACTATTATTCTTTTTAATATGTAGGTCATGACAGACCCTGATGTTCCCGGCCCTAGTGATCCTTATCTACGAGAGCATCTCCATTGGTACACTCTCTATAATAGTCTTATTTGTTTCGAATTTTCTTGGCTGTTATAGCGAAGTGCTGGTATATAGAAAATATATTATAACATAGCACGAAAGTTAGTTCCACAAAAAACTTAGTTTTTATAGTTAGTAACTGTTATATATCGATGTTGTTATAGAGAGGTTTGCCTATATGCCCTAAACTCAACGAAAAAAATAGAAAATGAGAAAAAATATGTACAAATCTACAAATATGAAGATCATTTTTAGTTGAAACTATCCTTATATACTACTGAATATTTAGTTGACAAATAAAATTGACAGTGTTTTACTGATTGTTTGACAGGATAGTAACTGACATTCCAGGTACCACTGATGCTACTTTTGGTAAGTATTAGTTTTTTCTGCAAGATTACAAGCACATGTGAAAGAAGATAAAAGATGTTTTTCCATTATTCACTTATTTGGTCTTGCTAGCAATTATATAGAACATTTGTAAGATCAATAGGGTTATATAGTAGTGAATGTTGGACGTCTAAAGTCGAACATGTCCATATGATGAGCGTCACAAAAATGCAGATACTAAGAGTTCGTTTGAATTGGCTTTAAAAAGTGCGTTTTCAAAAGAAATTATAATCTTTAAGCCGTAAAACAATAAGTTAGGATTGCGCAACTTCTTGCTTTTGGCTTAATTTAAGCATTTTATAACTTATTTTAAGCACTTTTTGACTTAGCCAAACACTGAAAAAAGCTAAAAAGAACTTAAAAGCTGATTTGACCAGTTTAAAAGCCAATCCAAACACCCTCTAAGTAAGCATTTGGACATTAAAAAAAATGTCATTTTTGAAAAAAGTAGTTCTTTTGAGTTAAGTTAAAAAAGTATATAGAATTTAAAATTGTGTTTAGATATGCATTTCACTTGAAGATTATTAGAATTTTATGTGAAAAATAAACTTTTACATGAAAAAGTGGTTTTTGAAAACTCATCTTCAAGAATATTTCCAAAACTTCAATCCAACGTACAATCAAACATTATTTTGAAAAAAAACGCAAAAAAAAGAAATATTTATGGACAAACGGGTCCCAAGATAAATGTGTCTAGTCATATAAAATTAGACAAAATTAAGAATTTATCATATTTGTAGAAAATGTAAGTAGCATATGTAAATGATCAAATGAGAAGTCACTTGAGATGTTTGATCATGTCCTACATCGATCTCTAGACGTACCATTTCGTATATGTGATTGGTAAGTAAAGGTATTAAAAAGGGACATAATAACCCTAAATTACGTGCAACAAAATTGTCTTGAAAAGTCTTCAAATTTTTAAAATCCATGTAGACGAAGCGACAAGTAGGGCACAATGAAAGATGATCAAAGGTCTATACTGGCGATACTATTTAGTTGGGATTACATTTTAGTTATGCTAGTACATTTACTTTAATTTAATATTTGCTGACAAGTGAAAGTTGCTTAGTTGTTAAAAACACCTCCACCTACGATCGTTAGGTCTTGGGTTCGAGTCACATTGGAGGGGAAATGTGGCAATACTATAGACCTCCTAATTTGGAAAGGGATTTTTTTAAATAAAAAATAAATCTAATATTTGCTTCTATTAGAAATTTACATACCAAAAATTTAGAGAACTTGCTAGAACAATTGATAATTCTTTATATAATATTGTCTTCGAGCCATGTAAACAACCACTAATGTTTATATTAGGATAAACTGTCTACATCACACTCCTTGAGTGTTGCCCTCTCCGAACCCTGCATGAACGCGGGATGCTTTGTGTATCGCTGCCCGTTTAATATTATTTATTAATTAATATTTCTTGCTAGAGTTATACTCCTTTGTTATTACTCATTCTTAGGTTGATTATTAACTTATAATATGTTTAATCTTTATACTAAAAACAGGGAGAGAATTGATTAGCTATGAGATTCCAAGGCCAAATATTGGGATTCATAGGTTTGTATTTGTACTTTTCAAGCAGAAACGCAGACAATCAGTTAGTCCTCCTACTTCAAGAGATCACTATAACACTAGAAATTTTGCCCAAGAAAATGATCTTGGCCAACCTGTTGCTGCTGTTTTCTTCAATGCACAGCGAGAAACCGCCGCGCGAAGACGCTAAAGATTTATGTTTTAGTCATTTTTTCCCCACAATTATCTGACTTCGCGTTTGAATGAAGTCGCTTTAATTTGAATCTCTTAGTAGTATCATTGTGTGTTCTCTTGTATTTCTTAATTAGCCTTCTTGTTTTCCAATGCTCATGAACCTTTGAATTTTATATCATTGGGTGTTTTCTTGTATTTCAAGTATTATCAGAAAACTTTCGTTTTATATCGCTCTTTTCAATTTATGTATCTTATATCTCTTTCTAGTCTGGTTTAAAAAAATTATCATTTTCTCTATTTAATAACATTTTCATTCCAACATTCTTATTTGGCCCTTAATAACATTCTCTAAATGACTGTTTACCCGTAATACGGTATATTTGAATTTATATGTGGTCTGTAGACAATTGAATTAATTTTGTCATGAAATAATAAAATAATTAAAGAAATGCGCAATACTTAGCCTTGCAATGAAGATAAAATCACAAAAAGTTGTAATTCGGGGCATAGCTTCCGGCACAACGGTGATGAAACCAAGGAACAAGAAAGTAAAATTGTATAAAGCTTTTAATCGATTATAGCATAAGTTTGCCAAAAAAGTCGTCCCCTTTACAATAATAACATAGCTCATTATTTATAGCTGCACATAGGGAACATGGTCCTAGGATCGTGCCCTTCGTTAATATCAATTATGAGGGTCATTGAAGAAGGTGTAACCCTGAGCATAACTGACAAATTCTCTGTAACGGGCAACGTACTAAATACTGTGAAATATTCTCCATTAAATGCTACCGGACAGAGGGTATTTATTGTGTCTTTATGAGCGTTATTCTTTCCGATGAAAGACGGGACAATTGCCTTCGATTTTAGTTATCCCATTTTTACTAACGTAATAAATGGGAGATTGTGTACCTTCGTCCTCTTGGATCAAAACTGTATTTACCGCTACTTTCGAGACTGTGAGGTATACCAATAGTGTTTTGCCTTCCTTTGGTTTCGAAAGTAATGGAGGGCTTGAAAAGTACCTTTTCAAATCTCTCAGAGCCTGCTGGTATTTTGGGGTCCATTCGAAGTTGTTTTTCTTTTTGAGCAGTGCGAAGAAACGGTGGCATTTCTCTGATGACCGAGAAATGAACCACTCAAAGCAGTTAATCTCCCTATGAGACTTTGGACTTCTTTCACACTTGACAGCTAGTACGGGATGTCTTCGATGGTCTTGATCTTATCGGGGTTTACCTCAATCTACCTTTTTGATACCAGAAATCCTAGGAACTTATTGGAGCTGACCCCGAAAGCACACTTCTCGGGGTTAAGCTTCATATTTTGCTTCCTTAGGATGTCAAAAGTTTCTTCCATATGCTTAAGGTGATCACCTGCATTCAAAGACTTAACGAGCGTATCGTCTATATAAACTTCCATAGTTTTCCCTATTTGTTTTTCAAACATCTTATTCACAAGCCGTTGATAAGTGGCTCCAATTTTCTAACACGAAGGGCATCATATTATAGCAATATGTGCCAAAATTTATTATAAACGAAGTCTTTTCTTGATCCTGTAGTTCATCTTAATTTGGTTGTACCTAGAATAAGCATCGAGAAAACTCATTAACTCATGCCCGGCCGATGCATCAATCATTTGATCGATGTTTGACAGTAGGAACGAATCTTTTGAGCACGCCTTATTCAAGTCCTTATAATATGTGCACATGCAAAGTTTATTGTTCTTCTTAGGAACTACTACTACTATATTAGCTAGTCATTCTGAAAACTTTACCTCTCGGATTGAACCGATATCGAGTAACCGAGTTACCTCTTCTTTGACGAATTTATTGCTAGCCTCCATAATAGGGCGTTTCTTTTGTCTTATCGAAGTGATGTTGGGATCCAAACTAAGCTTGTGTACGGCCACCTCCTTTGGGATACCTGTCATGTCCTCATACGACCAAGCAAAACAATCGGCATTAAATTTATGAAATTAAAAAAAGCCAGACCTGAGCTCGGGGTGCAGTCTTGTCCCCAAGTAGAATTTCCTTTCTAACAACTCTGCAGACAATGCAACTTGCTCAAGCTCTTCCGCCGTGGATTTTGTTGCATCCGTCTCTTCTGGTACTTGGAAATACCTTGGCACCTGATAAGATTATGACGCTTCTACCCCAGGCTAACTTCATACGATTCGGGAGCAGGCGCCAGTTCCTGTAGTTGCTATGCCGCATGTTCCTTCCTTTTTCTACTGGAGATCAAAATCGCATTCATCTCCCTTGCTGCCGGTTGGTCGCCCCTTACCTATTCAACTCCTTCGGGCATTGGAAATTTCAGCAACTGATGATGCCATCTCGTGCAACAATGGTCTTCCCAGAATAATATTATATCACATGTCCCCATCCAGCACTTCAAAAGTAGTCATTTTCATCACCCCTTTAGCGTTCGCGGGCAATAAAATCTCTCCTCGGGTTGTCACGCTCTCAAGATTGAATCCGGCGAGGAGTTTTGTGGTCGGAATGATGCTTCCGGTGAGTTTAGCTTGCTCCAATACTCTCCATTTTATGATATTGTCGAACTTCTTAGATCCACTAGAATACATTTGAGCATATTTAAAGAAATTACCAATGCGTCGTTGTGCAGTAGCAACAATCGGTCTCGTGAAAGTGATGTCAACTTCCTGGAGTCTCTTACTATGGGTTATTGATACTTTCATCTTTTTTATTGCCGAGAAGGTGACCACGTTAATTTCATTCCCCCTGAAGATCATGTTGATCGTCTGGTGCGAAGGATCTTCTCCTGCTTTCGAGGGTTTCGCTTTCCTGATTGCGACCATATTTGTTCTTGGCCCGGTCACTTAAGAATTCTCTGAGATGCCCATTCTTTAATAGTGTCGCCATTTTTTCCCGGAGACGTCGGCAGTCTGCAGTCCGGTGGCCATTCGTCCCGTGGTATTCACACCACAAGTTGGGATCCTTATGGCTAGGATCGGATCTCATCGGTTTCGGGAATCGTGCTTCTTTGATGTTTCTTATAGCTGACACCAACTCTACTACACTAACGTTGAAATTGCATTCTGACAGCCTAGGGTAGGAAAGATCCCGCACATATGACGATTCTTTGTCCTGCAATGATCTATTGTTCCGACTGGGTTCAGTCCTTATGTCGGTGGCCAATTTGTCCGCTGACTGGGAGCCTCTGCTGCGGCCTTCAATTCGTTTGTAGGGAAAAATTCGGCCCCTTGAAGACTGTCTGTCCATGTTGAAATCGTCTTTTTATTTTTCTTTGTTCTTCTCCCGTCCATTTGTCAATGACCGGAAGCCAACCTGATCATCTTCGATCCTTATCTTACTCGTACCGGTGTTAGACATCTGCCCAAGTCTTTGCTTGAAACTCAAGCAAGCTTTCCTTCAGTTTCCAGGAAGCGTCTAAACTTCTCGAATTTAGTCCCTTGGTGAATGCTTCAGCAGCCCATTCATCCGGAACAGCCAGGAGCAACATTCTTTTATTTTAGAATTGGGTAACGAACTCTCGCAGCAACTCTAATTCTCCTTGTGCAAATATGTCGACCCTTCGGGCCTGCACCTTTCTGGCCCCAACATGATCCCTAGTAAAGGAATCTGTGAGCATCTCAAAGGAATCTACAGAATGCTTGGGTAACAGCGAATACCACGCCAAGGCTCCCCTTGTGAGAGTCTCTCCAAATATTTTCAGCAAAATAGATTCAGTCCCGTGAGGAGCTAAATCATTTCCCTTCACCGCGGTTGTATATGGGGTAGGTATCTCCAAATATTTTCAGCAAAATAGATTCAATCCCGTGAGGATCTAAATCATTCCCCTTCACCGCGATTGTATATGTGGTAATATGATCCTAAGGATCTGAAGTTCCATCATACTTTGGCACGTCGGATATTTTAAACCGCTTCAAGATTAATTCTAGTGTCGGGCTTGGTTTGTACGGCAACTGAGTATAGTTCTTTGAGTCCGGACCTTTCAGCACTGGTGGTGTGCCCCGAATTTGGTCCGTGTAGATGTTCACTTCCCTCATAAACCGTAAGAGTTCATTTTTGAAAGGATCATTTTCGTTATTAGGGACGAATCCGCTCCCCCCAGCCCCATCGGATCCAACCTCACCCCTCAGGGTGTTGTTGTCGATCCTCTATGTTGTTTGATTCGCGGGATTCGGGAGGAAGTGGACCTCGTCTATTCGAATTATTTAAATTCCCCGACAGTGCCTGCTTCAACTCCCCCATAACCTTATCCTGCCGTATGAGGTGGCCTGGATTGATCGTTTGTTGTTTTTGTAGGACCCTTACAGCATCAACAACATGCTCCTCTTCAGCATCATCGGAAGTTGCCTCCCGAACATGTCGTAGGTACCGCCTGTCGTGGACCGACGTGGCATCATTTCCCTCATTGTTGGTGTCATTTACCGAATCCTCGAGATGAGGCTGGTCTTCTTGAACCTCAGCATTGTGTGTGTTGTTAACACCATTATCTGCCATGTCTTATGATTTTTTGTTAACACAAATAATCAAAACACGTTAGTAAAAAAAGCAAGGATCAACTTAATTACATGGTTATTTAGGCCTCATGGTGGGCGCCAAACTGTTTACCCGTAAAACGGTACAGTTGAATTTATACATGGTTTCTAGACAAGTGAATTAATTTGATCATGAAATAATGAAATAATTAAAGAAATGCGAAATACTTAGCCTTGAAATGAAGATAAAATCACGAAAAGCAGTAATTGGAGGGCAGAGTTTCTGGGCACAATGATGAATAAACCAAGGAACAAGAAAGTAAAATTGTATAAAGCTTTTAATCGATTATAGCGTAAGTTTGCCACAAAAGTCGTCTCCTTTACAATGATAACAGATCTCACTATGTATAGTTGTACCTAGGGAACAAGGTCCTAGGATCATTTCCTTCTTTAATGTCAATTATGAGGGCTACTGAAGAAGGTGTCACAGTGAGCATAAGTGACAAATTCTCTGTAACAGGCAGCACACTAAATGCAGTGAAATATTCTTCATTAAATGCTATCGGACGGATGGTATTTATTGCGTCTTTATGAGCATTATTTTTTTTGGTGACAGATGGGACAATTGCCTTCGGTTTTAGCTATTCCCGCCTTAGATTCCACGTGTCTTTCTTTTAGATGGCCATGTAGCATAGTATATTTTATCCTATACAATGACAATGATATTTTTAAGTGCACATGATATTTTTGGTACGTTATACTAATATTTAGTTAAGACTATAATTTTGTGTCTAGTCAAATAAAAACACGTAAAATGAAACTGAAGAAGTACTACAACAAGCAAGCAAGTTGGGTGTTCTCTCTTAAGTGGTGGGATTCTGTTAGAGGTTGCTAATTAAAAAAGATATGCCCGTCTTTCTGAATTTGCCCAAAAAAGAAACTTTCATGAATATAGAGGTTACACATTTGGACGCTAGATAAAAAATATTTATATTCGCTAAATAATATATATCAATTACACACTAATTTTATATGTATATACAGAGAGAGGTAAACGTTAGGCGACTCCCAATGAGAGTTGCTAAGCAAAAACAGTTTGCTTCAACCGCGTCCAAGATGTCCACCCGTTCGAAGAAGAAATCATGATTTTTCAATATATTCTAAAGAGGCGGGAGGAGGAAGATAAAGATTTCCAAATAGAAGAGATTACAAGAATAGAAAAGGAGGGACAATACTCTAATTTGTACTACTTTCTATTATATCTTTTTATAAGCATAATCATATGTAATATCATCATAGAGTGTATTATAAACTCTATGATGATCATTAAGTATTTGGTTCTTTCCAATTCTTTCTTTTTACATGCGTGCTAATTGGTGAGGCCTTTTATTTGCCTCAATAGGATTTGTAAGGTAAAGTTTAGCTCGGTATGTGTTTGCTTGCATATAAGCAACACTACTCAAGCTTTTGCCCCCCTTACTTGTACTTTTCCTTTGCGGTTTGCTTTTATTATGAATAAAAACTTATAATTTTCCAAAAAAAAAAATGTATATACAGAGAGAGTAATAGCAACCAAAATTGGTGACTACAACTATCACATTCAAAATGCTAACAATTGTTAAAAACCCTCAATTGTACTCATGTTTTTTTTTTTTTACCATTCACGTGTGTGTGTATATATATATATATATATATAAAATTAATTTCAACCGACTAATTAATTATATATTTTTTCTAATATTTTTTCCTACTCTAATTACATCATGATTCATCCGCTTATTCATAACCAAAATCCAAAGGATTTTTGGCCCAACAGATCCAAGATTGAAAAGGCCTTTTGGCCCACTTATCTTCCAAGCAAAACAAAAAGGAGAAAAAAAATATATAAAAATAAACAATGAATCTGACCGGCTAATGTGTAACAATCCGATGAAGACTGCCATCACTTCACCTCTTCGAGTTCATATTTGTCTTCATAGTTTCAACCTTGGGAAGAAGACAACTACAAAAAACAAGGTCTTTTTTAGTTCTTTGCCGTCAAGAGGTAAATTCTAATCTCAAAACATAGCCGCATTTTGCATGTGTTTCCCATGTGAATGAATAAATATTTTTAAGTAAATTACATAAACTAAATAGTATTAAATAATTTAATTAAATTATAAAACAAAAATAAATTAGATAACTTTCTAAAATTAGGAATATTGATCCCATTTAGTTGGCTCAATAAAGGATAAAATCCTGTATATGGAAGTCTTCAAAGAACAATAAGAATATCTTTAAAAAATTATTATTAACTTTTTTCCTAATATATAAAAATATATAAACAATTTGTTCAATTTGATTTATTTTGATGTCCCACTAGTTAATTTAAAAGTACTAAATATTAGGGGAATAATTAAATGATTATATTATATAATGTAACCTCTATTTTAAAGGGGTAAAAAAGACGAACGACATTTCATTAAGGGACTTTGTACTTTTAATATAGTATAGATATATAAGTATAAAATAAATTATTGATTGAATAATTTGTCTTTGCTTTTTATAAATTGTGATTGATGGTGCACCGTTGAGAAATATTTTACTCGAGCCGTGGGTCTATCAAAAACCTCCATAAGGTAGGGGTAAGGTTTGCATATAAATTATCCTTCCTAAACCTCACATTGTGAGAATACATTGGGTATCTTGCCAAATTAATTGATGGTGCACCATGAGTTGCAAGGGCGGATGCAACTTTAAGCTATTGAATTGATCTGAATTTAATCTTTCTGACGCGAAGCATAAATTTATATATAAAAATATAATAAAATTACAATGAATACCAAATATTAACCCATAACTTTAAAAATAAAATGGGCTTAATATTAAGAACCTTAAGGGTTGCCCGGTAAAGTTTAATCATGGATCTGACTCTGTCACGACCCAAAATTAACAATAGGTCGTGATGGCGCCTAACACCACTGTCAAGCAAGCCAACTGTGATTGATCAATTTAATTACTCATTCTATTACATTGAAATCATAATTTTTATTAATTAAATAGTATGAAATAGAATTTACACGAACTACAATAATGAACAACCCGTGGGAACCCCAAAACCCGGTATCACAAGTGCATGAGCATCAACTGGAAAATATAATAAAATACAACATCTGTCTGGAATACAAATTAGATAGGAGAATATAAATAACTCTGAAGGAGACTCTGCAGGCTGTGGATCGTAACATGAAATGCAGCTCAGGGTAAAGTCATCGCAATAGCCGCACGTTTACGCCCAAAAGACCACCAGACATATATGTACCTGCACAAAAAGTGCAGCAAGTATAGCATGAGTATGTAAATCAACGCGTACCCAGTAAGTATCTAGCCTAACCTCAGAGAAGTAGTGACGAGGGGTCGACATCAACACTTACTAGCAGTGCAATAAGACAGATACAGTAGAAGTAAACAGATGTGAGTCAGAGAAAATAAATGAAATAACAAGTATAAATACGTGGTAAGATTCTCCTCTCAGCAATAACTTAAACTCTCAGCTAGTGGTTACCTCCTCAATCGGAGTATATATCATGGACCTCACTAAATGGGTCGCCATAGTTCAAATCAGGAAAACTCACAGATATACTGCCTTCTTATCAATTATTACGCACGATTTCAAAAGAGTATTTTATAGAAATGTCGAGGCGTACGGCCCGATCCATCATAATATTTCTGAACCATAGATACATTTATTATATTGTTGAGGCGAACGTCCCGCTCCCATGAGAGTGTGATACATAATCCTGTCGAGGCATACAACCCAATCCATCATAATGTGCACAGTGTCGAGGGCCGAACGGCACGAACCATAGATGTATCTATCCTGCCGAGGCGAACGGCCCGATCCCATTAAAATAAGAAACTTTGACGGGTCCTTGACCCCACTCACGAATAGACGTTTGAGTTATAAATTTTTGGGAAACCTTCGATGAGAATACACAGCGCTATAATCCGCACGGACAACTCATATGTTACATGGACAACTCACGTACTATAGTATCAATATTGGGATCCGCACGGACAACTCATATGTTACATGGACAACTCACGTACTATAGTATCAATATTGGGATCCGCACGGACAACTCACATGCTGCACAGATAACTCACGTGCGATAGTATCAATATCTGGATCCTCATAGACAACTAACGGGCTATAGTATCAATATCTGGAAATCAGGCCCTCGGCCTCACTCAGTCATCAATCTCTCTAGTCTCTCGGGCTCACAATATCATGAAACTAGCCCAAGATCCCAAAATGATGATATGATGTATCAATTAATAACAACAGAGACTGAGATATGATATGCAATGAATGCATATGACTGAGTACAAAATTACAATTTAAACACATAATTCGACAATAGAAATAACCTCAGTGGGTCCCAATAATACCAACATTTGCCTAAGCATGATTTCTAACAGGAGTCACAGCTCAGTTTCTCTAACACATAAAAATACATGGTAAAATACAAGTTAATTGACTATACAGCTCTACAGAATCAACTGAGTCTCAATTTCTACGGTGCACACCCACACGCCTGTCAGCTAGCATGTGCGTTACCTCCAAACGAATTACATAACACGTATAATCAGGGTTCATACCCTCAACTCTATGTTTAGAAGTGTTACTTACCTCGAACAAGCCGAATCCAATACCAAGCAAGCTAAACAATGCTCCAAAAATTCCACTTTGCGCGTATCAACCTCCAAATGCCTTCCTATCTCTTCAATTCAAAGATAAACAATTAGAGACTAGTCAAACGACATACAAATTAATCAAAATATACTCTAATTCTTGCAATTTAACAATTTATAAAAATTCTCAACTCCGCTCGAAAAGTCAACCAAAAGTCAACAATGGGGCCCACGTCTTGGAATCCGACAAAAATTACAAAATCCGAACCCCCATTCAACGACGAGTCCAACCATATAAAAATTACTCAAATTCGACCACAACTCGGCCTTCAAATCCTCAATTAAAGTCTATGAAATTTTCTTCCATTTTCAACCCAAAGCACTAATTTAATGATAAAAATAATAATAGATTCATGTTATTTAACTGTCATGACCCAAAATCTCACCGCAAGCGTCGTGATGGCAATTAGTCTTTAAGACTAGGTAAGCCGATTTTAATAACAATTCAACCTTTTTTTTTTGTTAAACATATAATTTAAATACAAGTGTCAAAACCAATAGCGAAAATATTCAAACAACCTCCCAAGACTGGTAATACTGAGTCATGAACTCTAACTGAATACTTGCAATGATCTCAAGGATCGAATATAATATTGTTCGAATAAGAGTTGATAGTACAATAAAATAGAAAGACTCCAAGGGACTGTGACGATGGAGCAGCTCTACCTTGAATCCTTGCGATCAACACACTACCGAGTCTGATATCTCCACTACTTGGCTCTACACAAAAAATGTGCAGAAGTATAGTATGAGTACGCCAGAGTCGGTACCCAGTAAGTATCAAGACTAACCTCAGTGGAGTAGTGACGAGGTACAGTCAAGGCACTCACTAGTCAAATAATCTGTGCAATATAGCATATAAAAATATTGGAAAGCAAATAGCAATGATAGCAACAACAATCAAATAGTGATATAAACAGCAAGACAACAACAACACCATAAATATTGCTCAAACGAATAATAAATACAAGTACAGCCAATTAATCAAGTCCTTCAAAATATACATCTTTTATCTATAAGTTTTTCAAACAAAAATCTTTAGAGTGTAATCCTTTCAATTAAATATATCTCGAATATACTTCCTCCAATTAAATATCTCCCAATATAATTCTTTCAAATAAATATCTTTTGAATATAATTCTTCAAATAAATATCTTTCAAATATAATTCTTTAAGAAAAATCTTTCGAATATAATTTCTTTCAAGTAAAATCTTTTCGAATATAATTCCTTTTAAGTAAAAGTCACCGTTTGACACCTCACTTCATAATCATAAGAATTTCGGGTCTCAAGCCACTTTCATATCTTCACGGCATTCCGTGCCCATATTTCTATCACAATCGTACAGGCAATTCACAAGGCACAAGACATAATAATTTAATGAAATGACTGAGAAGTGAACAACGAGAAATTTACAGATAAGTAACAGCACACCAAATAGAGGAAAACAACGGGGGATCCCCCGAGGTATAGCCTCGTAAACCCAAATGTAAATGCTCAATAAGTGGATCTCCCGAGGTACCGCCTCGTATTCCCAAGAGTAAATATCCAAACAGGGGGATCTCACAGCCTCGTAGTCCTAAAAGTAAATATAGTAAATATGCAAACAGGGGATCTCCCAAGGAACCACCTCGTAGTCTCAAAGTAAATATGCAACCGCAAGGATGGAAAAATAACTCAGCAAGAACAACCGCTTCTTAAATCCAATTTTCTAATAAATATATATTAATGTCTCAATTTAAACTTATTTAATTAATTATTTGCAAGATGAAAAATTCATAATGTAATTATTTCCAGAAAATGTCAACTCAACAAGCACACGAAATTCACATAAAAATCAAAGTAGCAATCACATCAAATTATCATATCTAAAAAATTCGGCAAACAAAGAACGAGACACGACAAATGAGGATTTAATAAGTGCCAGCAAATTTCCAATTTTAATACTTAAAAATGCCTACGACTTAAACCAATAAAATTTGCACATATAATCCCGAGTACACTGGTCACCTCGCGTACACGGCTTTCACATCACACAAATGGCACATACTACTCAATGTCTAAGGGGTAATTCCCCCACTCAAGGTTAGGCAAGATATTTACCTCAAACCAAAAATCGACTCAAAGCTCAACCACGGCTTTGTCTTTCGAATTTGTTTCTAAACCAATCAAACCTATCAATTTATTTATCAACAATTCAATTTGAGCTTTAGAAATTAGTCACAATTCGACAGAGACTTAATTTAAGTCAATTTCGGAAAAGTCAACCAAAAGTCAACGTGGGGCCCACTTTTCGGAACCCGATGAAAAATAACGGAATCCAAACACCCATTCTGATACGAGTTCAACCATATAAAAATTATCGAATTCCGACATTGGATTGCCTTTCAAATCTTCATTTTACATTTGTGAAAGATTTTACAAAAATCTAATTTTCTTCAATTAACTCACGGATTCATGATGTAAATAAGTATGGAATCATGAAATATAAATGATTTAGGAGAAATAACACTTACCTAGTTCAAACTTGTGAAAAACCCCTCTGAAAATCGCCCAAACCGAGCTCCCCAACTATATTTTTGTCAAAAATGGCGAAACTCCCCGTTTATAGGGGTAAATGTCTGTAGCGCCACAGGTGGCCTGGGGCGCTGCCTATAGCGCCATTTCCAGACTCCAAATCCTAGCGCCAGGGCTAGTGCCCACGCTACCCTGGACGCTGGCGACTGAAATCTTTCCCGACGCGGAAATGGGCATAACTCTCTCATACGATGTCCGAATTTGACGATTCTTTTGGCTTTGGCTCCGATTTCAATACGTATATAATGCTTCAATAAAAAATGAATTTGAAGCTCATTTTCTTAATGTGATACCACTTATTCTTGAAGAAACGACGTCGAAACATTCTAGAAATATCCAAATTAAATTCCGTTAACCATCTGAAATCCATCCGAGGCCCTTTGGACCTCAACCAAATATACCAAAAAGTCCTAAAACACCATACGAACTTAGTCGATACCTCAAATCACATCAAACAATACTAAAAAATACGAAGCACACCCCAATTCAAGCTTAAATGAAACTATCGAATTCCAACTTCTACATTCGATGCCGAAACCTATCAAATCAAGTCCGATTGACATCAAATTTTGCACACAAGTCATAAATGACATAACGGACCTATTTAAATTTTCAGAATTGGATTCTAACCCCGATATCAATAAAGTCAACTCCCGGTTAAACTTACAAACCTTCCATTTTCAACTTTCACCATTTCAAGCCAAAATCAACTACGGACTTCCAAATAAATATTCAGACACACTCCTAAGTCCAAAATCACCATAAGGAGCTATTGGAACCATCAAAACTCCATTTCGGAGTCATTTGCACAAAAGTCAAACTTCGATCAACTCTTTTCACTTAAGCTTCAAAAAAATGAGAATTGTTCTTTCAATTTAATCTCGTATCATCCGAAAACCAAAATCGACCATATACACAAGTCATAATGCACATTAGAAAGCTGCTCGGGACCTTAAGCTGCTGAAGGAGACTTCAATTCTCGAAATGATAAGTCGGGTCAGTACATTAACCAAAACCGAGTTAGAAACACTTACCCCAATCCATATGGTGAAAATCGCCTCAAAAATTACTTCAATCCGAGCTCCATAGCTCCTAATGTGTTAAAATGGCCGAAACCTCGAAATATAGCTTCTGTCCAGGCATTTACTCTTTGCGATCGCGGAAAATTCTTCGCGATCGTGAAGCAAAAAATTTTCCAGCTCACTTTACTCTATGCGATCACGGCCACTCCCCCGCGATCGCAATGAACAATTTCCAACAGCCTTGTCCAACTCTTTCGGATAGTCTCTAGTATAATGGTCATAACATTTTATATAAAACTCCAAATGACAAATAGTTTATTTTTTTGAAACTAGACACCAAGGGCTACAACTTTAATTTCTGGATCATCTCCAAATTCCTAAGAGATTGTGAGATATAAGCTTCCAAAATCGGGTCAATGCAGTAGAGATTTTATTCTATGCGATCGCGTGAAGGCTTCCGCGATCGCGATGCACAGCTCCATTTTTCCTATTTTCCTCATCGCTATCACTCCCAGATCCACACTATCGCAATGTACACCAACATATCCAAAAACCAGCAACTAAAAATGGCCTATAAATGGTCTGAAACCACCCCGAAACTCAACCGAGCCCCTTAGGACCCCCTCCGAACATACCAACAAGTCTTAAAACATATTACGGACCTACTCGAGGCCTCAAATCACATATAACAATGTCAAAATTACAAATTGCACCTTAATCGAACTTATAAATTTTCCAAATTTCCAAATTCTTTATCTTGTGCAGAAACGTGCCAAAACAATCTGGTATGACTTCAAATTTTGCACACGAGTCATAAATGGCATAACGGACCTATGAAAATTTTCATAACTGGATTCCGACCCCGATATTAATAAAGTCAACTCCCAGTCAAACTTCCAAACCTTCCATTTCCTAATTTTGCCGTTTCAAGCCGAAATCAACTACGGACTTCCAAATAATTATCCAGATACACTCCTAAGTCCAAAATCACCATACGGAGCTATTGGAATCATTAAAACTCTATCTAGAGTCATTTGCACAAAAGTTAAACTCTGGTCAACCCTTTTCATTTAAGCTTCCAACATGAAATTCATTCTTCCGTACTAATCTCGAAACACCTGAAAATCATAACCGATGATTCATACACGTCATAATACATCATATGAAGCTATTAAAGACTTCACATAGTAGAAAGGAGCGTAAATGTCCAAAATAACAAGTCGGGTCGTTATAATTTATTACGAGGACGTGAGGGGGTTTGAACCCTCCGCCTCAATTGTGAAGGCAGGGAGTTTGATTATCAAGTGAGCTAGTTCTCAACCCTAATGAAAAGAAATATTAGATAAGTTTAGGTTTTATTTTGTGGGAGTATAAAACTTCTTACACTTAGCATAACTTGACTGGTTTCAACAAGTTATCTATCTTTTCCCATATAACTAACCCGTACTTAGTGTAATTTTTGACTATTAGTAGCTTAGATTAGAACTCACCTATAAATTTTTGTTACACATATATAGTCCAACTAGGCCAAAATACGCCGTCAAGCGCCTACTCCTTTTCGTGGCTTTAATTAGCAAAGTTAAGAACCTCGGTCCAACAAGTGGCTGTAACGACCCAGCCGGTCGTTTTGAGAGTTTTCTCTGTTCCATTTTATGCTTATGTGACTTGCCGGGAGAACTTGTTTTGGTTTTGGAATGAAATGGGACACTTAGTCCCTAAAATAGAAGCTTAAGTTCTAGGAATTTGACTGTAGTTGGAATTGTGTGAAGACGACTTCGGAATGGAGCTTCATCGGTTTCGTTAGCTCCGTTGGGTGATTTTGAACTTAGGAGCGTGTCCGAATTGTAATTTCGAGGTCCGTAGTTGAACTAGGCTTGAAATGGCGAAAGCTAAATTTTTTGGGAAGTTTGACCGGGAATGGAATTTTTGATATCAAGGTCGGATTTCGATTCCGGAAGTTAGAGTAGGTCTGTAATGTCAATTATGACTTGTGTGCAAAATTTGAGGTCAATCGAACTTGATTTGATAGGTTTCGACATCGGATGTAGAAGTTTGAAGTTTTAAAGTTCATTAGGCTTGAATCGATGCGTGATTCGTGTTTTTAGCATTGTTTGATGTGATCTAAAGGCTCGACTAAGTTTGTATGATATTTTAGGACTGGTTGGTATATTTGGTTGAGGTCCTGGGGGCCTCGGGTGAGTTTCAGATGGTCAACGGGTCATTTTGGACTTAAAAGATTTTCTGGTGCTGGGCTGGTTCTGGTGTCATCGCACCTGTGGTGGGTTTGACCGCAGGTGCGTTCTCGCATAAGCGAGTTGGAAGTCACAGATGCGGAGACGAGGAGGATGGCCAGCGGTCGCAGGTGTGGTGTGAAGGCCACAGAAGTGGAGTTGCTTCTATGGAAGATTGGTCCCAGAAGCGGACGAGTGTGGGAAGGCATATCTGCAGAAGCGAACGTGTTTGCGTAGATGCGCACCCGCAGAAGCGGGATTTGGACCGCAAAAGCGGAATGGGTGCCAAGAGTTGTTTCCGTAGAAGCAGATCAAGAACCGCAGAAGCATGTCTGCGGGTGCGGAACCTAGAGCTTAGGTGCGGGCCCTGAGGGACTTAAGTGATTTTCAAAAAAGCAGAGAAATTTACTGCAAAAGCAGTTCCGCATGTGCGGATAATTGACGGTAGGTGCGAAAAGCCTGGGCAGAAAAGGGGAAATTTTGAGGGTTTGATCCCATTATTATTTTGGGACTTTGAGAGCTCGGATTGAGGTGAAATTTTGAGGGTATTTCAGAGGAAATATTTGAGTAAGGATTCTTGACTTGATTTTGATTAATATACTAATCCATCATTAGTTTTATCATTTAATAAAGGATTTGGATTGAGAAATTTGGGGGGAAAGTTGGGAAGTTCTTAAAACGAATTTTGGGATTTTGATTGAGATTTTGGTATCGGATTTGAGTAATTTTGGTATGGGTGAACTCGAGGTTGAATGGGTGTTCATATTTTGTGAGTCTTACCCGATTTCGAGACGTGGGCCTGGGTCGACATTTTGGGGCGAATTTCTAATTTCTTGCTAAAGTCTGGATTTCATTAATTAGATTAGTTTCTTATAGCTATATTTATGGTATGTAATTGCTTTTGGCTAAATTTGGGCCATTCGAAGTCGAAAAGTCGAGGAAAAGGCATTCTCATTACCTGATTGATCTTGGCTTGAGGTAAGTGGCTTGCCTAACCTTGTGTGGCGGAAATCCCCTTAGGATTTGGTACTATTGTGACATTTTTGTGATATGTGAGTGCCGTGTATGCAAGGTGACGAGTACGTACATGGGCTAATAGTTGAAAATCTGGTTTTTACTGAAATGTAACATGTTATATCTTAAATGAGTCATCCCAGCATGTGTAGTAATCTTGTGTAGCCTAATATCGCATGTCTACGTGTCTTAAATGCTTATTTGAAATCTGTACAGCATGTTCAGTTGAATTCCTATATTTCCTTGATTTGTATTTAGTGTTAAACTGTAGGATTTCTGGCTGTTAATTGTTGTTTTTCCTTCAATTTCGAGTTGAGTATTTACTTTTGGGACTACGAGGGGGTACCTTGGGAGATCCCCGTTGCATATTTACTTTTGGGACTACGAGGCGGTACCTCGGGGAGATCCCATGCTGCATATTTACTTTTGGGACTATGAGGCGGTACCTTGGGAGATCCCCATTGCATATTTACTTTTGGGACTACGAAGCGGTACCTCGGGAGATCCCCCGCTGCATATTTACTTTTGGGACTACGAGGCGGCACCTCGTGTGATCCCAAGTTGGGTATTTGCTTTTGGGACTACGAGGCGATACCTCGAGAGTTCCCCCCTATTTTTTACTCCTATTTGCAGTGTAGTTTCCTCTTCTATTTTTCTCGTCTTTAAATTCGCAGTCTTTCAGTATATTACTACATCTTCTTCCTTAATTATTATATTCCAGTGGGGCCCTGATCTGACCTCGTCACTACTCTACCGATTTTAGGCTTGGTACTAACTGGGTACCGTTGTGGTGTACTCATGTTACTGTTCTGCACATGTTTTTGGTGCAGACCCAGGTACCTCCTACCAGCCCCACTATTAGTAGAGAGTCGTGCTACTGCTACGGAGACTTCAAGGTATATCTGCCAGCGTCCGCAGATGTCGGAGTCCCCCTCTATCCTTTTATGTTGTTCTTCTTTATTTTTCCTAGATATTGATGTATAGAGACAGTCAGAAAAATTCCTTAGAGCTTGTGACTTGTGACTACCAGGTCTTTGGGAGATGTTTATACTCAGAGTTGTTGGTTTTACTTGTATATGCCGAGTGGCAGTTTTCCAGCTTTATCTATACATATACATGTTTTTGTTAAGGTTTAGCCGTTAATTCTGTTATTATTTCAGTTATTCTGCAACTGTTAGGCTTACCTAGTCTTAGAGACTAGATGCCGTCATGGCAAATTACGGAGGGAGATTTGGGTCGTGACAAGTTGGTATCAGAGCACTAGGTTCATAGGTGTTATGAGTCAAAAGCAGGTTTAGTAGAGTCTTGCGGATCGGTATGGAGACGTCTGTACTTATCTTCGGGAGGCTATGGAACTGTTAGGAAACCTTCACTTCTTTGATTCCTTGTCGTGCGAAATTGTTGACCTTGGAATTCTAAACTTCTGTCTTCTATTCTCTCACATATGGTGAGGACATGTACAGCCGGATAAGATGAACAGGCACCTGCACCCCCTGCTGGAGCCGCTAGAGGCCGGGGCCGTGGTAGAGGCTAAGGACGTACATGTGGTGCAGCCAGAGCACTCACACGAGCTACTACAGAGGAGCCACCAATAGCTCCAGTCGGCACAGGCACCTGAGACGCCTATTACTGCACCAGCTCTTCAGGAGACCCTTACACAGTTTATGAGAAAGTTCAGTACTTTAGCTCAGGCAGGGTTGATCCCACTTGCTCCTGCCACATCTCAGGCGGAGGGAGGAGCACAGACTCCCGCTGCCCGCACCCCAGAGCAGCAGGTTCAAGTCGACCAGGTTCCAGAGGTCATACTAGTGCAGCTGGTAGCCCCAGTTCGGCCCGAGTGTAGGGCAGCAGTTTCTGAGAAGAAGGAGCTCAGGCTCGAGAGGTACAAGAAGTACCACCCTCCTACTTTCAGTGGCTTGGCATCAAAGGATGCCCAGGGTTTTCTTGAGCAGTGTCACCGTATCCTCCGTACTATGGGTGTAGCGAAGTCGAGTGAGGTTTCTTTCACTATGTTCCAGCTTAGAGGAGCGTCCTATCAGTGCTGGCGTGCTTATAGTTGGGTAGTCCAGCCGAGGCAGCTTCTCTCACTTGGACTCAGTTCTCAGATATGTTCTTGAGGGAGTATGTTCCCTAGAGTCTCAGAGATGCATGGCGCGCAGAGTTTGAGCAGTTGCGCCAGGGTTCTATGACTGTGTCAGACTATGCCATTTGCTTCAGTGATTTGGCTATACATGCACCAGCCTTGGTTTCTATTGTTTAATAGAGGGTCCGTTGATTTATCGAGGGGCTCAACCCCAGTATTAGGCTTAGCATGGCCCGAGAGTTGGGATGGATATTGCATACTAGTAGGTTGTGGGGATTGCTAGGAGATTTGAGGGTATGCTAACTCGGGAGAGAGAGGAGAGAGAGACCAAGAGGTCTCTAGAGTCTGGCACTTATAGTGGTACTCGTGCCCCAGCGGCAGCTTGTCATGGTAGGGGTTATGTGAGTCGCCCTGTTCATTCAGCACTTCCAGCCGCTAGCGGTATTCCGGCCCCTCCTAGGTTCCATGATCCTTATTATGCACCGCCAGTGTCTAGTGTACCTCCTGCATGGGGTGCTTTCAGTGGTCAGTCCAGCCGACCTGGCCCGAGCCAACCATAGCAGACACGCCCTCTAAGAGCTTTTTTTGAGTGTGCTGACACTCGCCATATGGTGAGGGATTGCCCGAACTTAGGAGGGGTGCACCTCCACAGACTACTTAGGAATCACGTGCTCCACCTGGTCCTCCGACTATGATAACAGCACCAGCTACCACTCCACCTGCTCAGCCAGCTCGACGTGGAGGTCAAGCAGGTAGAGGTCACCCTAGAAGGGGAGGCCAGGCCAGATATTATGCTCTTCCTGCTCGTATGGAGGCAGTTGCATCCGACTCTATCATTACAAGTATTGTTCGGTCTTTCATAGAGATGCGTCAGTCTTATTTGATCCAGGCTCTACTTATTCCTATGTGTCATCTTATTTTGCTCTGTATTTGGGCGTATCACGTGATTCTTTGAGTTCTCCTGTTTATATGTCTACACCTGTGGGAGATTCTATTGTTGTTAACCGTGTGTATCGGTCGTCTTTAGTCGTTCTTAGTGGTTTTTATGATAAATTTTGATATGAATTTGGGCATGGACTGGTTGTCGCCCCATTATGCTATTCTTGATTGTTATCCTTCAAAAAATATTTCTATTTTAAAATTCCAATTTCTAAAACATATATATATATATATATATATATATATATATAT
>MCJB01009234.1:179865-212189 GCA_002018475.1 Nicotiana obtusifolia
ATATATATATATATATTTGACTAGCATAGTCAAAAATAGAATAAATTTACCACATACTGTTGGCATTTATTAGCTTGCCACTTGGCTTAACCATAATGCCAATTATATATGGTAGCTTTATTCCTTTAATATATATATATATATATATATATATATATATGGGTGAAACTCATTTACATCCCCCAAGTTTACTCTAAAAACAAAACTCATCCTCAAATTTTGACCAATTATCTTCATCCGTTCATCCTTCGCAATGTTTATTTTACCCTTGACATTTTCAACTCTCTATATATGTAATACCTATTTATATTATTTAGATATTTTTAATGCAAGTATTTATTTAACAACAACAACAACAACATATCTAGTATTATCCCACACCGTAGGGTCTAGGGAGGGTAGTGTGTACGCAGACCTTACCCCTACCTTGTGAGGATAGAGAGGTTGTTTCCAATAGACCCTTGACTCAGGAAAGCATAAGCACCACATTAATGAAAATATAGACAAAAAGGGACAGTACCAAAAAATCATATAAAAGCAGAATAAAAACAACAAGACAGTAAGGTGATCAGCAAGGAAAGAAAACAACGGTTAGTCATATAAACCACAAAAAACGAGACTGTGTGCCAATACTAATGTTATGAACACTCTAGACTACTTACTCTACTACCCTAATCATCGACCTCCATACCTTCCTATCAAGTGTCATGTCCTCGGTCAGCTGAAGCTGTGCTATGTCCTGCCTAATCACCTCGCGTCACCTCTTTTTTGGCCTACCTCTACCTCCCCGTAGGCCCTCCAATGTCAACCTCTCACACCTCCTCACCGGGGCGTCTGTGCGCCTCCTCCTCATATGATCAAACCACCTAAGTTACGCTTCCCGCATCTTGTCCTCAATAGGGGTCACACCCACCTTGTCGCGAATAACCTCATTTCTGATCCTATCTAATCTGGTGTGCCCGCACATCCATCTCAACATCCTCATCTCTGCTATCTTCATCTTCTGGACATGAGCGATCTTGACTGGCCAACACTCAGCCCCATACAATATCGTTGGTCTGATCACCACTCTATAGAACTTATCCTTAAGTTTCGGTGGCACCTTCTTATTATATCTTATTATATAATTTAATCTAAGTTCACTAACATTATAAATAAAATAATTATATTATGAATTTATTACAAAATGTATTACTACTTTAATATTATTATTATTTTACTACTATATATCAAAATGCATATAATGTATGTCGGTGTGTGTATATGATTTTAAGTTCCACTATTTTTATTATTCTCTATATGTATATAAATTTTTGAGTTTTGATTGTTATTACTAGTTTTTTTTTAAATTTTAATTAAAGTTCATGTAAAGTATAAATAGATAATTTTTCAAATTTATTATAAAATTTACCTCTATTTTATGCCCATTATTTTTTTATTAAGCATTGTATGATTTATAAAATTTTCGCTCTCTTTTATCTCAATTTTATAAATAGATTGAGTTTTGATTGCTATTAACAAATTACTGATATGAATAAATTATTTATTGTAAGTTTTTATTTTTCTCATTTATTTCACTATTGAACATCATTAACTTATATGCGTGACTACTACTTCTCACTATTTTTGGTTTCGAAAAGTTTTTTTTTAATTTGTCCATAGGTAAGTCGATAACATAAATTAAAATAAAAATATTATTATATTAAAAAATAAAAATAAGAGATAAAAATTGTAGAGGGTAAAATATGCACTTTCAGAAATTACCTTTTATACGAGGAGTAGAACGATAATTGTTCAAAGTTGGAGGGTGAGTTTGATTTTTAAAGCAAACTTGAGAGATATAAATAATTTTCACCTGTATATGTATAGATTAGATCATTTATTACTTCATTTATTCTGATCTTTAACGGTTGTGGACATCAGGCACAGATGCAACAACCTTGAAGAAATATTTGTTGAAGTACTAACTTAAGGGAATTTACTGATATGTTTGAATATGAATTTTAGTTGTTGGCTGCCAATTTATCAGCTATTCAGAACCCATGCGCTTTAACAAAGGAGCACCTAGAGAGTTGGAATTTTGAAAATAGAACCGTCATTTATGTCGTTCGGATTCTTTAAAATTTATAACTTAATGTGTATCGGATCCTTCAAACGTACTGTATTTTTGGAAGATCTTGTTAGGACCGAAATAATCACGTGTCATGCCAAAGCTAGTAAAGCAAACCTTGAATGACAGTAAATGGGACAATATAAAAAAAAAACCAAAAAAGACACAAAATTTAACGTGGTTGGTCAATTGAGCTACATCCACAGACGAAGATGAGCAATTCACTATATAAAAGATAGTACAAGAATATCGAGAGAATAATTCACATAGAGGCACACACAAGTGGCAGGATAACATTATATTTTCCTTTTCGTAAAAGGAAAAATCAGTTATAGTAAATATGTTGTCCTTCCTTCAAAAAATAGGAAAACTAAATATGGTATCACGACCCGAAATTTCCACCTTCGGGAGCCGTGATGGCGCCTACTAGTGAAAGCTAGGCAAGCCAATTAACATAATTATTAACCACGTTTCCATTCATAAAATCATTGCAACATAAAACCAGCAACTAAGGAACAACATAAATTATCGAGCAGAATGAATAAAATCTCGGACTTTAAACTATTCAAATAAAATCTCCTTAACGAACTACCCAAGATTTAGTGTCACAGTTTCACAGACTATCTAAGAGTACTACAATTAAGGGTCTGAAAGAAATAACAAAATACTGTCTCTAGGACTACATGAGAGAAACAGGTAAAATAGATAGCGGGAGACACCAAGGTCCGCGGACGCCTACAGTACTACCTTGGGTCGCCTGGTAAGCAAGAAGCTGGAAGTTCCCTACGATCCAAAATCTGCAGTGCTGGGATCTGCACATAAAGAGTGCAGAGTGTAGTATCAGCACAACCGACCCCATGTGCTGGTAAGTGCCTGGCCTAACCCCGGCGAGGTAGTGACGAGGCTAGGACCAGACTCCAGATAGACATGTGCAGTTATATCTATATACATCTACAGCGGTAAGATAGACATAAATAAACAATTACAAACTGGGGAAGGGAAAACATGCTTCGGAATAACAGATAAAATCCAAACAGATCATCCATGAATAATAAGGAAACTACAAAATTAAATTCTAATACAATTAAAGAGAAATACCAACAATTTTCACTTTCAATATCATCTTCTTGCTGGCGTGCAACCCGCTCCCACTTACATCATATCTTTTGGTAGGCGTACCACCCGCTCCCACATACATCATATCTTGTGGCAGGCGTGTCACCCGCTCCCACTTACATCATATCTTGTGGCAGGCGTGCCACCCGCTCCCACTTACATTATATCTTGTGGTAGGCGTGCCACCCGCTCCCATTTTCATCATCATAAAAATCACAAGAAATCCCGGCAAGGGAACAAAAGCAATATAATAACTTCCCAGCGAGAGAACAATAACATCAAAGCAAACATCCCGACAAGGGAGAATCATGTATAACCAAACTTAACTCAACTCCTACTCAGCTCGACTAATGTCAGTACTCAATTATAATTAAAGTTCCACAACTGATACGGTTCTATCTACAATTAATCTCCCAACCCAATTATATTTTTATTAAATCTAGACACGACCCTACTAATGTGACACTGGACCCCTTAACTTCTAATAAATCCTTAAGACACTACCCACAATTATGACACTGGACCCCTTTGACTCCTAACAAATCCTTATTCAACTACTCTATTTAACAATCGACTTTATACCGAATAGAAGAAGGCTAAACCTATAACCAAAAGGAACAACTAAAATGAAGAAACCATGTGGTAGGCCTACCACCCGCCCCCATTTCACAATATCTTGTGGCAAGCGTGCCATCCGCCCCATTTCACATAACAATACCAAGGATAATATTCAGCAATTGGAACAATAATCACACAACAACTATCCACATACGACCCACGGTCATGCTCGACACCAACGTATAGATACTCGTCACCATGCCTATACGTCGTTCTCAACAAGAAGCAATTTAACAAATAGAACACGACTTCTAATCCCTCAAGCTAAGGTTAGAACGGACACTTACCTCGCTTTTGCAACCAAATTCAAGATTCCAGCAAACCTTCGCCTTGAAACTTTGTGTCCGAAGGCTTCAATTCTAGTCACAAATAATTTAATATACTCAATACAAATAGTGAAAATTAATCCCATATGAATTTATAAATTTTCCGGATTAAAATCCGAAATTTAACTCAAAAATTACCTGTGGGGCCCACTTCTCGGAATCATACAAAACTCACAAAATGTGATAACCCATGCCAATACGAGTTCAACCATACAAAAATCATCGAATTCTGACATCGGATTGGCTTTCAAATCTTAAATTTTCGTTTTTGGAAGATTTGGTAAAAATCTGATTTTTCTTCCATAAATTCATGGATTCATGATGTAAATGAGTATGGAATCATTATCTATAAAGGATTTATATTAAAGAACACTTACCTCATTCAAATTTGTGAAAACCCCTCTAAAAATCGCCCAAACCGAGCTCCCCCAACTCTATTTTTGTCAAAAATGGCCAAAACTCCCGTTTTATAGAGTTTTTCTGTTTCGGGCGCCACAGGTGGCGCCGGGCGCTGCCTGTGGCGCTGGTTCCAGTAGCCACAAAAATTGCTGGCGCCATGGGTGGCGCCCCGGCTACCCTGGGCGCTGGCGATTTTTCCCTGACACAAAAATAGGCATAACTCTCTCATATTTGCTATGACTCCGAAATTTTGATACGGATCTAATGCTTCAATTAAAACTGAATTTGAAGCCCATTTTCTTAATATGATACCACTTATTCTTGAAAAAACAACATCAAAACATTCTTGAAACGCCCAAGTTAAACTCCATCAACCATCCAAAATCCATTCGAGGCCCTCGGGACTTCAACCAAATATATCAAAAAATCTTAAAACATCATATGGACTTACCTAGGGTTTCAAATCATCCTAAGAAATGTTGAAACATCAATTCACACCTTGATTCAGACTTATGAGTTTCGAACTTTTCAATTTACAAAACTTGTGCCGAAACATATCAAATGAATCCTAAATGACTTCTAATTTGGCACACAAGTCATAAATGACCTATTCAAATTTTCGAAATATCAATCCGAGCCCGGTATCAATAAAGTCAAATCCGTAATCAAACTTTGGAAACACTTAGCCTTTGGATTTCTACAGACTACACATTCAAATCGAGGTGAGGTAAAAAGGAGGTTTTTAAGCCTCGAAACACTGAATTCAATCTAAAAACAAGTGATGAACCTCTGGGTCATCACATTCTCCACCTCTAAAATAACCGTTCATCCTCGAACGGACAGATGAAGGAAGTACCTGAGTCGGGGAAAAGATGTGGATAACCACTAATGTCGGTGGATAAGGAGTTGTTGGTCTAGACGGACATGAAATAGATGTGGTGGAAGGAGTGGTAGTTGTCGCTGGCTTAGTTGTTGATGGTAGAAGGAAGTCAGGGCCGAGCCCCTCTGACCGGAAACAGCAACACGGGTCGAAAAGCGAGAATCGGCATTCTCAACCTAGTCCATTTCCCCCAAAAGCACCTGAACTTCTTCTGATGGTAGGTTTTGGAGCCCCCCCCCCCCAGCTGAGCATCCGGTTGAGCTGATGAAAGTCTTTTTCTCTTTTGAAGGGAAGCCTCTTCATTATTGGCTTCCTCTTCATCATCGATGACCATTGTGGCCGGCTCGATTGGTATTTCCTTTATTCTTTTCTCCTAAGTCCCAACCGAGGAGGAACATCTCCTCTTCGATTTCTTATTTTAGGATTGGGGACTCCAGGAGGAGGCACCCTCATTGTGACCACGCTTGCTGAAGTTTAACACTCCCTTATGGAAAATCTTGGGGGAGTAAAGATTCATCATACGTGCTAGAGTTAGGGTTTCCCCGGTCTCGAGGCACAACCGACGAAGGCGGCCCGCCGTACGTCATATGGATGGACCTACTTGTCCAAAGCAGACCTGGTATCGGTGAAAAAATTTCAGAATTATTGGATCGAGTTCTTCACTCGATCCCAAGGTGAAGGGACCCAAAGTAAAGAGATATGTATAGACATACATGAACCCCGCCATGGAGTAGGTAACCCGTTCTACCACATTTGGGGAAAAGATTTCGACATTGGAACAGTTGTAGTCCTCCTTCACTATAGGGATGCTAGAAGGACGAATGGAGGAGGAATACGTACGAATAGGCCAAAACCCGCCACTTGTGGAATTTACAGGTGCTTTTTTCTCCTAAAGATCGGATGTGGTGCTAAAATGAAGAGGTATAATGGTGTTTACAGTTGGGGGTTCAGAATCATCATCAACCTCTTTAGTTTTATTTTTCTTTGGGCCTCTACCGAAGAGAAGAACAGTATTTTCGAAGATAGAAGTGTAAGAAGACATGATAGTAAAAAATCAGTGAAGAAGTTCTTAAGAGAAAGTTGAATGTTGAATAAAAGTTCTAAGGAAATTCAGAGAATGAGAAACAGTTGTGAAAATAGTGAAAGTGAAGAAGTAAAAATGATGAGTAGCAGAGAAGTTATAGACGGCAAAAATTATGGTCACGATTGCCTCAGAAATCGAAAAAAAAAACTTGTCGAATCACGGGGCAACACGTGTTCGGGGTATTAAATGCGAGAAGACGTGCGTCCCTTCAAGTGTTAGAGACCACTTAGGAACTTTTCTGCCAAGAAAAGATTCTCATCTACCTCCCGAACACTAAGTTGCCTCACCGAAAAGTAGGGGGACTATCTGCATGGGTGAATTTGGTTGATAACAAGTGGTCGAATGGTGAGGTGACACGTGTAACCGAAGACATGCAAAAGGTGAGTTAGCAAATAACTGGCACCGGATGCGAAGTGTGTAACCGGTACTGGATGGATCCAGAAAGAAGCTTAGCTGATAATAAAGATTCAAACGTTTGACATTGGATAGCATTTAATGAGCAGTCGTTAATGAGAATATCTGCATTCAAGGCCAGTCGTTATGCACCCATCAATGATATTTTATTCTCATTCAAGAGGATCTTAATTTTAGGATCTTGTCCCTATAAATAGCAGGATTAACAACTATTATAGGCACATGAATATATTATGCACACAAAAGCCATAATCTACCATCTTGTTACGCTCAATTAAACAGTTTAAAATCGCTTTTACTTTTGCCCTCGGGAAGGCTAAGTTTTGAGTCGGACTTGTTATCTCCTTTAATTTCAGTTGTTAATCTTATTTTTGTTCCTATTTATTTATATTTTTTGGAACAAATCGATTCGCTTGTCTATAAACTACGCTATAAATTCAATTGTATCGTTTTACAAGTAAACAAAAAGATCTTAGCGCTCCTTGTTGCAAAGGCTAACTGTCGAATGTCCATTAGACAACAAAACTACTAGAGTTTTTTCTAAGCGGTTTCATGATGCAAGTAGGGGTGGCAAATTGGCGGGTCGGGTCGGATATGGGCGGGTCAAAACGGATAATATAAAAATGTATAAATTATCTGACTCAACCCATATTTAATGCGGATGAAAAACGGGTTAACCGGCGAATAATATGGATATCTATGATTTCTTGGCTATGATCATTTTTGGGAGAATTTCTAGATTCCTAAACTTGAAAAATCCCTAATTTAAGGCTTAACAAATGTAAAAATTAAACCCATTAGTTATCCATTGGTCATTCATTTTTTAAGTGGATAATATGGTTCTTATTCATATTTAACCCGTTTTTTAAAAGTTCATATCCAACTCATCTTTAATGGATAATATGAATGGATATCTGTTTTCTTTTAATTATTTTGCCACCACTAAATATAAGTTTTAGTAATAAAGAGAGTCGGTCATTATTTTAATAATTGAGACAAGTTTTGAGTGTCTTATAAACTATTCATTGATAGAAAGCAACAACATTAATCGTTATGCCACTTATGAAGCAACTTAGTTAGGGGTGTACAAACCGAACAGAAAAATGACATCAAATCGAAAAGTCAAATCAAATTCATTAAAAAATTTGATTATGATTGGTTTGACTTGGTTTGGTATTGAGTAAAAAAATCCGAACCAACCTGACATATAAATATATAATTTTTATATATACTTTTAATACTTTTTATAGAACTAGTCTTTGGATACGCGCTTTGTGCGTGTACTCTATATACATGAATATATAACTTTTAAATATTGCACAACCATATTACCCAATGTGTATGAATTATTAAAAGTATTATAGAAAAACTGTAAGGTCCTAAAAATGATGAATGTTAATTCCATTTAGATAGCTTAAAGTAAAAAAAATCATGTCCAACGTAAACACTCAGATGCTATATTATGATTTCTCGCGTTGTCCCCCCTTATCGAAGTTATTAGTTGTCTTCTTAGTTTTTGGATTAATTAGCATATACTTGATATAAATAAGTGAAATGATAAGATCATATTGATATATCTCTTTATCTCCTCTTAGATTAGATTATTTGAACCCGAAGAAAAATTGTCCAAGTTTTTTTTTTCCAAAGTTATTTGTCAGTTAAAAAAAATAAATTTACTAATATGATGAAGTTGAGAAATAATTGAATTGAACTTTTCTTAATCAGCTAATTAAGAGCTTAATTATTTTTTATTTTAATATCAAAATTTTGCTGCCTTTGTTAGTTTTCAAATATAAGTTTGGCCGTTTCCTTCCATTAATGCTATGATATAACACGTAACATTTATATTTTTAGTATTATAATATTATAATTTTGTACATGGTAAATGCAATTGACTTTGTTATCCTAAATATTAGAAATTTCTGTGTAGTTGTTCAAATAAGGAAACTTTAATAAGTAAAGTTTTAATTGACTTCAAAATGCTAAATATTAGGGAAATGATTAAATGACTATTTTGTCTAGTACGAATTTTATTTTAAAAGGATAAAAAAAACGAACAATATTTCATTAAGGGCCTTCATGCTTTTAATATAGTATATAAATTTGCTTTAAATAATGTCTAGAAATATTTGTAATTCTCTTATGGGATATAATATTTAGTTAAATATGAAGTGCTCTATTTTTATTATCTTTAAATAATGGGTTGTTTGATCACTTTTTTTATCAAATGTTAGTAAAATGTGTCAATCTCTTTGTTCTTCCATTTTTATATGTCAAGATATCTATTAAATTCTTATATCCTTTTCGACTTTGAAGTGATATTTTGATAATTTAAAATTAAATAGAACATATCATTATATAGGTATCATATTGATTTTATGTTTAATTATTAAATTCAGTTAACCTTGAAAGTGTACATCAACGAAAAACTATTGTCACACGACTAAAAAAATAACTATCATATGTTACTAAGAAAATTCTCCCATAAGAATATGTTAATAGATCATATGTTTGTCATTTTTTTTAATTTTTATTAAACATATATTTACTTATAAAAAATTTAACAAAGTAAGATTGAATAATATTCATGTAAGAAAAAACCTGAAAAGTTTGAAAATCCAATAAAACCGAACCAAAATCCAAATCGATATAATTAGTTTGATTTAATTTTAATAAAAATCGAATCAACCCGGTCCATGTACATCTCTAATCTTAGGTATTGGGAGGATTTTTTCATTTGACAGCAATAGGCGTAACAATTGTCAACGATGTCATTTAGTTTAGTCTAATTTACCGATACGATCCGCCATGAATGAGTTAAAATTGACTTTTTTAAAGAAAAATTCGATTGATAAAAAGGTACAAGAGTTCATAAAGCAGTCACCTCTATTTTATAGAATCTATGTAATATCCTCGAAAAATAAAGAATCATAATCAGCAATAACGTTTTCTACTTGTGGCTTGATATGGTTTTTGTTGGGCTCAACGACGCAGAAATACTCTTTAACTTAATGTGATGTTATTTGTTTTGAGTCAAGATCGCACTATGTTCCTAACAATTTCAAAATACTATTAAGAGTAACTCTACATTTTTAATGTAGTTTTTTAAATTTTATTGGCTATCAATATGAAATTTTGTTCATACATTCAACAAACTCCGCCTCTAACTAAGTTTTACGTAGCCCATCATCATGATTCACAAGTTTTTCCTTCGAACTAAGTCCACATGGGTCATTACCATGATTCATGAGTTAATTTTCAAGATTTATTGAGCACCACCCATGTTATTAGAATTTTTATGAAAAATGAAGCTTGTTATTAATGTGCGCCTCTAAGCTAGTAAGGGGAAGTAAATCGAGCCCCCGCCATCATTTTGCCATCGCCGTTTTCGTCGCGCCAAATCTGAGCTTTGTTACTAGTTGTTGGACTAAAATTGTCCAAAAATATTCTTAACATGGTGTGATATTATCTGCTTTGGGCCAAGCCCGCACGAATTTTCTAAAAGGCTTCACTAACGTTTAAGAGTAACTCTACACCTTATATCAGAGTCAGATCCAAGATTTTAGTTATATGGGTTCACCCTTTAAGATTCTTAGTCATGAATCCACTATATTTTCAAAGTTATGAGTTCGTATCTTCTTCTGAGTAAATTTCATGGGTTGTCATTCAGCTTTGTGTTTATTACCCAAAAGTCATTTTTTTTTTTGTAATGTAAAAGTTATTCAACTTTGTGTTCATTGCCCAAAAGTCATTTTTCTTTCTTTTGTTACACAAAAATTATTTTACTTTGCTCCACCCCCAAACACACACCATTTATGTAATACCTTCTATATAATATATAATATAATATAGTTTACTTATAATTAAAATTATTTTATTTTATTTTATTTATTATTTTTATAACATTTCCATACATTTAATTTTTCCACTGCACAAAATTTGTTTAACCATATTGATACTTGAACATATTTTAAAATATTAAAACAACAAAAACTATTTATTTTTATTATATATTTAAAATAATAAAAATAGATTTGTTTAACAAATGATAGTTTTTACAGGTAAAACTTTTTAAAAAAATTCAAAGATATTGTGTTTAATGTTAAGTTTTTTAAAGCTTTACCCGTTAATATTATCTATTTGAAAGTGTTAATATGATGTGCCAGTGTACTCAATGTGGGTATTTTATTTGTTGATTAATGAATATGGCTTGGATGATAAATCTCTGATCTTATATATTATAATTTTTATTAAAAATATTTTATTAGGCATGGTTAAGAACGTTGATTTGAGATTTGTTCCCTATAATCTTGCTAACATATTTAATATACATTTATATCTTGAAAATTGTCACGATCCCAATTTTTCACCTTCGGATATCGTGATGGCACCTAGTCTCTAAGACTAGGAAATCCTAACACATGCTAATTTAATAACAGAATTGAACCATTTAATCGTTTATCATAAACCATTATATGACATACGTAGCCACAAGCGGCCAATAGTTATACATTTTCAAAAAACCGGTAGTACGGAATCATAAGCACTACTAAAACACACTAGAATTTCTAAACACAATACTGGTTTCAATTACAATTTAACAGTAGCATAATGAAGTAAGATGGTGACTATGAGGCCTGCGAACGTCAAGCAGGTATACCTTGAAGTCTCCATCCGTGCAAAAGCAACTCTCAATAACACAATCAGAATACCTACATCTTCACAAAAATGTGCAGAAGTGTAGCATGAGTATACCACACCGGTACCCAATAAGTATCAAGCCTAATCTCGATAGAGTAGTGACGAGGCCAGGTCAAGACACCTACTAGACATAGAAACCTGTTCAAGATATACATAAGCTAACAATGGAAAGAACACAAATATAAGACCAACTTCGAAAACGTTATTGATTTACATCCAACAATGAAGTAATAGAAACATAAAGGATAGCACTTAGTGAACGAGTAATAAAGAAACAACATAATTAGAGCACCGATGAGTTGTAAATGAACTCAAATAAGAAAAAACGGATGACAACTCAAATAATTAAATTGCTCCCGACGCATGGACTTACAACAAGAATTACCCCGAGGCACCACACCTCATAAACCACAAGTCATAGACCACAATTTCCAAATCTTACACATATGGCACATCGTGTCCACAATAACAATCACCTTCGCACGGCAAAACCCACGTGCTACCATGTACTTTGCAACTGTGATAAATATTAATTTAGATGAACGAAAGATATATTTAAACACCATAAAGCATAAGAACAATCTTGAATAAAGTAAGGTGTCAAATGAAATAATAATTTATTTAGAAATCAAGTAAAGTAAAATAATATACAATTTGTACGAAACATAGTATAAGATGAGTTTAGTTTAGGAATCAATAAAATTGAGTAAAAGTATCATTCTCAAACAAAACAAAAACATAGTTAAATTCACGAATTAAATATAGAATTTGTTAAGAAAAATCATGAAAACAATTTTAAGTAAGGTAAACATCTAACAGGGTGATGAGTATAACTTGAGAACCCAATTATAGTGAAAGTACAATAAGCATTTAGAATAATAAGGCACCAAGTGAGATAACGAATTCTATCTTAAGAGGCACATAGAATAAAGCATGTTAATAATTCTTTTATTTAAACTATTATATTACAAACAACTCAACAGAATATGATATAGTGACTTCGAGCAATTAAACATTAATAACAGGGAAAGAAAACAGGAAATGAAAGTAAAGCAGTTAGTTTATGAAAATGACTTCAAACCTCACTATTAGAAAGCCCAGAATAACAAACCTCATAATCTCATTCAAAAATGTTGAAACTAACACAACAACAACAAACAATACAACACACACAATCCGTTGCGGCGCACAACCAGATCCCACCATATCAGTATTTATCAACATCATAATCATCCCTTATTCTACCTCATTATGATTTATCAATATCTATTATTACGTACACAAACCGTTGCGGCGCGCAATACGATCCCACCATATCATTATTTATCAATATCATAATCCTCCCTTATTCCACCATATTATTATTTATCAATATCAATTATTACGTACACAAATCGTTACGGCGCGCAACCCAATCCCTCCATATCATTATTTATTAATATCATAATCCTCCCTTATTCCATCATTTCAATTTATTATCCTTCAATTCCCGTTGCGACGTGCAACCCGGTCCACAAACAATATCAATAAACATAAACAATTCAAGAACTCAATTTACAAGAGTTTTTACAATCAAAGGGTATGAGTGCAAGGCAATAAAGGAACCATGTAATAATCAAAGGAATACAACAAATATTACAAAAACAATAAGACAAGTAAAGCACCTGACAATTAAGGTGTGCAAGTAAAACAGCTAAGGCAAGTAGCAAATAAGTACGGAGTGATGGAAGGGACAGACAATTCAATATTTTCACAACAAATAACTCATGACTCAACCACCAATGTGTACAAGAATTTTAACAATAACAAAATGAATGGGAATTCTAAACAAGGAAATGTATCTCAACAATTAACAACTTCACCTCAATGTGATAACGGCTATTACAACTTCAACTCCAATAATTCAATAAGATGATATTCCACGAAATAATAACTTCAATTAAAAGTAATTCAACAATTAAGAGGTAACAAGACAATAAGGAAAGCAATAACTTCAACTAAAGCATATAAGAGCAAAATAACAAGTAAGAGATAGAATAAATGCTAACAACGTCAAATAGAGCATATAAGAGTAGATTAACAATGAGAGATGTAGCATGTTATGACAATTCAAAAAAGGCATGAAAAGAGCCTAGATAATCTAAATCAGTCAAATACCACATATAGCCCGTGTACCCACTCGTCACCTTGCATACACGAATTTCACATAACCCAAATAGCTCAATCAACCCAATTCCTAACGGGTAGTTTCCCTCATACAAAATTTGGCAAGATACTTACTTCAACTAGGCCAACTCAACCCTCCGAAAAAGCTTTTCCCCTAAAATTTGCCTCCACAAAGCTCAAATTTAACCAAAAATGACTTAATAACATCAAAGAATGCAAGAGAAACTAATTATAATAAATAAAGTTATGATCTTTATATTTTTTCCAAAAAAATCAACAAAAGTCAACGTCGGGCCCGCCTTGAAATCTGAATCCAAGCTTACTCGAGCGAAGCCCGAACCAATACAAGCTCACACGAATAAAGATCGACTCAATCAAGGTCCGATAGCTCAACCAATTTGTCAAAATAATGCTCTTGGGCGCTCATAACCCAAGAGTCCAACCCACAGTTGTTGGGTCCCACATCTCCCGAAATACTCCTCCAAAACTCGCCAAATTCAAGTATGTTGTTCTCTTAATGTAGGAGAACAAGACCCAAAAGGAATCGAAAAATAAATGCCTCTAACTCATTTTCAATTTTTAAAATTTAGGACATAACCCTAGGTCTTGATATAAAGAATTAAGTGGGTTTTCAATTAAAATCATGGATTAAAGCTTAAATCAATGGAATGAATCAAAGGGAAATATTAGGTTATGATTTAGACCTCACCCCATGGAAGAAACTTGAAGAACATCCTTGAATTCTCCCATTCCCAAACTTTCAAGATGAGAAAAACTCCAATAGCATGAATAGCCAAAAATGCCCAGTTGTTCTGCCTCGTTTCTTGTGCTAAACGATCCCCAAACTCGCTTTCGATGCCTCCAATAGATTCCTCGTGAATTCCAGTCAAGTTAGGCTTTTGAATTACTCCATTTGACCTTATAATGAAAGAGATATATTGGTTTCAATATTTGAAAATAGTGTAGACTTTTAAATACGAATTTAGTGGCGACTTCGTAATTAATCTAAAAAATCTAGCAACCCAATTCTTAGTAAAATGATCATAAATTCCTCATACGATGTCGAAACTTGATGATTCCAATTACTATGATTCCTAAATTGCGATACAGATATAATGGTTTAGTGGAAACACGAATCAAAGGCCGTTTGCTCAATATGGTAACCTTTATGCTCAAATCGACGTCGAATCCGAAAACAATCGCCCTACAACCCAAACTTATCCAAAACTCATCGGAATCTAGTGAAAGTTTGTGGACATGTCCAAAATCATCATACAAACTTATTGGGATAATTAAAACCCGATACTGAGTTTGTTTACTCAAATGTCAAACATTGGTCAACTCTTCCAACTTAAAACTTCTAAAACGAGAATAATTCTTCTAAATCAATCCCCAGCCGCTTGAAAATTGAAACCAATCATACACGCAAGTCATAATACATAATATGAAGCTACTTAAAGTCTCAAACCACCGAATGGATCGCTAAAGCTCAGAACGACCGGCCGGATCGTTACGAAAATTGAAGGGGAGCCTTGGCGTAACTGGTAAATTTACTGATGTGACCAGGAGGTCACGGGTTCGTGCCGTGAAAACAACCTCTTGCAGAAATGCAAGGTAAGACTGCGTACGATAGACCCTTGTGGTCCAGCCCTTCCCTGAACCCCGCGCATAGCTGGAGCTTAGTGCACCGGGTTGCCGTTTTTATCTTGAAAATTGACATTAAGAGAAAATTAAATATACGAATATTATAAAAATAAGAAATAAAATAATATTAAGTTATTTAATTATGAATAAAATATCTAGGTAAAAATATATTATATGGAGTAGTATATAAAATAGAAGGTATTACTTAAAAGAGAGGATTTATTATGTCAGGGGCATTAATAGAATTTTCAGGTAAAGTTTTATAAAATTTTGTTAAAGTGACTATGGTACTAACTAGAGCGTAGTAAAATGATAAAAGAAAGAAAAGTGACTTTTGAATAATGAACACAAAGTTAAATAACTTTCACGTAATATAAAAAAAATAATTTTTGGATAATAAATACAAAATCGAATGATCACTCGTAACTTTACTCAATCTTCTTCTTGTTGCGTATATATAAGTTTTCCAATTTTATTGGCTACCAATATGGACCTTATAATTCGCATACTCAATATATAATTTTGGTGTTTCTATCTTGTACTCATTACACATGTAGAACAGCCAGATGCCGCTGACCTCGACATTGGCATGTTATTTTTGGCTTTGATTAGTTTATTGATTAACAAACAATATCTGTTAAACAACAAGTGTCATTAATTAATTTAATCATGGCTCTGATTGTTTGTTTAAACATGAGCATTTGACTATTTTATGTGATTAGCAAACACTGTTGGTCTATTAGAGATTCCCAGTAGTTTGTCCAAATAGAGTTCGCGTAAAACTTGGTCTCAACAAAGAAACGAAATCAAGGGGTGTTGCGGGGAGAGTGACGGAGAGAAACATGAGTGAGTCAGAGAATATATTTGCATTTGAAGGTGATGGCAAATAATTGTATGGTTACAACAGTAGTTAAACGTCCCTTCGAGAGTGACCAGGACAGTGGCTTAGATTTGCAGAATATATAAAGTAAGAAAGAAACTTAATAGACATTTTAATCTTTAACTATATATGTTGGCGACAAGACTACGAGACAAGACCAATGACAATGGGGGATTCCTTCCCATTCCAACAAACATACGACTGTTTGTTGGGGAAAAACCACGAGCGTCCGTTCAAAATTTTTCGCACTGGTTTTTCTCTCCAACCCATTCGTGGTTTTCTTCATCTTCTACCAAAAATACGTAGGAAGAGAAAACCTCATAGATAATTAATTTATAGTGTGTGTGGGGATTAGTGACAAATACAGAAATTAGTGTTAGTATCCATCTATTGTTACATATAGACTTGTAAATGAATTTGACTCTAGCTAAAGTTTATTAATATATGTCCCAAATTAATTCAATGTATGCGCTACATTATCTTGAAAGTATTAGCAAAAGAATGGGATATAAATAAAGAGTTAGAAATGAAAACGAATTGTTTAGTTGCTGTCAGTCATATCAAGGAGGAACACATACAATATCACTCTTTTAGGGCTATTATTGAAGATTTCAGATGCTAGTTGGAAGCCAACAAGGATATACATATCGGGAGGAAGGCTAAAATGTGTAAATTTCCTGGCAAGAGAAGGGCACAAAAAAGAAGAAAATGTGCTTATCTGGGGAAATGCAGTCAAGAAAATGGAGTTTTTACTCTTGGCTGATTTTTAGTAACGGTGACTATAAAAGATTCTAGGAATTTTAGTTAATATTTTCTAGTGTACGCAAAAAAAGTATATGTAAATATGTATTACTCTCTCTGTTTCTATTTAAATGATATACTTTTCTTATTAGATCGTTCCAGAAAAAATTCTATAATTGAAAATAATATAACTTTAAATTCTTCATTTTACTCATTTTACTTTTAATGAAAAGTTTTTATAACCACACAAACATTATTGTCCCACAAAGTTTTGTACCCCTTAAACTTTTAGGACCACAAATTTTAAAAATCTTCCTTCTTTTTTTTATACTCCGTGTCGAGACAAACTATCTCATTCAAATTAAAACGGGCGAAGTTATACCTTTATAAGTATATTACTATCATATGTTTAAAAAAAAAAATTGACTAAGCAGTGCTGAATAACACGATGTCTCCGCCACATGAGCTCTGTTCATTGTTTTTCTCTTCGCACAGAAAACCTAAAGACTAGGAAGGGAAAGGGTGTCGTAGTAGGGGACAGCACACAATATTTTTTGCGGGGCAAAACCACTTTCTATGGGCGTTTTTTCACCGGTAGACCCATTTATAATTGATTGTACTGTTGAAGAGGTGAGGATCCTAACTCGATTTTGTGTACGATTAATATTTTATTCTTTTTTCTTTATTTGGTTAAGGGAACGCAACAAAGGACGACCAATACGAGTGTCGACTCATGCCGGTTGTTGCCATGCACTCTTCCTTCGCCAGGCTTCTTTGCTTTCATGATCTTTGTATTATTTTTATTCAGGAGAGTCAAAATATAAAAAATAAATAAACGAAAAAATTAAGGTAATTATATGTAGTATATACACATAAAAATAGATTTAACTACATAATATAATTTTTTAATGAAAGGGTGTTAATTTACAAGGTGTCTCCACCACTGCTAGTTCTCATCATTAAAGATTTTGTGGTAACAGTTTCATAATTTAGGTTTTATATATATATATATATATATATGTTCAATTTTATTTAAAAACAGTAAATTTTTTAATATGTACATTTAATTCTATTTATATTTAATTTCGTATATTAATATATCCCAAAGAATTGAGTCCTGCCGGTTTCGCCAACTTATGGTTGAATCTGCCATTAGTACTATACTAGTAGTGATGTAATATGGAGGAAATCGAGGGGGATGTGTCTAAGTTGCGTGTGGTGGCTGGTTGCTGCATACTTGCATCTTTTGAACTTTTTATAGCGGAGAAGAATTTACCACAAACATGAGTGACCTTACTGTAGTTGGCTCTGATGATGAGGAGAATATTACCTTTTTTATGATTGATGAGAATAAACAATTACGTTGGCCGTGTGTCTTTTTGCTTGTCCTATCAACATAAAAAGAATACAATATGGTTCTTAGAAAGTTTCTCAGAGCCATTCTCTTTTCCCTTCCCTTCTTTTTTACCAAAAACTTCTCTCTACCTAATGGTTTTGGTTGAGGTAACTACCAGATTCATTCTAGTTTGATAGGAACTGAACTAAATTGACAAGAATTTTGTTTAGTCGAGATATTACACTAGATGGTATTAAAGATTAAACGTAACGTTTGTACTGAATTTTGACCCGTTTTGAGCATGTGGGCAAATATCATTTGGTGTAAATTTATGTAGCCATATCTGTCTATAGGAAAATTTGTTTATCCGCTTTAACAGTTATTTTAATAAAGAAGGGATTAAAGGCAAGTGTAACATGATCAATCCAAAACCCTTCATCTTTTAGTGTGATCCTTATAACATGTATGAACGCTAAGATAAAAGTTATAGCAATGAACAAGAAAGTAAGAGTTCAAGAAAATACAATTGTAAGTTTTGTGTATTTACAAGTGTTCTCCTAGAGATATGATACAGAAAGGGAGAGATGTCTGAGAGAGATATGATACAGAAAGAGAGAGATGTCTGAGAGATGATAATCTTGTTTGGCTTCTCTGAGAAGCTATCTATACAAAACAAAAGGCACCTTTTTTTTTTACAAGAGCATGCGACAGCAAGAAAAAGGACTATTAAAAAGGCATCTCTGGCTCGACACAAAGTTCGATGATGGATGATATCAGAGGATTGGTGAGAATACGCTCCAGCTGGCATCAAGGTTAGGGCCCAAAGAAAGTGATCCGATGGGCCTAGTGTCATTGCCCAACCAGTCAATGATGGCCTCAATCATTCCGAGACGGCATTATTGCCTTGAGATACTAGTGACAATAATCCTGAAGCCCCCAACTGGGGCCACCAGCCATAATACCCCGAGTACATGACTCCCACAAGGCCATGACTTTCACGTATCACACCCCTGTCGATCCACCTAGCGGGTCCGAATTTTTATCCCATACATATAATCTCCCATTTTCTGAATACTTAATGAAATATGTCCGAAAAGTGAAAGAGTTATGAATTTGCTTTGACGAGAAAGAAGTTGGAAAGACAACTAACAGTTTCAAAGACGTGTCGTACATTAAAACCCTAATTATTGCCTTTGGGTTTCATTCGACGGCACCTCTTCGATTAAGCTACTAAAGCACGTGGCGCTCCACGAGCGGTTACTCGCCATAATAATCTTATGTCCTCTTATTTAGCCCAGCATTAACTGTAAGAAGAGTCCACAACTTTTCTAATAGTTTTCGTATTAACTCCCAAAGAAACTTTCGAAAGACCGTTCTCTATTTGCAGCAATCTGATTCAATCATGTTTGCCTCCCAAAATTCATCCTCTGAATCTCCGTTAAACGATCCGGTGTCTTTCGTATGTAGAAGAGGGAAGGCATATACGATGAATGTTCCCGACGAAATAAGGTCGGAAGATCTTGTCGCCGAGATAATTCCTTAGGCCTTCGATGTAAGAAGACTGCCAAGATGTAGGTAAGGGCAGGTTAGTGGAAGAATATAAGTCCCAAGTGTGGAGGACCACCTTTCTTGGGTAAGGGTTGATTGCAGCTGGGACATCGATGTTGAAGTTGTCACCATGGGCGACAGGGCTCGAATCACTCATTACGTTGTGGGCTTCTTCATGATCTTTACTAAAACCCTTCACTAAAGGCTTTGGGATCCTAGTCCCTGAAATTATTTAAGCCTTTTGCCGCTGATACTAGGTCTATCTAGCGCAATTGGCCCCTCAATTTTTGAGGTTAGTTGCTTTTATCCAATTTTTGGTTGATGAGGACTAATTAAAATTCTCCCCTGATGATCTGATTCATCTCCCCCTTGGCTGTTCTAGAGGGAAATGATATACCTAATCGCATGAGGAAATCGTTCTTTCCATGATAACAAGCATTGAGGATGACTATGATCGGGGATGGTATGACCAGTATGTGAGGATCCCTACGCATCGCTTGCACCGGCCAATATCCCCGACGCTTCTGCAAGCGTGGAGATTTACATGTAAGGTTTTGTAAAAAATTTCAGACCTTATTGCAATTATAGTCACTTATCTTTTTCAATAGTGATTACATTCTTGCAGCTTGCTTGGTCCTTTCTTGATTGGGTAAAGAATATTTTGCGAGCCTTCGGACAAAATAACAAGACATAGAGGGCTATTTCTTTCGACCGGTGAAAGGAGAAGAATCATGGTGACCGGTCGCAAAAAATATTTAAGCGAAAGGTTTTTTTCTAATTTTTGCTTCCTCTCCCTCTAGCACGTGTGTTTTGTAGGTATACTCGAGAGGAGATCAGCTGCTGGGGCACTCCCTTCTTCTAATTTTGCAGTTTCCCGTATTCGGGACATAGCTACCGGGGTTTTCTCAAATTGGAAAAGGAAAATCCGGTATTTCAGTGATCATTCTACCAGGGGGATCAGTGCATGTCTCCTACATTGTCATTGGATGACCGAGAGCCACAGGGAGAAGACAGCCTAGGGTGATTGACATTGTCTTAGAAGAGAAGGAGGTTGTCAATTCAGGGAGAGGTGGATGTCTCTCCTCGGGCAATCTTGATAAGGTCGTCACAAATCAGAGTGAATGTGCCGCAGGTAGCGGAAATGGAGTCCCATCTACCGAACTATAGTTGCCCATGTTGCAAGTGCCGGCGAATGTGCTCCCCACCAGTTCGGTAGTTTAGGCCAATTGGGGAACCACTGCTAAGAGTTCTGCTCGAAGACGGGTCCCTAAGATCCTTCCTCTCACCATGCAGGTCTAGATACTCATGATTTGGAATCTTTGCTCTCCTAATAATTGCCTCTCTCCTCTAGGTTACATTACTTTCCTCTGATTCTATCTCTCATGTATTGGGGAAACTTAGTTTTCCATTTCCACTTATATAAATCCTTTTTCTTGCCATCGCGGTAATAGAATGGGCAAAAGGGCAACCGCTGGCCAAGGAAGTCGAGCATGCCTAGGCCGAAGTTAGCGAGCTTCGCACAATGAATTTCAAGCTTTGAGAGGACAACGAGCATTTGCAGGCCTTGTGGGTGTCCGTGTCATTGCAAGTTGAGCAGGTCCAAAATGAGTTAGGGAGCGAAAGGCGGCTTTAGTCATTCTCGCAGAGTCCAACCGAAAGCTCCGAGCAGCAAACCTTTTGAGGGCGAACGAGCATGTTCAAACCTCATCGACAAATACCGCTCTTTAAGAAATAATGGCTGAATTACAGGCCGAACTAAACACTCTCAAGGGTCACGGGCATCAGGAGAAGGCTTTCACAATGAGGCTCGAGGGATATTACAAAAAATGGAGGGCACGCCGCCAAGCTGATAAAGAAGTAGGTGAGCTAGAATGGAATTGGGTGATCCTCACAACCCATTTAAAAACTTTGTGTGCGGTTCAAGGTAGAAAACTTGACCTCCCTCATATGGTCGTTGAGTTTGACGTGGCCGCTACTACTGTAGACCAAGCCTTGGAGCAGGTTCTATCCAAGTTTGACGAGGAGCATTCTAAGAGCGAAGACTATGTGGTCACTATGTAAGTTCCTCCCCTCTCCCCATTTTAGTGTATATCATATGAAGCTGTTTTGTTGGGTTGTTGTGCCATTTTATTATGTATTATCTTTTTAGGCGCTTCATCCAGATATTTTTTTTGCCGTTTTTGTGCGTTCCATACTTTTCTCCCATTGAACAAAATCAAAATTCGTCCTAGTTGTATATAACCGGGTCGTCTTCCTATTTTATAAATGTTCATTGAGTTTTCTTTTCATATTTTTTGTAATTGTGGCACTTGTTCTTCACACTTTGCTTTAGTTGAATGTCGTTTTTATGATTAACTGTGAACGAAGAATCATTTATAAATCAGGGATATGAGACCGATCTATATGGAGTCTCGAAGTTTCCTTGTTTTATTATTTAATACTTGATTGTTAAGATTTTTTCTCTTTAACCTTCTTTCAGAATTATGTTCCCAGAAAATATACTCCAAGATTGAGTAATAACTCTGGTTGACCTTGAAGGATCTTAAGTGTATATTTTGTTTTTGCCGAGATCAAGTCTTAGATCGAATCTAGGTACTTAGCATCCAGCGGCGTTGCTGCAATTGAGATTTACTTATCCAACTTATGAGCAAGAAAACTTAACCATAAGCGTCATTCCATTTTGACCTTTTTTCGGAACTATATTCATATTTAAGCAACCAAGGAATATACACGGGGATTCGCTGAAAACTTTTGGTATGCTTTCAAGGGTTTTCTTTCTTATCAACCCCTTTATTAGTACCAATTTCGAACCGAATACGAGTGCGTGACTTTTGATTGCATATTATGATCGGGAATTAACCGTTCGACTCATAAAAAAGAGGGTCCTTTTTATATGGTGCTTATGAGGAGGATATCTTGATCTCATTTCTAAGCACAAGCTCATTTTAAAACTTTATGATCTTGATCCAAAGATTGTATCGTGTGTTTGGTGCGGATTTTACGATCTAAGTCCGAAGATTGTGTCGCATGTTTGGTTTTGATGAAAACCGTATGTATGAGTGCGGAGACTTGCTATAGTAAAAAAACATAAAAGAAGATATTTGATACTTGCTCTGTTTTCTTTGAGGGAACGACCCTAGTTATACATAAACCTTTGCGATTTTCTCTGCTTAGGTTGTGAACTTTTACATAGTATGGTAAAAAAAAAAAAAAAGAAATACTCCCCTCTGCGGATGTTGTTTAGATTGTCCATGTCCGGTGGAGTAGTCCTAATATATCCAGACCTCCCAGTGTTTATGTATGAAGGATGAACACTCGAACACTGGAGTCCTTTTGCGAGTCATGCATTCCAGAGTCTCGGTACATTCTCATGGCAATACACTTTATATTTATTGTCTCTTTAGAAACCTTGTCGAGAAAATCCATTCCGGATAAATAACGCAGTTAAGGAAAAGAGTACAATACATATTTTTAGATATCTTGTTTATCTTGTTACCAGACATACAACCATGCTTAAGGTCCTGGTTTGGTGGTACATTGCTCTGCGACCAAAAGGTAGCAAAAATAGCAAAAAACTAATAACACGAAGCACACCTATGTTTTAGCAGTAATACAACTTCAAGTGGATGATGTTCCAATTACCTTTTCATTCCTCACTTGTCCCGTTTGCGAGTCGATATGCCTCTTTACTAGCGATTCCATTGACTCGATAAGTCCTTACCAGTTTTTGCTCAACTTTCCAGCATTAATTTTTTTTGTTCTGGATTTTATTTTTCAGAGGACGTAGTCCTCAACTTTAAAGTACCGCATGTTGGCTGTTCGATTGACATATCTTTCAACCTTTTGTGTTGCACCATAGTTCGAATGAGAGCAATGTCTCGTTGTTTCTCAAGTAAGTTCAACCCGATAGTCATAACCTTGGAATTGGATTCCTTAGTAGCTTGGGTGAATCTTAGGATATGTTTTCCTATTTCAACTGATATCAGCTCCTCTGCACCATAGACGAGAGAAAATGTTGTCTCGCTAGTGCTGGATTTTGTTGTGATCTTGTAAGCCCATAATACTCCAGGCAACTCCTCCGGTCAATTTCCCTTAGCATGTTCTAGCTTCTTTTTGATGTTTGCTATCAAAGTTTTGTTTGTTGATTATGCTTGTTCATTTGCGCTAGAATGATAGGGAATTAAAGTAATCCTTTTGATTTTCAACCCTTCAAAGAATTGGGTTACCTTGGAGCCAATGAATTGCGGTCTGTTATCACATGCTATTTCCTTTGGGACCCTAAATCTATATATGATATGGTCCCAAAAGAAGTTGATCACCTCTCGTTATTGGATTTGCTTGTAAGCTCCTGCTTTGACCTATTTTGAAAAATAGTCAATCAAAACTAATAGAAAATTTATCTTACCATGTGTTGTAGGCTATGAGTCTACTATGTCCATTTCTTATTTCATGAATGTCTAGGATGAGATAACCGAGTGAAGGGGTTCTACTGGCTAATAGGCCATCCGGGCGTGTTGCTGGCATATATCACAACTTTTGCACAAATGACTTAGCGTGTTATTCTATTCTAGATCAATAGTAGTTCATGAATTTTTGAACTAATGACTTGAATCGGGAGTGGTTTCCATAGCTACCTTCATGTACTTCCCTCATCCGGTAGGCACTTGGCCTTTAGGCCATGAAAAGACGTTCGATACAACTTATCCCCGCCAGCAGTAACCCGACTACTTTGGTACGGAGGGCCAATAAATCTTTGCTATCCTCAGATAATGTACCATCCTGCAAATAACCCATAATATCATTATGTCAATCTCAAGTTAGACTTATGGAATATTACTCGCTTGTAACGACCCGAACGATGTTTTTGAGCTCTAGCGCATCAATCAGCGTTTTGAGGTCTTGAGTAGCTTCACTTCAAGTATTATGACTTGTATGTGTGGTCGGAATTGAATTTTGAAAAGTTCGGAGTTGATTTGGAAAGAAAATTCTTAATTCGGAAGCTTTATGTTGGAAGGGTTAACTAAGATTTGACTTTTGGACAAACGACCTCTGAATCGGGATTTGAAGGTTCCAATAGGTTTGTATGATAATTCCGGACTTGGGCATATGTTTGAGTTGAGTATCTGGTGGTTCGGAAGCATTTCAGCGCCTATTATGGAAAGTTGGCATTTTGGAAGTTCTAGAATTTCATTTCGGTTTGAAGTGAATTTTGATGTTATCGATATCCGTTTGGAGTTCCGAGCCTCAGAATAGGTTCGTATCGTGATTTGTGACTTGTGCGTAAAGTTTGGTGTCATTCCGGAATGTTTTAGTGTAACTCGGACGCGTTCAGCGAAGTTTGAAGGTTGGAAAATTGGAAGAAAGGTCTTTAGCCGTTGATTCATAATTTTGATGTTGTTTGACATGATTTGAGGCTTCGATTAAGTCCGTATCGCGTTTTGAGATGTGTTGGTAGGTTTGGATGGGGTCTCGGGGTCCTCGGGTTTGAAACGGATTGAAAGCGGATTGTAATTCAAATTTGAGAAGATGTTGTTGCTTCAGAAGACTGGTGTAATCGCACCTGCAGGATGAGTGGTCGTAGGTGCGGTCACGCAAGTGCGTAGGGGGTCATCACAGGTGCGATTTTTGTGAAGAAAGTCTAGGGTTGCAAGTGCGAGGAAACTTTCGCACCTGCGAAGTCGCAGATGCGGAGAGGGGGTTACAGAAGCGATGCTGGGTGAGAGACTGTGGTTGCGCAGGTGCGAGGGAATTTTTGCACCTGCGAGCTCGCAGGTGTGGTTTGTTGGTCGTAGAAGCGGGAAAGGGCCTTGGGCTGAAGGAGCGCAGAAGCGGACTCTTGTCTGCAAAAGGGAATTACTGGGAGTCAGGGGATTTTCGCAAATGCGATGTTTGGGCAGCACCTGCAGAACCGCAGATGCGGTCAAGTGACCGTAGGTGCGATGATCGCTGGGTAGAGGGCCTTGTTAAGTACCTGGGTTTTGCTCATTTTCATTTCATTTCTTCCATGGGAGCCGGCTTTGGAGCGATTTTGGAGCATCATTTTCATCGTCAATCAAGAGGTAAGTAATATGTACAAGTTGTGAGTTAAATATACGAATTTGGGCTTGTAAGTACATGAAAAATTATGGAAATTGTCGGATTTTAAGAGAAAACCTAGAAATTGGTATTTTTGGATTTTTACCACAAAATTGAGCATCGAATTCGGAATATATTACATTTTTGAGTTCGTGGTGTTATGGGTAAAGTTTATTTTCAAACAATTTTGAAATCCAGGCATGTGGGCCCGAGGCTTGACTTTATTGACTTTTCGAGAGGAGTTGGGAAGTGTTATAAATTAATTAATTATGATGTTGGAGTATGTTTTTATTGGCTTCCGTGATTGTTTGACTAGTTTCGGAACGTTTGGCTTGAAGTTGAGTGTTAGAGTGGCGTTGGAGTCGGTTATGGAACTTCGGAACAAGGTAAGTCTCATGTCTAACTTTGTGAGGGGGAAACTACCCCCTGGGTGATGTAATTGCTATGTGCTATTAGTTGTGGGTGCTACATACGCTCGAGGTGACGAGAGTCTGTACGTAGCGAAAACATATTTATGTCCGGGTAGACTTAGGACTTTACCATGTAGTATTTGGAATATTTGAATTCATTATGTTGGCTTAATTAATTGAAAGTATAATTGAACTTGATTTAGAAATATATACATATATATTAGGCGAGCCTTATTACCTTGAGTTGTTGGCAAGTTATTTCAGAAATGGTGAAGGTTTTAATCACCTTGTGTTCATATACTGTATCGTAAGCTCGTGTTTCGTAATTCGGTAATTCTTTTCCTTTCTTGTGGAGCGGGCCGAACGCCTCTGTATGATTATGTACCACACTCTCATGGGAGCGTGTCGTTCACCTTGGCAGTATAATAGATGTATCTATGGTTCGTGCCGCTCGACTCTCGACAGTGTACACGTTATGATGGGATCGGGTCGATCGCCTCGCCAGTATCATATTCTTTCTGAGATCTGGCCGTACGACCTCGGCATAATCGTGCGTTATATCGCTAGTAGTTCGAATATTTGCGAGATTTTCCTTCCATTGATGCCTTACATTTTATATGAAAATTCTTATCCGTTTGCTATTGGCACTTGATATTTCCGAGTTGTCGAGATAGAATACGAGATTGAGAAATTGATATTGTTAAAAGAAATTTTGGAAGATTGTGTTATTTACAGATTTACCTCACTACTATTGTTTTGCTCTTATTTGTTTATGATTTATCATATTGATTTATTGGACCACTAGTAAGTGTCGATGTCGACCCCTCGTCACTACTTCTCCGGGGTTAGGCTAGATACTTACTGAGTACGTGTTAATTCACGTACTCATGTTACACTTCTGCACCAAATGTGCAGGATCTGACAGGTTCATTTGATGATCATCTTGGCGCGTAGGTGCAGCCGTTGAGGAGTCTTCAAGTGAGCTGCATTTCAGGCTACACATCGCAGTCTACAGAGTCTCCATCGTACTATTTATCTTATCCTATCTTATTTACATTCTAGACAGATGTTGTATTATTATTGTACTTCTTAGTAAATGCTCATACACTTGTAACACCGGGCTCATGCACTTATCCTATATTATTTACATTCTAGACAAATGTTGTATTATTCTAGACAGATGCACGATCGAGTTCGGCCCCGATTCTGTGAAGCTAGATGATGACCCAAGGTTAGCCAGGGCATCCTCCTTCATGTCTTCTTCTCATTGGATCTGCGTCTTTTTCCATTCTTTGTACCGGGATAGCAGCGTTAAGACCATGCTTAAGTATTTTCGCAGCCGTTCCTCTTTGGCTTGGTAAATACTGGGGACCTAATTAACTGCTAGGTTTGAATCACATATACCTCTCCGACTAGTGTCGACCAAAGGCATTAGTTGTAATAATTGCTATTTAGGATCTGCCCCTTGCTATGCTTTGCCCAGTTGCTACGAACAGAGAACTCATTTCTTGAGCCACTAGTTGCTCTCTTTGTGTTTGTTTTTTTCCCCATGGGATAGGAAACTACACAACTTGGTGGAAAGTTGATGGGATTGCCCGCATAAAGTGGAGCCATGGCCTTCCCAAGATGATGTTTTAAGACATTTCTCCAGTCATAAAGTCGAGTTTCGTATCTTGGACCATTCATCGAGCATAAATCGGCGATTTAATCTCCCCTAGGTCATCTTGCTAGCCATGTTGAACCCGACCAGTAGCTTTATGGCCAGAATTATCTGATCACCCAGCTGCATTTCTTCTGGAACCTCGAGTTGGATGATGTTGGTCGAGCTACCTAGATCAATTAGCACACGCTTACACGAAGGTAGAGCCTGTTACAATCCTAGCTACTGAAAGTTATTTAATTATGCTTCGAGCAATATTGATATCTCTCTACGGGGAAAAAAGAGACCTTTGTCTTTTTGGAGGCCGAATAGATGAATTGCTGACCCCTTCTCCACCAATAATCGTGTGGATTATCTGTTTTGTTGATGGGGGTTTCCTTTGTACCTTGTCATTTTGGTTTCTGCTCAGTTTTTGGTTGGCCTCGTCACTAAGAAATTCCTTCAACTACTCAGCTCTAAGTAACTCCGCCACCACGGCTCACAAATGCTTACAGTCCCCCGTCAAGTGCCCATGAGTGTTGTGAAAATTTCACCGTAGGTCCTAGTTCCTTATGTCGGTGTTGGAGCGAATCTCTATTGGGAACCTAGCCTCGGATAGCCTTGTTGTCCGCAAATCCCTTAGTGGTGGCTTGGAAAGTCCGTCACGTCTCTCCTAACCAGCCCCAATTACTCCTGATGGGCTCTAGTCACGAGCTCGGTCCCTATTGTCGAAGGGATGTGTAAGGTTCGAACCAACCCCTCAGATTCCTCTATCCAAATTCTAGTATGTCTTTAGGTCTTTCCTGGAAGCGACCTCCCACTTCAACCGGCAGTGGAACTGTAAGGTAATTCTTTATTCACATCTTTGTTGTATACCCATAGTTCATTTCGTTCAAGTTTTAGAGCTTGTTTGAATTGGCTTTAAAAAGTGGATTTTCACCAGAAATAACTTTTAAGTCAAAAAGCAATAAGTTGGAGTTACCCAACTTAATACTTTTGGCTTGTTTAAGCAATTTAAAAACTTATTTTAAGCACTTTTTGACTTTGCCAAGCACTGAAAAAAGTAAAAAAGAGCTTAAAAGCTGATTTGACCAGCTTAAAAGCCAATCCAAACACCCTCTTAGTAGGGAATCCCTCTGGCTTTCCTTTAATTTTCACAAAGCATCAGAGCAAAAGTTAATGCAGCCTAATCCTCCGGAATTATGGGCAGCATCATTCTACTTCGTTGGAATCTCTCTATAAAGCTTTGTAGGAATTCACCCTTATGTTGCTTTATTTTGAAGATATTCTCCTTATGGGTTTCGATCTTCCGAGCCCCAGCACAAGTCGTCACAAAAACATCAAGTTAAAGCTTTTTTTTGTGAGCATAGTGGATTCAATATCGTCTAGCTGTAATTTATTTCCATTGATACTGGTCGTATAGGCTACCACGTGCTCATACGGATCTATTTTTCCATCATATCTTGATATATCTAGCATTTTGAACCTTTTCAGGATGAGCGCAGGAGCCGCACTCGATTTAAATGGCAGCTTTACATACTTTTTGGTATTTGTTCCCTTGAAAAAGGTGGGTTCCCAGGAATCTGATCCACCCGGGCATGTATGTCCTGTACAAAGCTAAGGAGCTCAGCCTTGTATGTTTCTTCTGACATTTGCGTTGTTTCGAATTCACTCATTTTATCCTCGGAACCACGGGGACCTGCTACCATGTTAGTTACAATATTCGATGGGGTCTCAGTAATTGTGGGATGATGAGTAACAGCCGCTCCTAGAGGAGTGTAGTTGGTGAAAGAGGCTATGGCATCCTCCATAAGCGTTATGAATGTGTTTTGTGCAGTCCAGTAAATCTTCCACCGCCTCCTCAAGTCTGTAGCTTTTCTTGCGATATATCCCTCATTACCTTGGACTGATGTTGCCGACCTCTTCGTGGGGCATATTGTTCTCTTTGATACCCGCTATCATCATCATTTTCATCATCGGGAGTTCCAGCTTCAGCTCAAAGTTGGACATGACCTACTTCATGTGAATAGGACTAATTGTCCTCCTGCTCATGTCCTCTGAAGTGCAGAGAATCCTGCAGGTCCTTAGACACCTCTGGGCTTGGAGGGTTAACCAAAGGCCTCGGTATGACTTGTTGGCCATCTATATGTGGATTTTTACGCTAAGTCTCAAACATGGCCAAAGTTTGACAATAAGTAAGCTTTTGGTAGTTTAGCAAAGGGCTTAATGCAAAAGGATCAAGACGATATCACAATTCCCTATCCCTATAGACAACGCCAAATTATTTATCGGAAAAATAGTTTATCTGCTTTAACAGTTATTTTGATAAATAATGGGTTTTAAAGGCAAGTGAAGTGTAATTGATCCAAAATTCTTTATCTTTTAGTGTGATCCGTATAACAGGTACGAAAATTAAGATAAAAGTTATAGCAATGAAAAACAAGGCAAGAGTTCAAGAAAATACAATAGCGAGCTTTGTGTATTTGCAAGTGTTCTTCTAGAGAGATGATATAGAAAGGGAGAGATGTCTTTGCGAGATGATAATCCTATTTGGCTTCTTTGAGAAGCTATTTGTACGAAACAAGAAAGCATTTTTTTTGACAAGACCCTTCGACAATGCAAAAAAAAAAGGACTATTGAAAAGGTGTGTCTAACTCGACATAGATCGATGATGGCTAATGCCAGAGGGTTGGTGAGTTGGTCCTCCAGCTGGCATCGGGGTCAGGGCCAAAGAAAAAGATCCATTGGGCTCGATGCCATTGTCAATGATGGCCTTGATCATTCTGAGATGGCATCTTTTGAAGCCCCCAACTGGGGCCATCAGCCGCAATACCCCGAGTGCTTGACTTCTACTGGGTCACAACTTCCACGTGTCATATCCCTGTTGATCCAACTAACGTTTCCGAATTTTCACCCCTTACAATATCGGGTAATAGTGAATTTATCCATCGCTAATTCCTATTTATAGTAATGCAATGTCACGTTCACATGGCATGTAAATGAAGGACAAAATTAATTTTGGTAAAATTTTCCATTTAATGTCTTCTTTTTTTTAGCAAGAGGGGAAACCTGCAACTGCTACAACCTCTGTCACAGCATCTGCTCTTCGAGTGAGCACTCTTGGTGACATTGGGTAAACCTCCCCCTGTGTAATAGCCTGCAAAGCATACAGGGAATGTAAACAGCACTAGGCAAGCCCTGTGCGACAGGCTCAACCCAAAATACATTGAGGAGGGAATCAATCCCACAGGCTCAACCCAGAAGCCATTGAATGTCTTGCAGCGCACATACTTGGGTGTTTTTTGCAAGCTCTGAGCCTGCTTCTTTAATTGAATTATGCGATGCTGCTACTTTAGTAATTCTGTTGGTGCCTCTAATTACATGATAATAACAGTCTCATTTGTGTATATGATAATCTGGAAGTGTAACCTTCTACAAACGATTTAAGTACCACTACTAGAAATCCGGTAAAAAGCGACCAAAATTTAGCGACCAACGTTAGTCTGTAAAAAAAAGCGACCAAAGTTGGTCGCTAAACTGGTGAAAATAATAAATTAATAATTTTAAATACATTAGCGACCAAGGTTGGTCGCTATTTGGTCGCTAATTTCGTCAAACTGTTGAACGTACTGGTCAGACTTGCTTGGTCAAAGAAATACTCAGATTAGCGACCAACGTTAGTCGCTTAAGAGGACCCACTTATAAAATTTTAATTATTATAATATTATTTAAATCAAATTATAAAATATAAATAATTAAAATCTAAAATTAGCAACCAAAGTTGGTCGCTAAATAAAGAGTAAATAGATGGAGACCAACTTTAATATAAATAAAGCTGATTTATAGTTGGTGACCAACTTTAGTCGCTAATTTTAAATTATATATATTTGGCGACCAAAGTTGGTCGCTTTTCAGGTCAACATTTGGTCAAATTAAAATCACTTTTGTATTTACTATCTAAATAATATAAATGTAAGCCGTTAACACTTTTGTAATACAAGGGATGAATAGACCAAAATATACTCTAACATGCTTTATATGCAGTTAAGTAGTATTACGAAGCATGCGTGCGTATCCATATATATATATATATAAGAACATGAAGCGCTCGGAACACAGGGACGGGTTATTTTAGGTATTGATACACTTGTAAAGTGATTCATCGACTTATAACCTACTCATATGCATGTATATATGTTAACAATAAATTAAAACGTCTCGACTTATATCAATTAAT
>MCJB01009234.1:212970-225078 GCA_002018475.1 Nicotiana obtusifolia
ATAGACTATAAAATAGCGACCAACGTTTGTCGCTATTTTTGGTCGCTTTTCTAATTTACAGAAACAAAACCAGGGTTTCCCCCATTTATCTTTCCCCAAAATTTTCCAACTCTCTTATTTCAGTAACCCTAATCCCATCCCCCACCCCGAGCCACCACTTAGAGGAAGCCACTGCTCGTCGTCGCCGCCTACTACTGCCCATCGCCGCCCACTGCCGCCCCTCTCTCTCTCCTTCTCCACCTAAAAAAAATTAAGGTTAGAATTATAACCTTCAATCTTTGTTATTTCTAGTGTGTGTGTTACAATATTTGATGTATTGTAGTTTATTGTTTCAATTAGTGTTTCAATTCTTTGAACAATGTATTTTATTGAGGATTAGGATTTAGGTCTTGTTTAAATTAGTTTTGTTAATTAATTTTATTAACTAATAGTTTAATTAGTGTTGAATTTAGTTTAGTTAGATTTGAATTATACTTTGTGTTGTCTTGAAATTTTATGAATTGGATATGAATTGAACCTTTAGGATATGAAATGGACTTTTAGTTTATGAATTGGACTTGACTTTTAGTTTACAAATTGAAATTTTAGGATATGAATTGAACTTTTAGGATATGAATTGGACTTTTAGTTTATGAATTGAACCTTTTGGATATGAATTGAAATTTTAGTGTATGAATTGAACTTTTTGTTTATGAATTGAACTTTTAGTTTGTAAATTAAACTTTTAAGATATGAATTGAACTTTTAGTTTATAAATTGATCTTTTAGTTTGTAAATTGAAATTTTAGGATATGAATTGGACTTTTAGTTTATAAATTGAACTTTTAGGATACACACAGGTCTTTTAGTTTATGAATTGAACTTTTAGTTTGTAAATTAAAATTTTAGGATATGAATTGGACTTCTAGTTAATGAATTTAACCTTTTGGATATGAATTAAAATATTAGTGTATGAATTGAACTTTTTGGATATGTATTGAACTTTTAGTTTATAAATTGAACTTTTAGTTTATAAATTGAACTTTTAAGATATGAATTGAACTTTTAGTTTGAAAATTAAAATTTTAGGATATGAAATTAATTAACTAGAAAAAGATTAGGATATGAATTAACTAAATTAATTTTCTCTTGTTTTATTTGTATAGATGGAACATCGTACTTGGATGTACAATAGGAATTATCCTAATCGACGGGGATATAGGGAGGATTTTGTAGAAGGGGTGGATGACTTTATTAGACATGCAATGTCACTTCCACCATACCTAATTGAAGGAGTAATTAGGTGCCCTTGTGTTAGGTGCGACTGTATGAAGTTTGGAAAACCGGATGAAGTTAAGCATCATCTTTATAGAAGGGGGTTTATAGAAAATTACTTTGTGTGGACTAATCATGGAGAGATCGATGGTAGCCATGGGGTATTTCATAACATGGTTGTGGGTGAAAGTAGTAGGTCGGTAGAGAATACAAATAGTGATTCTGGAATTCATCATATGGTTGTGGATGCTTTTGGGATGCACTTCGGCGGTGATTCCAATGAAAATGTTGAACAAACTCCTAATGATGAGGCAAAACGTTTTTATGAACAATTAGAGGAAGCTAGTCGTCCACTACATAACGGAAGTCCGCACTCTGAGTTGTCTGTTGCAGTTAGATTACTAAGTATGAAATCTGATTGGAATATTTCTCAAGGAGCCATGGCCTCTTTCATTAACCTTATTCGTGAACTAGTTGACCATGATGTCGAATTACCTGTTGATTTCTATAAGGCAAAGAGATTAGTTTTTAAGTTAGGACTTTTGTCAATAAGAATTGATTGTTGTGAAGATGGTTGCATGTTATATTATAAAGATGATGCAGGTTTAGACAGTTGTAAATTTTGCGAAAAGCCTCGTTTCAAGAGGCTTTCCAGCGGGAAGATGGTTGTTATCAAGTCGATGCATTATTTACCTCTTATACCTAGGTTAAAGAGGTTATATGCGTCGATGAGTTCTGCTCCTCATATGAGATGGCACTTTGAAAAATTACTGTGATTACATCTCAATGCAACTACTAAAAATATTTGATGTGTCACAGTCACTTCGCAGGTCAATTTGGCCATGATGCTGTATATACGAGATTTGATATGTGGTTCAAACAATTTGTAAGTTTCTCCTTAAAATATTCTAACACTATGTAGGTAAACAATGTTTGGAAGTTATGCTAACATATGAATTTTTTTTTAACAAAATGTAGGTAAATGATCCAAATAATGGTGTAAATCAATTTTTGAAAGATATATCTTGGGGACCTGGGGTTGAGATCAGAATAATGTCTAAGTACGTTGTGAATGGACATAAGTTTCATACCGAGTGTTGCTCTAAAAATAAAAATAGCAACAACAGTGGGGTGTGGGTTCAAGGTGGTGATGGCAACTAAGATGGAGATATTGATTATTATGGTGTGGTCAAGGAAATAATAGAACTAGAATATACAGGTTGGCCATATAAGAAATTGATACTCTTTAGATACAAGTGGTTTGACCCACACCCAACAAGAGGTACAAGAGTACACAATCAGTACAACATAATTGAGGTTAATCATACGAGGGAGTATGATCGTTATGATCCTTTCATAATTGCACATAATGTTAGGCAAGTGTAATATGCTCCTTATCCATTGCGGCGGAATAAGTCCGATTGGTGGATTGTAATAAAAACTAAGTCTGTGGGTAGGGTGGAAGTCGAGAATGTGTTAGATGTTGCATATCAAAACGATATCTCTACTATTGACTAAATAGTGGACGAAGTTTTAGAAAATGATTTGGAACATCCTGAACACATATTGGAAGAAGTTGATATTTCTGAAGTAAGAATTACAGAAAACGAGGAAGAAGTATCAACTGATGAAGCTCAAACTACTGAGGAAGAAGAATTCTCGGACGAGGAACTATACGTCGATGAGCTTTAAACAGTTGGTTTCTTTAACAACTCTCATTTATAGCTACTTTCTTTATATGTTTCAATCTAAATATGTATTATATTATGCAGATGACAGGCAAGGGTCGAGGTAACAATGATTCTAGTAGTTCTCGGGGTCGAGAAAAGGCTAGAAAACCAAAGAGGAGGGTAGAAGATCATACTCCATCTTGTCCTGCCGTTTCAGATATGCCTATGCCTACGTCTTTTCTTCCACCCTAGGGCTATTCTGAGCTGCCACAATATCACCAGCCCTACATCTTCATGCAGACACCAGGTCTTTCATCACAAGGCCATAGGACTGTACGTTCGACATACAGTCCAGCTGCCGCACATCCACGTGAATCTCAGCCATCTGCATCGCATGGACCGCATCGATCCATGTCACATCCACAAGTATCACAGGCATCAGTGTCATAGCCACTCGGGTCACAACAATGTCACGTCCCATTGCGGCCCATACAGCTATGTCGCAGTCACAAGGCTCGCAGCCATCTTCATCTGGGACTCCATCTATTAAAGGCCTTCGCCTGCGAGACACTAGCTCTGACCCCCCTACACCTTCCACACATGCCTCTAATATACATGGTTCGGACGGTGATGGTGATGATGACGATGAGGTGCATCGTGATCAATATGGCAGGATCATCATAGTCCTTGAGGGTGATGGGTAAGAGTTATTTGTTATTTTTACGTTTATTGTTTTGTACAGTTTTACTAACATATTAATGTTTTTTTTAATTAAATTGCAGGTTCATCCCTAGTAATATTACTACAAGGATAATCACCCAAGCCACCAGAAAGCTATTAGATGGCCCTTATGCGACTTGGACTGATTTCCCATTCTCGCTTAAGGAGCAAATTTTCAATGAATTTAAGGTATAAATGTTCTTTTAAGCAGTACAATTATTTATTTTTATGATATTTCCATCTAAATATGTATTATAGAATATAGCTTGTATATATATATATATATATATACACACACACACACACATATACATACTTAAACTATAATATGATATTTCCATATAATACTTAACTTTTGAAATACAGAGCAAGTGTGTTTGGGAACACCGCTATAGCGCGGATGTAGCTGCTAATTTCCATCTCAAGGCTTGCAAGCGGTTGTCACATTGCTTCTCCAAAGCTAGAAAGTTAAACCAGAAGCCCCCCTGGTTGCTTCAGCATTGATGGGAGGATTTGCAAAGGCAATGGCTAACCGCATAGTTCTTAAAGAAGACCGAGAAAGGAAAGAAAGCTCGTGCTTCTAAGAATGGAGGATCCCTGCACACTGGAGGTGCGATCAGCCTAGGGACAATAAAGAAAAGAATGGTACGTAATTGCTTCATTTAGTTTTAATTTTCAACGTATATCTACTCTGTTTCTTAACTAAAATTTATGAGTTTTCAGGAAAAGAAGTTAGGGCGTCCGATGAGGCAAGATGAGTTATTCAAGGAGACTCATATTGTTAAGAAGAAGAAAATACGAATAAAGAAAGGTGGGTCGAGGACCGAGCCTCGACTGTACATGTAAGTTTTCAATTTTCATTAAGTATTTTGATTTACTTTTATATAACTTTTGAAATACTAATTGAATGTAATTTTTCTTATAGGGTCGCTTCACAGCTGAAGTGGAGGAATTCATACGCAGTCAGCCACCTAATGAGTCGGGCGACCTAATCCAACCATTGGACGAGGATGCTGAAAGACTATGGATGCAGGCTGCTGGCGGTCCAAAATGGGGGAAGGTATACGGACTTCCCACTAAGAAATTCCATCACTATAAGTGTGGAATGCAAAAAATAGGGACTTCTGCGCAAGCCGAGCAACTTGATGGGGAGAGCCTCTCCTCTGTGCGGGAGACTGTGGCAAAGCTCACAGCCGAGCTAGAAGCCTCCAAGGAAAGAGAAAGGATTAGAGATGCTCAGTACATTGGCATACAAGAGTAGCTCAAATCTCTCTTGGCTTCTGGCGCTTTTCCGATTCCCCGGTCTCATGAATCATCACCAGAGGCTCGCCTTCCCCGTGCTAGTTCCTCTAGTCCTCCCCGTTATCATTCCTCCAGTCCTAGACAACTACATACCGTCTTCGTGATGAAACTTCATCAGACGATGACGATAATGATGTACAAAATAATCCTTGACTTGTAATAACAGTTAACTTATTTTGGTTAGCTTAATGTATAAGTTCTATTGAACTTTATAGTTTGTTACTTTTAATGTTGTTGTTGTTGTTTATTGTTGTTTATTGTTGTTGTTGTTGTTTATTGTTGTTGTTGTTGTTGTTGTTGTTGTTGTTGTTGTTGTCGTCGTCGTCGTTGTTGTTGTTGTTGTTGTTTATGGCATAAAATGCCTGTTTAGGAATTTGGTATGTTGTTGTTGTTGTTGTTGTCGTTGTTGTTGTTTTTTATGGTATAAAATGCCTGTTTAGGAATTTGGTAAGCTGGCAGGTGGTGTAGCTGCCAAAACAAGCAGTTTCTGCCAAAAATGAACCAAGAAAAGCGACCAACGTTGGTCTCTAGTTGTCGCTTTTCTCTAAAAAAAAACAATTTTTGGGAAATAGCGACCAACTCTGGTCGCTATTTAACCCAGATTTATCAAAAGCGACCAACGTTGGTCGCCATTCAATTTAAAAAAAATAATTTCTGCAAATATAGCGACCAAAGTTGGTCGCTTATAATTAAAAAAAAAAAAATTAGTTCTTGCAAATAGCGACCAACTTTAGTCGCTTAATTTAAAAAAAATCAAAAAAATTAATTATATAGCTACCAACCTTAGTCGCCATTTTTCAGATTATAATAAATAAATAAATAAATAAATAACGTAATTTACATTTGGAGACCAACTTTTGTCGCCAATATTAGCGACCAAAGTTGGTCGCTATTTTTTTTACCCGGAATATTAGGTCCTTTTACCTTAGAGACCAAAGTTGGTCGCTAGCGACCAACTTTGGTCTCTAAGGTTAAGGGACCAGCTTAATATCGACCAGGCCTTTTTGGTTGCTTTTTGGTCGCTTTTGGCCAATAAGCAACCAACTTTGATCGCTTTTTGTGATCGCTTTTTTCCGGATTTCTAGTAGTTACTGCAAAGAAATTTTACATTGTTAATGCTGGGGTTACTCTTCTCAGATAATTTTACATTGTTAATATATGTAATATTCTACGAACGATTAAGCTAACCTCAGAATAATTTGTATGAGGGCAGCTGCATGAAGAGATTGTCTATGAGAGAGAAAAAAGAGAACCTAAATTGAAAAAATTACTTTGCGAAGTATAAAATCAGAAATCAAAAATTAAGGAGGGGGAACTCGAGGATCATGATGTGATTATGATAGCTGATTTGGAACGGGCCAGTGCATAATCTTGATTTAGATTTCGATAATGACATGAAGATGACTATGTAGATTTAGATTTCGATAATGACATGAAGATGACTATGTAGATGAGCCATGCATAAAGTTTCAATTATGATGTTTTTACTTTTTCTTTTGAAGTCCATTATGATTTTAATTAATTTCTTTTCTGTGGTTTTAATGGAACTCTACTTTATTTATCACAATTAATTTCTCCAATTATCAAAAATCAGTAAGGCCTTGGAACGTAGTTCGGCGGTAGTTTCAAGATCTACACGAAAATCTTCGTCAAATCGATCATGCAGTTACGGCCAATCAAGCAGAGATCGATTGACTTACCAGAGAGCTGACATTAGAAGACTGACACCCACAGCACCAATAAAATTGAATGACATACGATCAAAAGTTCGGGATAATTTTATCCAAATCAACTTAGAGGCAAAGCAATTCCTTGAGTTTGTCCATTGAGTCAGTAGCACGCTTGCAAAGAGTAGAATGCGGATAGATACCATCGAATTGGATGTGAACAAATTCCTGAAATTCGCTCTTAAAGTTCAAGAATCCTAGCATTGGCAAGTCAACTAGCGAACCAAGGGGGCCGCGACTGCTCTTACAATACCACAATATCAATTTACGAAATACTATATCAAATCTCAGTAAGGGAAATAATTTATAAACAGAGGAAAAATCAGACAATTAAAAACAAAAGTAAAAGAAAAATTAAAGAGAAACAACCGGGCGAAGGAAGCCATCTGTAGTACATACATGTACAGATATTCATACTACTAATTGCTAGTAAAAAAATTTGGCCGAGATTTTACCTGGTTTAGTTGAGTAAATCGGTCAACAAAAAAGAAGAAGCTGTTTTTAGTCTGTATATTACTCCATAACCTGGGAGCTACTTATAGTAAATTAAATGTGGTCGAAATTTTCTCTGCTTAGTTAAGCAAATGCATTACTATTATTTTTTAGTAAAAGAAAAGTTATGTCATATCTTGTGTAGTACTTAATTGGCAGTGCTTGAGTTTTGATTCTCCCTCCTCCAAACACTTTAGTCCTCCCTTTTATTAAAAGACATGAATATGAACTTTTGTCATTGCCGCCCTCAAATGTCTTCTCAACCACATCATGGAATATTATTCTCTAAACCTTGTTTTTTGTAACAGATGCAATCATTTAACTTCCCTGGGTGATTAAGAAGGTAAATGGTTCACGTGATAAAATACCAATATTGTCAAAAAGCAATAATTCTCCAGCAAATTAAAGTGATGCGCGCTTGTTGATGCATTTTGTCCTAATTTTCTACATCTTTTGTTTTCTCATGCATGTCGAGTGGGTGACTTATTGCTTCTACAGTCTAATAATCTCAACAGTTAAGCACCTTGTTTTTGCCTCTCTATAGTGGGTCTGTAGCTACTGGCCTATTAACCCATTCACATGATTATTCTTACGATTTCTTCCTGCTTCTGTTCTTCTGCTATCGTACGGCTTTGTCAACACTGGGATGCTGACCAATAAAGTGGAAAAGCCAAAACCATACAAGGAAGTTTGAAATTTTAGAAAAACCCCGCAGCACAAATAAAAATTAGGAAACTCTATTTGATTTCACAAGGAAAGTGAAAAATTATTTCACAGCTTATTTTCCTTTGTTGTGGTAGCAGTCAACAATATTACCATTTGAATAGGGAAAGAGCGAGCGTTGGCAAAAAGGAAAACTTTCATACATGACTGTTGTTTGGAGGCTTATTGCTGCGCGTAGTTATAATTTAGTTATTTACATTCCGTAGCTATTAATTACTTGCCATGAGATATATATCGACGTATTTAATTCGGTTGTATATATTGTATTTAATTCAAATATATTCGTTCTTATATATTTTATATTGTATTCAATTTCACAATACTGAATTCAATTGTATTCAAACAACAAAAAAAATCAAGAAATAGGGTGTATACCGCTATATTCAATTCAGCAGTTAGAGCCGTCAAAATGGACTTGGCTCGTGAGGCCAGCCCAACCCAGCCTGCTAATTGGGTAGGGTTGGGCTAAGATTTTTTGAGCCTATTAAAAACTGAGGCTTATAAGCCCGGCCCAAGTCAGCCCCGCTGGCCCGTGAGGCTTGACCGAGGCTGGGCCTGGGCCCGCACGTGGGCCAAAAATTAATTAAATTCAAATTAATTAACTATTAAATATTTAATATTTAATATTTAAAAAAAGTAAAAACTAAAATAAACTATTAATCATAATCCCCATTTCCCAACACTAGATTGCTTATTTACCCTTCCGTATCAACTAGAATTTAGATTTTTGATATGCATACAATATGACAAAATTTATTTTTCTTTTGCTTAATTAATAATGAACTCGAAAAGCTTTATGTGGCTAATAATAATCTTTTTTCAAAAGAAAATATTACTTGAAGTGACTAATGATCAATTTGGGTTGCTATAATGTATTATTAATACTTAAACTGCTCTTCGGTATAGAAAAAGATTAATTTTTAATACACGAAAAAAAAAAAATTGACAACTAGCAAATTTTACGAATTTTAGAATTTTATGGGCTATGATGACGAAATCAGCAAATGATGTTAACCCTAAATTAAAAAACCTTAGCATATAAACCTATTGAAGCAATCAATGGATCTGAGGAAATTGAAAGAAAAGTATTAAGAAAATATTCATGTAACTTTAAAAAAGAAGAGTTAGAGATATAGAGAATTTGCATTTCAATTATGAGATTTCTTGTCAAATATCAAAATTCTTGTATGCTCTAAGCAAACAGAAGTTGTTTACATGATTAAGCGACTACATCATGAAATAATATTAAAGGATTTGAAGAATTTTTTTTTCTAAAAACAAATGAAGGGCTGGCACACGGCTATCTTAGGGCTGGATTGGACTGGCCATTTTAAGGCCCATTCAGATTGCAGGCCGGCCCGTCGTAGCCCACCAAACTTAAAAGCCCACAAGGCTTGGGCTAGGTTGGGTTGGACTGGCCCCTTTTGACAGTTCTATCAGCTATATACACTGTATTCAATTCAGCTATATTCATTCTTAACTATTTTATATTGTATTCAATTTCACGGTATTCAATTCGATTCTATATAAACAACAACCAAAAAAAAAAAAAAAATAGAAAATACGGTTGTATTCAATCTACTGTATTCATTCGTTGTTGTTTTACATTGTATTCAATTTACTGTATTTAATTCAGTCGTATTCAAATAACAAAAATTCAAAAAATACAAGGATCTGCCATAAAAAATAACCTTCGGAATACACAAATACAAGCGAAAATACAAAAAAAAAAATTATATTTGCATTAAAACATATAGTTTGAGTGTATTTGTACAAATTATAATATATTTGTATAATTGTATGTGACTCAATAAGAAAGAAGAGAAGAAAATTGCCGGAGAAGGTGTCTTCCGGCCAAGCAAAACATTGTATAAATTGTATTGAAACTAAAAATGAAGACGAACAAAAATTAAACCAGATCTGAAAATACAGTATCACATTGTATCTATCAAAATCCGTTCAAACGAATCACTCAGATGTTAGATGCAAAGAAGGAGAAGAAGACATGGACTTTTAAAGTTCTGAAAGTCAGAGCAATCCTTAAAGTCCTAAAAGTCAGCCTCAAAGTCATCATAATTCAAATCAACAACCTCAGTTCTCAAGGGCTTTAAGTATTAACTGAAAAGATTCTTTTTCTTCTTATTGTTCGGATCGGAGCATCCCCATAACAAGTAGGCGGTGAGTCGCCAGAGAAGACGGCAATCTTGCCGAGGGCGAAGAGAGAGGGAAAAAGAAGAGAGAATTGAGGGAGAAGAGAGAGGGTTGAGGGAAAAGTTGAGGAGTCAATTGTATATATTTGTACTTTGCTATTAAATATAAAAAGTGACTATAAATAATGATAGTTTTGAAGTATTTTGATTTATAGCATGTAAAATTTCCTTGAAGGGGAAAAAAACCTGTAGGAGCCCATTAAAATTTAGTGGATTTGGTCTTTTGGCATTTTCCATAAAAACTCAAAAGTAATCAAATGGGCTGAATGTTTGCCAGGGAAGAAGAAAGGTTGGATGGGCCCAAGCCAACTGTCAGTCCAGATCTGCTTCTCCTTACTTGATGAAAATAGCACGGGCTAGCTAGTTTTCGGACTGGTAATTTAAAAATAGTCACCGTTTGCAAAGTCATTAAAAAATATCTATTATTTTGCTGCAACACGAAAAGTTCCAGCATAATATACTGAAAATTGGTGCACTTGTGTATGAACTTCCAGCCTATTATGCTGAAACTCCAGTACACGAAAAGTTCAGCATAATACTAGAGATTGGAGCACATGTATATAAACTTCCAGCATATTATGCTGGACCAGTATATTATGCTAGAACTCCAGCATATTATGCTGGAACTCCAGTATATTATGTTGGAACACCAGTATATTATGCTGGAATATTTTTCGGACTTTGAACAGTATTTTCGTTCTGATTTATCCTTATATGAAAAATAGCTAAATTTTGATTACTTTTGAAACTGTGATTATTTTTCAATTACCACTTACTTGATAAGTGTCGTGCCCAAAATCCTGCAGAAACAATGTCAGCCTATGATCACATTTTGTCTTGTAAGTGAATATGTTCTAGGACACTAGTAATTTTAGATTTTTTCTTTCTATCCCAAATTAATACTTATTTTGTATTAATTTGAAGCTGTGTTGATAAATCGTATATAATATCTTTTAAAAAGTAGTAGTACTATTTACACACCTATTAAAGATTTTTGTTTTTGTGTGTTAAATGACATGCTTTGGTAAAGAATATCTTTGCCACTTTGTTTGACCAATACTAACATTCTGAGCGCCTAATATCAACATTGCCACTCTGCGGTCAAGGAATGCCCGCGATCCTATGGTGGTTTTTATATTTTCTGTTGAATATGTCACGGGCTTTTTTGTTCAGAATTTGCTACAAGCATTTTACATATGACTTGGAGAAGTGAGGTGATTTCACCAGATATAGTTTCAAGCTATGCTAATAAATTTCTAATTTTATACTTAAAAGAGAGAAAAACTCATTTTTAGTTATTGAATTTATAGGCTTTTCTCCTGCCAAGGGATACTCGCAAAAGAGCTTACCGAGGCATTAGATCAAAGTATGACGTAAATTTGCTTTCTATTAGGCTGGCAAATAAGTATTGAGTCACTTACTACCACTCTTTGGTTTGAACTAAGAGTGGCTACTGGTCCGGTCCGGTCACGGACCGGATTTTTTTTCCGGTCCGGTACCATAACCACGCCAAAAACCGGACCAAACCGGTCCCAACCGGTCCGGACTTACCGGTTAAAGCTCGTTAGACCGGACCAGTGCCGGTACCGGTGGCCGGTATACCGGTCCGATCCGGTCCGGTCACCGGTTTATTCTATTTTTTTTGATTTTTTTTTAATAATTAGTTAATTACCATTTGACTCATTTATTTAACTTTATAAATAATTGAAAAATATGTTTCAAATCCGAATTTTAGAATTAAAGAAGTTACTATATAATATTCTTATAAGTTTTTGAAAATATAACTTATAATTTGAATTAAAGAAGTTACTATATAATATTCTTACAAAGTTTCAATTAGTTTCAAACTTTATAATTAGATTCAAATTTCAAACCTTGAAATATATTCAAAGTTAGTAAAATTATAAATTTTGTAGTAGTGTAGTAGAAGGAAATTATAAGTTTTTGAAAATATAACTTATAATTAGAATTAAAGAAGTTACTATATAATATTCTTACAAAGTTTCAATT
>MCJB01009234.1:233955-391592 GCA_002018475.1 Nicotiana obtusifolia
AAACCCCCCTCCCCCCCCCCCTAGGAACATTCGTCCTCGAATGTAAGGGTCTACGGGGATTTTGCTCAACGTATAGCCCTATAAGAGTATGCAAACTTTATAGACACGTACACGATCTGCATACCACTATTTAAGAAAGAGTATTTTCAAGTTATTGCTTACCTCGTAAAGACGTCTCTCCCTTCAATGCGTCCTGCGTTCTCCTGGCGCCTTCATCATCTCCATTCTGGAACAGGTAAAGGTATTTATACTTCATCTCCTCCTCTGCTTCCCAAGTCATTTCTTCCGTATTCTTATTCCCCCACAATACTTTAACGGAAGCTACATCCTTTGTTCTTAGCTTGCGAACTTGTCGGTCTAATATCGCCACTGGTACTTCTTCGTATGATAGATCCCCTGTAATTTGTATATCCTTTGTAGGGACGACTCGAGAAGGATCTCCGATATATTTCCTCAACATGGATACATGGAATACTGGATGGACAAATTCCAATTCAGATGGCAATTCTAACTCATAAGCAACATGTCCGATTCGTCGAAGAACTTTATACGGGCCGATATACCTTGGACTCAGCTTACCTTTCTTCCCAAAATGCATGATACCCTTCATTGGTGAAACTCTCAGGAACACCCAATCGCCAACTTCAAACTCCAAATCACGACGTCGGACATCAGAATAAGACTTTTGCCTGCTTTGTGCCGTTTTCAATCGTTCCTGTATCACCTTCACCTTCTCAATGGCTTGGTGGATCAAATCCGGCCCATATAGCTCAGTTTCACCGACTTCAAACCATCCAACTGGTGATCTACATCTCCTCCCGTATAGTGCCTCGTATGGGGCCATCTTAATACCGGAGTGGTAGCTATTATTGTAGGAAAATTCTATGAGTGGAAGATGGTCATCCCAATTCCCCTTAAAGTCTAGAACACATGCTCGCAGCATATCTTCCAGTGTCAGAATAGTACGTTCAGCCTGTCCGTCAGTCTGCGGATGAAAAGCCGTGCTGAGCTTCACCTGTGTACCCAAACCTTTCTGAAAAGATCTCCAAAATTTAGCTGTGAATTGAGCTCCTCGGTCTGATATAATAGACACCGGAACACCATGAAGTCTAACAATTTCCTTGATATATAGCTTGGCATAGTCTTCAGCTGTGTAGGTTGTCTTGACTGGCAGAAAATGGGCACATTTGGTAAGCCGATCTACTATCTCCCAGATGGAGTCAAACTTATGATAAGAGCGAGGTAATCCAACAACAAAGTCCATATTAATCACCTCCCATTTCCAGGTTGGGACTTCTATATTCTGAAGCAATCCACCGGGTTTCTGATGTTCTATCTTTACCTGTTGACAATTGGGACACTGGGCTACAAATTCTGCAATAGACTTCTTCAAACTATCCCACCAATACTGCTCTTTGACATCACGGTACATCTTTGTCGAGCCAGGATGGATGGAATATCGTTATTGATGAATTTCCTTCAAAATCTTCTCTCGCAACCCTACCACCTTAGGCACACATAATCGGCCCTGGTATCTCAGTGTTCCATCCCCTCTGTTCTCAAAAGCTGAAATTTTTCCCTGCTAATGCCCTCTTTCAATCGTACCAAGGTGGAATCTTCATATTGCCGTGCTTTTACCTCAGCTACCAGAGATGATTCTGATGTATTGTGCACGGTGACACCCCTGTCCTCAGAGTCTAACAATTTGAATCTCATATTGGCCAGCTGATGAAGCTCTTTAGTCAAATCCCTTCTACCCGCTTCGATGTGTACTAAGATTCCCATTGACTTACGACTGAGGGCGTCTGCCACAACATTGGCTTTACCGGGATGATACAATATCTTGACGTTGTAGTCTTTTAGTAACTCGAGCCAACGTCGTTGTCTCAAATTCAACTCCTTCTGACTGAAGATGTACTGCAATCTCTTGTGATCTGTGCAGATGTCAACATGGACGCCGTATAGATAGTGCCGCCATATCTTCAAAGCATATATTACTACAGCCAATTCCAAATCATGGGTTGGATAATTCTTTTCATGCTTCTTCAATTGCCTTGATACGTAAGCAATCACCTTCCCATGTTGCATCAATACGCATCCCAAACCTACACCAGAAACATCACAATATACCACATACCCTTCTGTTCCCTTCGAAATAGTAAGCACTGGCGCGGAGATCAACCGATTCTTTAGCTCTTGGAAACTACGTTCTTAAGATTCGGACCATTGGAATTTGGTAGCTTTCTATGTTAACTTGGTCAATGGTGCCGATATAGAGGAAAACCCTTCTATAAATCTCCTATAATACCCTGCTAGCCCTAGAAAACTGCGGACTTCTGACGGTGCTGTAGGTCTTGGCCAATTCTTCACTGCATCGATCTTCTGAGTGTCGACACTAATACCCTCGTCAGATATCACATGGCCTAGGAATGCTACTAAGTTCAGCCAGAATTCACATTTGGAGAACTTCCCATATAACTTGCGATCCCGAAGGGTCTGTAATACAATCCGCAAGTGGCCCGTATGTTCTTCCTTTGAATGAGAATACACCAGAATATCATATATGAATACAACTACGAACACATCGAGATAGGGCCTGAATACGGTATTCATGAGATCCATAAAAGCTGCCGGGGCATTTGTTAGCCCGAACGACATTACTAGGAACTCAAAATGCCCATATCTTGTCCGGAAGGCTGTTTTTGGAATATCCTTCTCCTTGACTCTCAACTTAAAATACCCTGAACGTAGGTCAATCTTGGAAAAATATTTGGCACCCTGAAGTTGGTCAAACAGGTCGTCAATCCTTGGAAGTGGATATTTATTCTTTATAGTGACCTTATTTAGCTGTCGATAATCTATGCACATCCTTAACGACCCGTCTTTCTTCCGCACGAACAAGACTGGCGCACCCCAAGGTGAAGTGCTAGGCCTAATGAAGCTTTTATCCAGCAATTCCTTCAACTGCACTTTCAACTCTCGCAACTCTGCTGGGGCCATTCTGTATGTAGGGATAGAGATCGGGTGAGTATTAGGCAATACATCAATGCCGAATTCAATTTCCCTTTCAGGAGGAAGACCTGGGAGTTCATTCGGGAAAACATCTGGAAATTCACTGACCACGGGGATTGATTGTAGAGTAGGTGACTTCGCCTCCACATCCATCACACGAACGAGATGATAGATGTAACCCTTTGAGATCATCTTCCTTGCCTTAAGATAGGAAATAAACCTACCTTTCGGCGTGGCAATGTTCCCTTTCCATTCAAGGATAGGTTCACCAGGAAATTGAAATCTAACCATCTTTGTATGACAGTCAACATTTGCGTAACATGAATCTAACCAATCCATTCCTATTATTACATCGAAATCAACCATTTCTAATTCGAATAAATCTGCCGAGGTTTGACGACTACAAATCATCACAATACAACCTTTATATACCCTTTTAGCAATCACAGAATCTCCTATTGGAGTAGATACCGCAAATGGTTTACTTATTAATTCAGGTTTGACGCCAAACTTATCAGCCATAAGGGGCGTAACATATGATAATGTAGATCCAGGATCAATCAACGCATATACATCATCAAAAAGCACTGATAATATACTTGTAACAACATCCGGAGATGATTCAAGATCCTGTCGACCTGCTAGAGCATATATTCGGTTCTGAATACCACTCGAACTCGGCATTGCACCTCTGCCTCAACCACGACCTGCTGGCTGCTGGAAACCCCGTGCTGGAGGTCGAATTGATGAGGAAGTACCAGACACAGATCCCGTCGGCTGAACCATACCACCACCTCCTCTGTTAGGACAATCCCGCATCATATGACCAGGCTGTCCGCAAAAATAACATGCATCAGAACCTCGACGACACGGTCCAAAGTGGGTCTTGCCGCACTGATCACAATGAGGCACTGGGGACCTCGTCTTAACAGTATCCTTGTGATGTCGCAAGCCTGATGCCTGCGAACTCTGACCTGGACCCGAATAGGTAAGTCGATCATATCGAAGTCCCTGAAACTGTGGAGGAGCATTAGTTACAGATGATGTCGAACTCCTTGAAAATTGGGGCCTGACACTACTTCTGAAGTCACCAGAATACCCTGAAAATCTCGTCCTCTTATGCTGGCCCCTATCCTGCTCCCTGTCTACTCTTTGCTGGCGCTTACGATCCTCTAATGTCTGGGCATAAGCCTGAATAAGAGAAATATCCATGCCCTCTATCAAGGATGCTGTCGTGCACTCATTTATCTGATGTGGTCCCAATCCGTTCACAAACAAATGAACCCTATCACCCATCTCGGCCACCATATTGGGAGCATACCTTGCCAAAGAGTCAAACTGCATGCTGTACTCCCGCACACTCATGTTACCTTGTCTAAGGTTCAGGAATTTATCAGCCCTGGCTCATCGTACCTCAACTGGTAGGTAGTGACGAAGAAACGCCTCAGAAAATTCACTCCACACAGGTGGGGGAGCATTTGGACCCCTGGATCTTTCCCAAATATCATACCAAAAGACAGCTAAATCCCGTAACCGATAAGAAGCCAACTCTACTGCCTCCGTATCACTAGCATCTATAACCCGCAGTGTGCGATGTATCTAATCAATAAAAGTCTGCGGGTCCTCCTTGGGGTCTGACCCGGTAAACACTGGAGGATCTAGATTAATAAAAACACGAACTTTAGTACTAACCGGTTTATCAGCAGCACCTGACTGGTAACCTCTCCCGCATCTGTATCGAGCCGTCTACTATTTGCTTGCTTCCTAGTCGAAGGCATCGTTGTAGGTAAACAAGATGAATGTTAGGGACGAACACTTACGACTCAGCTCTACGCACGATCTAGATTTAGAAAGAAGGTAACAATCCTAAATGTCAGGCAGCCTCCTGATTATAAATGTGGCGCGCTACACATCCATAATCAAGACTCTACTAGACACGACTCATAGACAATCCCGAGGACATGACCGGCTCTGATACCAAATTTGTCACGACCCAAGCCGGAGGGCCGCGACTCGCACCCGGACCATACTCGACGGGCGCCGGCGTACTTTTCGTCTAACTTTACTTGTTATATATATATATGAGACTTGTGCTGTCCGTATGAATGGCAAACAATAATGATAACTAACTGAAATGACATACAATAACATCAACAAGTACACATTTATACAACATGGCCAACAAGGCTGCGATGCAAACTATACAACAAAATACATTTGCCGACAAGGCACTTGCTAACTGTACATGAGTCAACCCACTGTCTATTGTCTATGAGCCTCACTGAAACATACGTAATGCAACCTGTGTCGGAACAGGGCCCCGACCTGCCCATAATGCCTGTAACCAAAATGCATACCAAGACTATGGCAAGTCCGAAGGAGGGATCTCGCCAATATCCGCTGAATTGGATGGCCTACTATGGTGGGGAGCCTCGTCTGTATGTCTTCCTGGGCCTGCAGCACGACATGCAGCGTCCGCAGAAAAAGGACGTCAATACGGATAATGTACTGAGTATGTAAGATAGGAAACATAATATAAGAACAGTAATATGCGTCAGGATGAGAAACATGCAACCTGTACTATCTGAATGCCTCTGAGGGCGACTAATCATGACATGCCTGATGTGCACATGCACATGCATATACATATATATATTCTTTTCAAATTCATCATATACGTACGCCTCTGGGGCCTTATCATTATCATATCATACGCCTCTGTGGGCCTTATCATCATCATATCATACGCCTCTGTGGGCCTTAATCATCATATCATACTCGGCCGTAATAGGCTCGGTAAAAACGTACCCGGCCATTATAAGGCTCGGTAGAACAAAACATGTACATACGTATGGTTGCACAATAGGTGCCATACCCGGCCGACTATAGCGCGGCTCGGTAGAGTAAAACATATACAATGCATGTTGGACTCACATGAATCATACTTTCATGGCGACGTAAGGTCGACGAAATAACAACACATCAATCCTCCCATAAGAGGGGAAACAATATAAGCATTCCTAGCTTCTAAGAATAGAGTATCTTTGGGGCTCGTTCATTTTATTGTATACGATTAGAGTCGTGCTTAAGAAAGAAAGGGACGGTCTCACATGCCTGGTATTCTCTGCACCAATTTCAAGCTATGCACTGTCACAATTCCCTAATCTACAATGAAAGAAACGATTCTATCGTTATCCTCTAAACGTCATAGTTATAACTAACCACAGCCCTAGGTTTATATGGTGTTTCTCCACACCTTTCTTCCTCTAAAACTCCACAACAATAGTAGTAAGACATGCAACTCATCAACAACCCAAAACAACCACTACCCAGTCCATTACCACTAGTTAACTTGAACTCATGGCTTCCAATCACCCTCCCATGAGTTCTTACATGCATAGAACGAAATACCATGAATTTTCAGGAGAAAGAATGCATGAAAGATAGTAGTAACTTACCTTGCATGTGGGATAACTCAGCCCTCTTCCTTGGTTCTTCAACTTCTAGGTTTCACTCTCAATTAGGGCTTGAAAAGGAGGAAAATCAGCTAGAGCTTTTCCCTAATCCTTCAATCTCTAGATTCCTTCCCCCAATTAGAACTTGAAGGAGAGGGGAATTGATTAGGGCTTGTGTAGGATTCTTTGAGAAGGTTTGCAGGGGTTCTACTCGGTTTGGATTTCAGAAAAATGGTGAATTAGCTGGTCTAAGCCCCTTTTTATAGGTCAGTAAGTAAGTGACACACGTGTCTGACGCCTTCAGGTCTGCGACCGCATTCTCGTCGCAAAATCAACATGCGGTTCGCATTCTGGACGCGAATCGTGGCCCATAAATTTGTCTCATTATGCGATGAAGAAGGTCATTTTTGCGGTCCGCATTTTCAGTATGCGATCGCATACTGACCGCATTCCTGACACAGATTTCTGTCCAGAAATCTATCTTGGTCTGCGATTTCAGTGTGATAAATGCAGCTCGCATGTGGGTTTTGCGACCGCATTCCCAGCTTGGCGAAGCCTTTTGCTCTTTTCTTGACTTTTTAAACTATTTTTCGGGTTCTTAGGCTCTTATATGTAAACTATCTTGCGGCGAAATCTAACGTACGAATTTACGGGTTGTAATAAATAGACTCGTGTTCCAACAAATTTCAAGATAAGCCTTCTTTTTATAGACTCAGTGGCTTCCCGTTGTCTTTACAGATTTGGTTGTATGAATGCTGCCTAAGTTTGGATGGTCTCTTTGCTGATCATATTGGAAATAAATTTCCACGAATTCTTAATTGGGTGGTCAAAGGTCAAATACAGAATAAGCGAGTTGCTTTGCCAATGTCTAGATTGCAACTCGAGCAGATAATTTTATCATACTTTTATTGCATCTTTTAATGTTTTGGTACAGTAGTTTAGTCACAGGTAGTTGTAGCAATATCCCAGAGTAATGATATTCCGTTGGTATACATGTATACCGTGTTGGTATCATATGGTTATAGGGATCTTTTATCTTTCTATGTTTCTTTATCATTTCTATTTCTAACTAGTGTCATTAATAATTGTAGCTAAAGAACATCAACCCAACTGATGCTGAGAAGCAACTATTTGATGTGTGTGGTCTAACTTTGAAATTGAAGTTTATTGCACCAACAGTCAGCCTGATTGCTTTCAGGTTTTTGACATTCAATTGCCAAAGACACAAAGTATGTGTCAAAGTACTGCAGGTGATTACAAACCTACAAATGCTGAGGTAATAAAGGAGTAACAAGGTTTGAAGCATTTTGTAGAGACCAAGTTTGAGGAGGTGCTTGCAGTTATTGGTAGGCAATCAATGAAACCGGAGAGAAATTCAGCGGTATTGTTCTTTTATATAATATAATGCTAGTATATTGTTTAAAGATACAATATATGTTTATAGGATACTATTCCATTCTTTACTTTTAGTGCACATAGCATTTTTGTAATATACATAATAATAAAATTGTTATTTTCTCATTTTCAGCATAAGCAACAGGATAATGATCCTTACTTTGGTTAGATGCACAATGATTATGACCAGTTTGAAAGGGACGATAGTGGGAATAATCCTGTAGTTATTGGAGATAGCACGTCCAAAGCGCCTTCTAGTATGTAAATCACAGATTTGATTTTTTTTGCTGTTATTTTTGAAAATAGTACTCTTGATTATACTTTTATATGTTTAGTGTCTGATTTTGGTGGGGTTGGTCGAGAGGCTGGTTACAGTGGTGTCAATGTGAAAAACGTCACAGCAAGGAATGGTGTAGTTACTAATGATTTGCGTTCTGGTAAAATGTTGTATATGCAATTTTTTAATTCCTTTTTTATTCATTTAACTTTATGTATTTGTGCATTCACTAACCTTTTAAAACTTTTTTCAGCCCCCTTTGTAAATGAGCATGATCTTGGCTTGGATTCTGACTTTGAACTGTCTGCATCTGTAATTGATCAAATCACTGCCATTACACAACAAGCAAAATATAAGTAGCCATCTCATGATGTTAAAAAGTTTGGACCTGCTCCTTTGCCATCAAGAATCGCTGCACAGACACGACCAGATGCTGTTATGGAGTCTAAAGCTCCTCCTTTACTATAAAATACTGCTCTATGGGGTACGATTGTTTATGTTACTAATTATGAAGTTGGTACGTAAATGAGAGATTTTTGATAGTTTTTTTTAATTTAAATAATAATGTTGATAATGCTTTTATGTGTTCAGCATCTCGGGTTGACGGTGTTGGTCAAGCGGATGTAGGTGACAGTAATGTGAATTTGCCTTCAAGTAACATCTTCTATATATAACATTTCATTCTTTCTTTTTAAAAATTTCTTAACTTTGTATATTTGTTGATTCACTAGTATTTTATAATTTAAGCTCCCTGTCGACACGAGGTGATCTTGACTTGGATTCTGATTTTGAATATACTAATTCTCAACTTGATCTAATTGCTTCCATTACACAAGGAGGGAGACGTAATATAAATCAATCTGGAAATGAACTGACAACTCGTGATGTAAATAAGTCTAAACCTGATCAGTCGGTATCAAGAACTGCTGTCCAGATACACACAGATGTTGAAATAACTCCTGCAATTTTCACATGGAGAAGGCGCCTTGCAGCTGTAAAAAAGTCGCCATATAGGAATGACTAGCAATCTGGTGTTGGTGCAGTTAGGGGATCCTCGAAGGTTATCAAAGTAAGATTTCCATTTGTAAATGACATTTCAGTGGTTTTTGATTACAAGCTTATGACTGCATTCTCAAACTTTGTTGAAGCAGACATGTAATTGGGAGAGTGCGTATGGGTTTTCATGTACTTCTTTTTTCATGTTTTCTTAATTTTTTTGGATGTATTTCTTATCTATATCTTCTTTTATACAAAATAGGGAAGTGCATTTACTTCGTGATCGAAAGCTGGACACTTGTTTTGACTTTGAAGTTGAACAGATTGATGATAAGATTTTTTTCCACACATTAAACTATTCTGCCAGGCCACTTTCTAGTTCGGTATGTGTACGACTTTTTATTTTTGTGTTTGTATTAGTTCATGCATATTGTTAGTGTTAGTCATGTTTTCTTCCTCTCTTTTTTCCAGCACTTGAATATTATATTCAACTATCTTAGGAAGAAGGCGAAATATGGAATTAATATGCCAATCAAAGTCACAAACTACAGATACTCTTTTTAATAATATCATTCAAAGGGTTTACACAGAATTTGTAAAAGGTGAGAAATAAGATCATTTGATTCATAGATCAGGTGATATCATGGAGTACATGAAAGGATTTAGGATGTATTGCAACACTCTATGGCACCAGGTTGATCATGCCCTCTTTCCAATTAATTTGGCAGAAAAGTGGCATTGGATATTGGGATGTGTATCATTCCATAAGAAATATTTTTGTGTATGACTCTCTACATAGTCGAAACCACAAAAAAGCTATTGAAAAGCTGGCAGAGGCATATGCTATGTTGATACCCCTGTTTCTAGTTAGCATTGAATTTTTTAACCAAAGATGTAACATTGTAGTATAAAATAGTCTGCACATCGAAAAGGACTTGACTGATACATTTGAGATTGAACTGATTACAAATCTGCCAACCCAGCAAAATTCGTAAGAATAGTTACCTTTTTTACTTTGTTTTCCTTATTCATATTAATATTTTTCACTACTAATCGATTTTTATATTCTATTCATTTGTTTTATTTTAGAGATTGTGGAGTATATGTTGCATACTTTGCTGAGTACATTATTGAAGGTCTTCCAATCCCTCTTGTCAATTTTGATGTGGATGGTCTTCGAGCTAGGTTTGGTATACTGTTGTGGTACTATGGGAGGAACAAACAGTTGCATGGTGAATCAAGTGAATCTAAGGCTCCAGTAGTAAAAAAAAAAAAAAGACTCGTGGAAAGAAACACAAGAAGTAGTATAGGTCTCTTTTTGTCTTTAGTTAATCGTAGCATGAAAACTTTGCAAGATTTAATAGTTTTTGATGAAGTATGGTATTTTGCATTATTAGATTGTAAAAACGTTAGCTTATAAAAGTGTGTTCTACGAATACACTTGTAATAGTACAATATGTTGCTAATTGTTTTAATGTTGGAATCTATCTTCAGTTTGTTTTATTAGGCTTTCCTTAGGCTTCTTCAATAAAGTTGTTGGTTTATTAGCAGTGCCTTTCAGAGAAAAATTTTTCTCAGCACTTGCAGTCAAGCCATTAATGCAGAACAAGACTGTTACCGCAGCACTATTAGTTCGTACTCCTACTGTCATTTGTAGTAGGAGGAGCACTGCTAGTTTGCTATAATACAGCAGCAGAAGTTGTTTTTGGAGGTGTATTTTAAAGGGAGTTACAACGTTCAAAAAGAGGAACTATGTTGCTATTTGGTTGAAGAACAGGGCGACTATTAATTTGCATGAGAAGAAACATTTTTAGAAAGCGAATTGGTTTTGAATTTGTATTAAGCGCAGTTATTGGTTGTAGTTAAATCTAAGAAATTCTGTGCATATTTTGCATTGCTGCACCAATTGTATTCTGCAAAGATTTTGGTTCAGGTATATTAGTTAGTAGAACTATATACCAATCAGGTATACAGATATACCATTTGGGTATCACACTGTATTTGAGTACCTTTTTCCTGCAGCAACTAGATGTAAATACTGACATGAGTTGCAAAGTGTGCCAATTTTGTTCAGGAAGTATCTACAAATATTGTATTTTTTTGGTGCACCACTTGTATTTTTGCACATATTTTGGTTTATCCATATTAATGCAATACAACTATATACCAATAAAGTATAGTATATACCATTCGGATATCATATTGTTTTGAGTACCTTTTTGTTATACTTCAATAATGGTATGATTTGGAAAGTGTGCGCATTTTTTTAAGGAAGTATGTGCAGATGTTGCATTTTTTTGGTGGACCACTTGCATTTCTGCAGATATTTTGGTTTAACCATATTAGTGCAATACAACTATATACCAATAAGGTATACAAATATACCATCCAGGTATCACATTGTATTTGAGTACCTTTTTGTTATACTTTAATATTTACATGAGTTGCAAAGTATGCCCATTTAATTAAGGAAGTATGTACAGATGTTGTATTTTTTTGGTGCATCACTTGTATTTTTACACATATTTTGGTTTAACTATATTATTGCAATACAATTATATACCAATAAGGTATACAAATACCATTTGGGTATCATATTGTATTTGAATACCTTTTTCCCTTTTAGTAACTGCATGTAAATGGCTTCCAATTTGTTATACTTCAATACTGACATGACTGTGAAAACACAAGTAAGATATACATGACTCCCTTTGGGGCACTACTTCTATTTCTGCACATATTTTGATACCAATAAGATATACATATGTACCAATAAGGTATACGGATATACCAATAAGGTGTACAAATATACCACTTGGGTATCATATTATATTTTAGCGCCTTTTTTCCTGTAGCAACTAGATGTAAATGCATCCCACTTTTATATACTAAAATAGCAACAAAAAAAATATATATTCTTATTGAAAACACAAGTAGCCATATGAAATTTTTGCCAAAAGATAAATTTGGCAAAGAATCACCATACCAAATATATGTCTAGTACAAGACATGCATTTTATTCTTTGTAATTCAAATGATATGATTCTACGATATATCAGTTCTATAAAAACATTGAAGCATTATATCAATCTCTCTTTGAAAAATTTCGGCACGTTCTCCGATTGTGTCCTTTTTTCCTGCATAGTGCATATATAACTGTATTTCCTTCCTAACCTCCTATGCCTCTGTTCTTTTTAGGTCTTCCTGGTTTGATTTTTCCTTTTGGTGAAAGTACCACCTGTGAAGAGACATGTTCTGGAATTTGCCACGTTGTTTCATCCGGCAGAGGGTTTACTAGTATCTCATATGTTTTCAGCAAGTAGTCTATGTTGTAGTAATCCGATCAATACTTGTATGAATCCATATGGAATTTTTGTATAACAGCCATTGCATGTGGACATGGAATATCATCTAGCTGAAACCTTGCACAAGTGCAGTCTTTTTCATGTAGGCACACCACATTTCTTGTTTGGCCATCAATTACTAAATGTAAGAATTCAGTTGATGGCAACACCTAATATAATTTTAATTAAGAAAAGTTATTAGCTGTATGAAATAATAGTATTTTTTAATAGCAATATGCAGTTGTTTAGTAAAATCTCTTAAGTGCAGAAGTAAAACACAGTACATGCAGTGTTTTTAAGATTCTGAACATGCATACCGTCATCATCTGTGATAAGATAGTATTATCTGCTAATATTTTTTCATACTTTACACCGATCTTCATAAATGATTCCACGGCATCCTTCCGATTGGTGTAATTCCATTTCTGAATCAACGTTGTTATAAAGTCAAGTAAATTCACAACTGGGAGGTCTCTTGCGTGCTTGTTTGCTGCATTTACTGATTCTGCAATATGCGATGTCATGGTCATGATTCTATTTGCCTTGGAATGTGTCTGGGACCATTTATCATATCCAATATCCATCAAGTTATTTTTTACTTTACTATCAATAGCTTCTAACTCTGCCACGTGCCTGTTGAATTCTTCAACAATGTATGCTCCTGCTAACGCAAAGTATACTTCTTTGATTTGTTTTTGGCTCTTCCTAAAGTTCGTTTTTATGTTGTTCCATAAATGGAACATACATGCACAATGAGGGACTTCTGAATAAACAATTGAAGTTGCTCTCCATATACCATCATTCTTGTCTGATACAATGCACATTCTCTCTTTGTCCATAGGTATCTCTGAACTGTACAAAGAACCACTCCCACAATGCATCATTTTCCGAATCAACAATTTCATATGCAAGGGTGTGTAAAACCAAAGAAAAAAATATTAGTTTACAACACACAATATTAATATATCATTTTATATAGGAGTATAGTCATAGATAGGTGTAGGTATGTAGCAAAATAATTATATACTCTGTTGGTATACTTGTATACCATACTGGTATCATATGATATTTGAATATCTTTTTTGTTGCTTTAACTGAATGTAATTGTATTGCTTTTTAAAATAGTAAAGTACATCAATTATTCAATATTGATTTTGAGACAACTTTTTCATACCCTCTGTGTCTTGCGTGGAAGCCGTGAGTATGGTCCCTCTATATGTTAACTTTAAAAAACTTCAATCAACTACAACTGTTGGCCTACAATAGATCCAGCCTCTTATCGATGCATGTATAGCTATGAATGCATACAAGAAGCTCCCCATCTACTTCAGTGTGTAGTCGTGTCACTGATCCGGTGTTAGCGTGCTCTAACATGTGAAGATATGTTGGTATTTTCTTGTAATCACTTGGTGTTCCTCTCAACAATTGCATGGCTTTTTCTTTTGATCTCCATGCTTGCTTGTAGCTTAAGTCCATACCATATGCTTTTTGGATATCTCTCTGGATATCTATTGGTGTATATATAGCTTTCGGGTCAACAAGTTTATCTTGTACCACAGCTGCAACGAAAGCTGAAACAGCTTGCTTTAGTGAACAAAATGTCTTATCATTTAAATAACTGTGGACAGAATTGAAATCTGTCACTTTGAAAAGATTTGATGCTCATAGGCTTGATGCTTTATGTCTCCAAGTGCACCTTTCATCCACGCAATCAAGGGTATACCTGTTTATAATACAAATATAGTTATGTTCATGTTTTACTGATAAAAAACACACACAAACCAGTACAATTTCATATTCACATAGTATACTCATATAACATACTTATATATTGTATCAGTATCATCTTTTACTGATAAAAAATACAGATAAACCAGTAAAATTCTATACTCATATAGTATACTGATTTAGCATACATATATACTATGTCGCTATCATGTTTTACTGATAAAATACACACACACACAAACTAGTAGAATTCTATACTCACATAGTATACTCATATAGCATACTTATATACTATATCAGTATCATCTTTTACTGATAAAAAACAAAGACAAACCAGTACAATTCTATATTCACATAGTACGCTGATTTAGCATACATATATACTATATAAGTATCAAATTTTACTGATAAAAAACACACATCACAAATCAGTACAATTCTATACTCACATAGTATACTCATATAGAATCATGATATACTATATCAGTATCATCTTTTACTGATAAAAAACACAGGCAAACCAGTACAATTCTATACTCACATAGTATACTGATTTAGTATACATATATACTATATCGGTATCATGTTTTACTGATAAAAAACAGACACACAAACTAGTACAATTCTATATTCACATAGTATACTCATAGAATCTTGATATACTATATAGGTATCACATATTTTTTTATTACTTGAAAAAATGCAGACGAACCTTCTTAGGCATGATTTATTATCCCGACATTGACATTTTTCTCTAACGGCATGTTGTTTCATAACGAGAGCCAGCAGGTTCTTGTCTTTGTAAATTTATCCTTTTTTAACTTTTTAAAGAAATTGATTAGTTATGATGGTTGCATCATCAAGTTCTATACCAGTGTCATCTATTTCTTGCACATCAAAAGTACTAATCATATCACTGCTTTCAAATTGTGCAATTTCTAATGAAATTGTAGCAACGTCGATACTGGAGGTGTTTGCAGCTATAGTATTTTTAGCAAACGACACACATAGTGGGAGTGTTGTCATCCCTGCACTTGATTTTCTCAATTTCATGTAAACACTAACACTCATATTGTTGCAAATTGTAATTACTGGATATCCTTGAGCAATAGCATACTATTGTCTCTGAGAAGTTGTTCAAATTTCCAACAGGTCTTTATTAGAATTGCATCAACATGAAAGTTTATGAAATTATGGTTATCATTCCATTCTCCACTATGATGCAGCAGAATTGAAATATTTTTCATGATACAGATCTGAAGTTATAACTACTTTTATGTATAAAATCGAATCTCGACAGTGCAAATTTCAACAGTGTTGACATCAAATACTGAATTTCAACAGAATATTTTTTGAACTCAAATCAGTTGTTATGATTCAAACCTCCAGATCTCCAAATCATCAATCTGAGAATAGAACTTTTAGTTAAAGATTCAGAAGTTAGAACACTAAACTTCTGTAATCTGCAAAATCAAAATTGGAACAATACGATGCTAATTTGAGCATCAAAAGTTTCAGCATTTTTGAAAGCCAAATCGACTGCTATGATTCTAACATATTGTTACTTATACAAAATTTAAGGAGAAAAAGTCGAATTTGAAAGAGAAATCACCATCTTCGCTCTGTTTTTTCAGGCTTGCGATCTTCAAATCTTTAAAAACGATTCTGTGATGCTGGTGAAAATCTTAATTTTTGTGCGCAATTATTTGTGAAATTCTACCAAATTTGAGCAGCTTTTTCGTTTTTATAGGTAGGGTATTAGCGTGTGTAGTTATTTTGAGATACTCTGTTTGTTTATTAAGTGGGTAGGGAATTATAATTATTTAATGGGTAGAATTCTTTTATGGGTAGAGCAGGGTAAATATTTTCACTTTTATAGGTAGTCTTGTCTTTTCGTGAAAATAGCACGGTCTAGCCAGTTTTCAGACTGGTAATTGAAAAATAGCCAGCGTTTGTAAAGTCATTAAAAAATAGTCATTATTTTGCTGCAACACGAAAAGTTCCAACATAATATACTGGAGATTGGTGTACCTGTGTATGAACTTCCAGCATATTATGCTGGAATTCCAGCACACGGAAAGTTCCAGCATAATATACTGGAGATTGGAGCGTCGTGTATGAACTTCCAGTATATTATGCTGGACCAGTATATTATGCTGGAACTCCAGTATATTATGCTGGAAGTTCACATATAAAAAAAATTCGAACTCCAGTATATTATGCTGGAATATTTTTCGGATTTTGAACAGTGTTTTCGTTCAGATTTATCTTTACATGAAAAGTGGCTAAATATCGATTACTTTTGAAAACTGTGACTATTTTTCAATTACCTAAAAATCTGGCTATTTTTGAATTCCACCCTATCTTTTCCCCATAAATAAGTGAAGCTCTAGCATCCAAGGCCTGGCCCAAGCTCGCTATTGCAGCCTGGGAGTGGCCTGAACAATGATCCATCTACTCATGAAAGAAAGGGAATGGTATCTGGCCCAACATATGCATCTAATGTCTCGTCATCTAAGAGTGTTCATAGTTCTATTTGGCTCTGTTTTCCCCTAAATATTAATTTTTTCAATCTTTAATTTTTTTAAATATGAAATAAACACTGCCAAGTATATATCCAGTGAGCGCATTCTAATGTAACACTATCAAACTAATTACTCTTTGAAAAAATTTGTTATTTACTAAAATATATTGATGATGATTAAGTTAAATAGTGATGAATAGTTTAAGCACTCAATTAAAGATAATTTAGCTTTAATATGAAATAAATTTTTGGACTTAACAAAATAAAATTATCAATCAAATTAAAATATAAAGGCAAAGTTATAGATTATCATAAAAGAAAGAAATTAGACTACCAACTAAGAGTACAAACGATTAATATATGCCATGACATTTTAAAATATTTATAAATATTATATATGTTTTAAATAGGTATTTTTATTGACGATCTGGTTCAAGAATCAAATTTAATCTATTTTTAAAATTAAAAATAAATTAAACCAAAAAAATTATCGATTTTTTTGTCAGTTAGATTTGATTTCCGATTTAGTTCAATTTTTTTTTTATTTTTCATGAACACCGGCATCATCTATACATTCAACATGCCTACATGAGTAATTTTCCCTTTTAAGTTTCAACTACTAAAATTGAAATACTTAATTTGGTGTAAATACTTTGTGCAAATACCTATTTGACCTTCACAGTTCTTAATGTGCATAGCCAAGTTGGGGGCTAATTGGCTAGGCTAGCCCAATTTATGCGTCCATCTGCTTGTTTTTAGTTTCTTTTATTATGTTTCGTAGGAAATGGTCATGCTTTTTTTGATAAATGTGAAAATAATAGGTAAGAAAATCAAGTTAAGCGCAAAAGAAAATAACTTGTATTTGCAGCCACGCAGTGAGCACAAAGCGAACTATTCTTTCGCCTTTACTAATGAATAATGTGTGCGCGTTGCATTTCGTGGCTAATTTTTGGAGTACCCCCTTCTTAAGAGTACCCCCTTCTTAAAAAAATAACTTGTATTTTTAATAAGAGAAATTTAAAATCTCAAAATCTCTTATCTGGACGGGATTGCGCTAACCTAAAAGCCGAATTTGTGCGTATTCTATTCTTTCTAGTATGAGTTAATGCTCATCTCAATGTTATCTTAGTTTGATAAAGAACCAAAATCAAACGTAAAGTAGATAAATTTCTATTTTGAAAAAATATACATTGGATCTTATACAGAGCAGGAAATACATACTTTTTAGCATGGACGATTTGAAATACTTAATTAGGTAGTTTCTTAAAATACTCCAGTGGAGTACATTGGTGACTTGCTATTTTAAATAAGTGGCGTATAGAATATTTTATGATTGTGGGTGCTTAAAAAAAAAAACTTCGCGTAGAATAGTTAAAAAGAGTGAACTAGTCATACGATAAGAAGAAACAAAATGCTCCTCAATCTGCCTGTTTATGACATGGGTGTTCGATGGTTGATGGATAAGATTTTAATTGAGAGAGTTAAATGTTTCTCCTGATTGTATTTTGCATTGGAATTTATTGGATATGGTTATGCATAATAGAGATTGAAATTTCGGCTCCTTCCTCATTATGTACCCAACAAAATAGTGGAGTTATTTGGTAACTTTTCACCTCCTAGTCAACAGGGTGCAGAGGACGAATTTTTCTGAAAATATAGCGCGAGCGGCTCCTTCAAGATTGCTTCGATGTATGAGGTTATTATCAATTTTAACTAGCTTCTATCTTATAAAATTTGAAAATTAATATAGGGCTGGTGTACGTGTAAGAAAATTTGAGTTTTCTTTTGGTTATGTGGCAGATGTAGAAATTTTACAAATTTAGAAAGATTTTGCCGCCATTTTAATTTGGAGGATACTTGCACGACTTAAAGAGTAGAGGATGAATCTGTATTGCATGTTTTGCGAGATTGTATCTATGTTCGGACTGTATGGGATTGCATTTTTGCCGCAAGAGATAGGTCTTGCTTTTTTGCTTTTGATCTTCATGTTCGCTTACTGCTAATTTAATATCTGAATTTCAGGGAGTTACGAATGATGATTGGAGAATTTTCTTTGCATACACCTGCTGAAAAATACGAATTTGGCATAATAATATCTGTTCCAAAACGACCGACTTTCAATTGACAACAACAGTAACACTCTTGTTTACATGGTTAGAGTTTGCGTTACTTCTTGAATTTTCTTGAAGGACATTGGAGATTTCTAATAATGAGTAGGTCTGGTCGGGTTCGGTCACCTCCTACCGATGGGTGAGTGGCTTGAATACATACAGGACCTTTCAAAGGAGTACCGTGATGGAGACTCTGGGCAGTATTTTTCATGATTCTGATGGTAGTGGCTTGGTGGACTTTCAGTCAAGATTGGGGTCTACACACTGAGCTAGGGGGAGTTCTCATTGGTCTTCAAGAAGCTTGGGACATGGGTGGCGTCGAGTTGCCTTGCAATTGATAATTTTAGTGTGATTTATGTTGCAGTCTGGAGGGTCTGTGTCTCATTGGAATGGTGATTGTCAATTGCATTTGTCATCTTATGGCTAGGAACTGAGTGTTCTCTAATGCTCATATTTATAGGGAGGTTAATTCGGTAGTTGATGAATTTACAATTTTGCGTTTAGTCAAGAACCTCATTTTGAATGACATACACTTGTACCTTTTAATATTTCTTTGCATGTTACGGGAGATGTTATTGGGATTTCCTCGCTTGATTACTAGCTAGTTTTGTTTTATTTTTTGGTTGCTTGTTTTTCTTTTGATAGGAAAAAAAAAATTGACTTTAACAATTGGTCGAGCACTTGTCACGTGTTCTATATGAGTCAGCCCTTATTTAAATCATTCCATTTATATTAACTTCTCTATTCTAGGGATGACAAAAGGTGTGATGTGGTTGCAGGGCAAACCACATAATCCCGTGAAGATTTCAAGCCGTCCCGCCCCACATAACATAATTTGTTGTTCCCAACCCGTCCCGGATAAACCCGTAACCCCTCTGCCCCACACAGTTTCTTTTCTTTTTTTGCTACTTAAAATTTTTCCCCTTCTTTTTTCTACTTTATTATTTACAAATTCGTAGTTTACTGTAACTATTAGGATATATTTGAAAGGTTACCTCATAGGAAAGGAAATAATATGCTGGTACAAATTAAAATTATAATGTGGGTCTTCTATTTAAGAGATAAGCAAACCTTTGTCTTCAGTGAATTTTTTTTTTTTTGAGGATGAAATTAAAACTTTAGATAAACTTATTTTTGACCTACTTTTATTTATGCCATTTGATGATAAAATTAAATAAATATGATCAAAACCTCAAGAAGATATTTTAGATATTCTGTACACTTTTCATTCCGTCATGTTCTTACGAACAAAAGTGTTTGTGTTATTTTCTTAAACAAAAATAGAGAAGAAACAGTACAAACAAAAGTGTTTGGCTGAATCCATCAATATGGCGAACATAGTTTGGGTTTTTGAAATCAGCCTTTACTTGTGATTGTTGAAACTATTATAATTTATAAATTGATTGAAAATATAAAGCGTAAACTAATGTCTAAAATAATTTTTTTACTCAAATGTAAGAGTTTAATCAAATGGGTCTTCCAAGAGCCCAAACGAGTCAGCAGTGAAATTCCTTCCATCAATGGTGAAATTTCAGCAAAGTGTTTCAAACCCGCAACCGCCCCGCCTCGCCCCCGCCCCGCCCCACCCTGCCCTGTTTTAGATTATTTAAATTTGGGATTTTTTCGTTCCTATATACTATTTGAATTTTATTACCAAAAATGTCTACGTTTAGTACCCGACCTAAATAAGTTTTATCTATAAAATATATACATTTGTTTAAACTAGAATCCTTTTTGCGGTAGTCTTCCTTATTTAGACGAGGGATTTTGGAATGACGCATATTTCTTCAGAGATTTTACTGACGCAATCATCGCACCTTACTCAAGCCAATGTATTTGTAGAATCCTGTTATTACGCGGATTTTCTCATTATCATTGCGCTATAATCAAGTTCTATTATCTGGTATTCTCTGTTTCCTCTGATTTTCCATAAACGAAGGTTTTGGAAAAAAATTTGGCAAACAATTAGCTACAATTGTATTGAATTTCGCGACATAATATCAAAATTAGCGATTATGCTTCAGCTAAATGATCACTGGGAGAGGTTGGGAGATACAAAGATTTTAATGTTGATGGAATTGTAGTCAATGAAGATTCAAATTATTGTCAATTGAATTCTGCAATTGCAGAGCATCTAATGATCGATCAACGAATGTTGTCCTCCAATGAAAATTCGGAACGATATAGGCGTTCGAGTATATATGGAGACAAAAAAGGAAAACAAAAACTTAGGAATGTATCCGTTGTGTATAACAGTGCTTGATATCGATTTGGAATGCAGTATCTCTAATTCGAGCACAATTGCAGGTTTGCTCTGTTTGTTCAGTGCTGATGTTTTGTCAATTTCACGTGTTCTACAATTTTACTACAACTTATCTATAATAATACTACATAATAATGTAGCTCAATTGTTATGTCTCTTCAAGTATTCTGTCAAGTACTGAACATATAAATATACAGAGGTCTGAATTGAAGATACTTTTAATTGAGTGCCAGGTTCATCTGATTATCGTATGTTTAACACAGTACAATTGTCAAGCAATTGTAACACAATTGGAGAAGTATCAGGAAAGGTGAAGTTGATTGATAGGCCAACATCTCCAGCAATTGTGGAATATGAAAGTATCATCATAACAGAACATACGCCAAATGTTATTGAAGTAGATCAAGTTTACCAAGACAAGCAAACAATTGTCAGTGCAATGAAGCACTATTTTGTCATGAATAAGTTTCAAATTTAGGGTGAAAAGGTCTAGTGCGAGAAAAGAGGAACATTTTAGTAGTTCAATTCATATTTTTGTATAATTTGTAGTTTATTTGTATATAAATTGTTTAACATAAGATTTTGTGCTTAAACAGCCTCGTATTTTGTAGCTATATTTTTCATAATAATTTTTGAATTGTTTTTATTCTGTAGCTACTGCCTCGTATGTGTTGGGGACAATTTTACATGGCTCTTCAAGTCCACCAGCATAAACAAATCAGCTTTGTTCAAGGTTTGAAAATTCAACACTTGCACAACATGCTCTTTGATGGATAACACATACATATAATGCAAACCTACTGCCATGGTAGTTGGCAGCATGGTGATGCCAAAATATGCGGATCCTAAGACAACACACTAAAAGACATATAAACTGATATGTTGTCGGATCATGGTGTGAACTTAACATACATGCAAGCTTGGAGAGCAAAGGAAAAGGCTTTGGAATTTTTGAGAGGCCATTCTGCTGATTCCTACAGTCGCTTGCCGAGTTATTTGTATATTCTGGAGAAGACTTATCCGGGATCGGTAGTGAAATTTTGCAGAAGAATGAAGATGACTGTTTCTTGTACGCATTTGTTGTACTTAGTACGTCCATAAAGGGTTGGGAGTATTGTAGGCAAGTTGTAGTAGCTGATGACACCTTCTTGAAGTTGGCATATAGGGGAATCATGTTAACAGCTAGCACAATAGATGCAACAGGAATCGTAGATTAATTGTAGAAATACTATTATAAAGTTGTTTTTCAGCCTGTATTTTTTATACTCTCAAGTTTTATTACAGAAATTGAATTTCTTTTTGCCACCTGTGTGATAGGTAGCATATTACCACTGGCATACGCTGTTGTTGATTCAGAAAATGACGCATCATGGAGGTGGTTTTTTGAGAAGTTCAAACATGCATATGGTGAAAAACCAAATATGTGTGTTGTTTCGGACCGGAATGAGAGTGTCTTGAAGGCAACATCTACTGTTTATACCTGCATGCCACATTATGCTTGCTGCGGCATATTTGGACCAATGTAAGGTCAAAGCTCAAGAAGGGTCATCTAAAGTTAAGCGAATTGTACTTTGCCACGGCACGATCATACACGCTTGATGAATTTAATAAAAGAATGTCAAAGATTGACGACATCGACACGCGTGTTAAAGCATACCTATACGATATTGGCTATCACAAATGGTCTCAGGTACATGCTATGGTGAACAGAACGTGGACGATGACATCAAATATTGCCGAGTCATTGAATGTGGTAACAAAAGATGCAAGAGAGTTGTCTGTAGCAGAACTATTAGAGTACATGAGGACTCTTCTTGAACATTGGACTGATGAAAAGTTATTGAATGGAAAGGTTACATTCACATACCTTGAAAAAAAATACAACAAAGAATCAGAGGAGAACATGACATTATTGCAGAAGATGAGAGTAAGCTATATCCAGTAACATCAGATCATTGATTCCATCAAACTAAATATATACTGTTAATTGTAGAAAAGTTGTTGTATAATTGTAGTTATTTTATTTTTGTATCTGTTGCTGACAACTTGTTGCGTGTTTTTAATGAAATTGTAGGTGAAGGCTTCCACAGATCACATCCATACTGTAATAGATGGTATGAAGCGCTTCATTATTTGCCTTCAAAATAAGAGATGTAGTTGTGGACAATTCCAGCTTGATGAACTTCCTTGTGCACATGCTTTGGCCGCTTTGAGGCACAGGAACGAGTCTTATGAAAACTATTGTTCTCTTTAATACACGAGGAAGAGCCTTTTGCAGACTTATGAAATACCAGTAGACCCGCTGCCTGACGAAAGCAAATGGAATGTGCCACAATATATAGCTGGAGAACTTGTAATGCCACTTATTGGGAAAAGACAGCTAGGGAGACCTCAAAAACAAAGATACAAACCATATGATGAAGTAAATGCAAAGAAGTACAAGGTTTCATGTGGCAACTGCGGACTACAAGGGCATAACAAAAGATCTTGTAGGAATGCTCCCAAAAGGAAATAAAAATTGATATAGTCACAAGATTTTTTTTCCCTGAGTATTGTTGATGATAATCTGTCCTTTAAGACATATGAAGTTGTATTTATTCTGTTCTGGAGAATTATAGTTGAGGTGTAATTGTGTTGCTAATTTGAATAAAGATTGTCTCTTATAATGAAATGTTTGATAAAAAGATTTCAACCCTTAATGCAATTGTTTGTAGTTGTTTTGTTTAAATATTGAGTTTATTTATTACTTTTTAGCTTTTCCTAACAACACTGCTTAAAATTGAATGGATTATGTATTTTTGTATAGTAGTTGCAGACATAATTGTAGTTAAACTGTAAAAAAAATTATATAGTAACAGTATCGAGATCAAGTACTAACAACTTTCAACCAAAAAAAGCCACAGATGTTTTCTATTATAAGTAGTAGAATTCTGGACAAAATAACAAAATAAAAGGTAAACAACTGTAGCACAAATCTGCTACAAATAAATTGCAGTTGACTTATTTTTAGTTAACAATTTGTCTATAACTTTACTACAAACCAGCTATAGCTAAACACTTTAACTATAATTTTCTACTGAAAGGGCAACTAATTCTTCTTTTTCCGGACTTGTGTTCTCTCGTTCACAGCCGGTGCACCTTTTCTTCTTGCTAATCTGCCAGTCACCTCGCTTTCACTAATTGCACCAAGCTCTTGCTTTTTCCTAGCATAATCCCAAAGTAGCGTCCATAGCATCTATCGTGTTGATCAATAGCAGAAAGGTCTTGTTTTGAAATCGCTAGCTCTTCAATGCTGACATATTCTGCAAATGCTACCACGTATACACCACAGTCATGGAAAAAAATAATAGGGGAAAAGATTTAGTATTCAGTGTAAAATAAAATCTGTTAAATAGATAGAAAGAAAAGCAGTTTTTTCATACAATGGTCCCTCTTTTTGCTGGGGTATCTCATTGACCAACCACTGAATGTCAAGAGGGTCAGTAACACCTTTTTCAATTTTGTGTTCTTGTAGTTGATGTCTGGACGTTTGCCATATAAGCCGGTACATGACAAGTAGAGGGGATCATAACAACAAACTTGTTGACAGCAGATTCAACAATGTTGTGATTTCGTGAAGAGACCATAGAATCATAAGCATATAGAACCCTATCGATAATGTCAAACACCGCCAACAACCAATGAAATTTCTCCATAATGTTTATGGGCATAATTGCAAAATCAATTTTTATCCCATGCAATATTTGCAAGTAACCTATACCCCAATATGTATTCTGATACGACAACCTGGGGTTTGACAACAACAAGCTTCTTATCGGCAGGAGCATTAATGTACCTCTGATAAATTTGTTCAAATCTAGTCTTGAACATACAGTAAATGGTTGTAAACCGTATTTTATTTTGAGGACCATACTTTCTTCTCTTCCTCAAATAGTATAAAATAAAATCAGTGTGCTGCAAAAAACTAGATTTCATTATTTCTTAATGCTTCATACAATTTAACTACAATTTTCAAACAAAAAAATTACAAAATTCTAAAATAACAGAATACTACAGCTAATCATTAAATTCTGCCAGGGTATGTGTGTACCGTGTCATTGAGGACTTGCCCAGGATGTGCCAAAGTATAAAACCACTCTTTTTTATCAACTTTCTCCACTCCAAGATCATACCATGGCTTGAGCTGGTTATCTTTTAAAGAATAAGGCGCCTTCCTCCTATTTAAACACATAGCAAGTACAATTATTATGTAGTTTCAAATGGAAATCCAATAACTGTTTGGGGGTGTTTTAGGTGATTTTGAACCTTCTTCTTTTTTGAAGGTTTGACAGAAGGAGAAACTCTGACTTTTTTTGCAGCTTTCAGGGTAACTTCTTCTTCGACGAAATCATCATCGCGAGCAATTTCTTAGCCCTTCTGCTTTACTGATTTAGCAGATGTCGAAGCTTCACCAACATCCCTATCATGCTTAAGTTTTGTTCGAGCTTCTGCCCTAGCTTCACGAGGGGAAAGCTTGGACTTTGTCTCTGATTTTGCATGTGCCGATATCACTATTTTTTTGGGCGAATCATGTGAGAAAACACCCAAATCAAAAGTAGGAATATCACCAACATTAGCTTTTTGAGGGCTAATCTTCGGAACTGCTTTCTTCTTCATTGAAAGGGAAGGAAAAATTTAAGCACCTACTATTTTGGTAGGATTTAGAGCTAGAATTCAGAAAAATTGAGAGAGATTTTTGAAGAAAAGTTAAAGGCCGGCGTTAATGGAGGGAGATAGTGCAGAAACGTAGGGGGTATGGAAAGAGAAACGTGGGGGGAGTGAGATATGTACGTTAGAGAGATTATAGGAGTTAATTGATTCTCATTAAATTCCTAAAATGTACATAATTGGTAAATTGTATATACCTATGTAATTAAATTGAAACTTGAGTAGAGAGGATAAATAAAGTTTCAAATAGTGTATAGAAATTTAAAAATCCCTTAAAAATTTTGTTTGAATCCGCACAGGCCCAAACCCGCACCAACCGGCATAGGTTCAAACCCGCCCGCCCCACACCCGCACCGCCCCGCCCCGCCCCATTACTATCCCTATTATTTTCTACATGTGTCTGTGCTTGTAGATTAGTCCATAACTATAATTAATATTTAGAAAATACAGTTGGAGTGGTTCTATGTTATTTAGACTGCTGAATATATTTTTGCTATCCAATCTAACATAATGATTTTCTTATGTGACTCATTCTAATCCACCAGCTCCACTGTAGAAATTTTCTAGCCAAAGGACAAAATGCAACTGCTCCACCATGTAACAAATCTAAGGAGATCAACTAGAGACGCATATGACCTTATTTTTTGGGTAAATCCTCTATTTCTTTTTGACAATTTCCTCTTGTTTTATGTATTGAACACCAGGACTGGGCAAAAGGAGAATTGAAGACAAGGGGATTTATATAAAAAATGACAAAGTTTGAGTCAAATCCCTGGACTACGACATCTTTTGTACCCCTTTATTCGTACAAAAGAAGATTTCTCTGTGTAACTGGGACTCAATGGTGTGTGTGTGTATATATATATATATATAAGGTAATTTCACTTATGCTGTATTTTTCTGACAAAGGAATATAATAGATCTTCCTTGGACCAATCTGGCTCTGCCACTACAATGAACACCATCAGTATAAAGCAAGAGAAGAGAAGCGATGTGATTTACAGGTTAATTGGAAAATAAAGAAGTTACTACAAGGGTTTTTTTTCCTTTTAATTTTATGAAAATACTGAAGGTTAGAAAAAAATGACATCAAGCATTGGGAGAGACAGATGCCCATATACCTAATAAAGCTTAGAGGAAAGTAGTGTGCGTGGAGAAAATTCATCTAAATTCTGACGTAAAAAGATAAGAGAATAGAAAAACACTGTAAATTAATTATAGCAATGGAACAACTTTGAATATTCTAAAGCATTCTACCAGTATTAAGTGTTTAACTATATTCTTCTGCATGAATTATATAGGGGGTTTTAAATTAGTTTATATGGCTAAGATAGAGGCAAAGCTAGCAGTCACGGTGGTCAAGACTGCAGCTTTTAGTTGTTTGTATGAGGAACTCGAGAGTCGAGGTGGGGATAAGAGGTTGTTCAGGTTAGCCAAGGCGCGAGAAAGGAAGGCGCGTGACGTGGATCAAATGAAGTACATCAAGGACGAAGAAGGTAGAGTTTTGTTGGATGATGGGCTTATCCGTCGGAGATGGCAGACCTACTTCCAAGAGCATTGTACTGGGTGATTTGGAACTCTCAGGGAGTCGTTGTGGCTTTGGGTATTGTAGGTGGATTAGAGTTGACGAAGTTGAGGGGGTTATGCATAAGATGAGCAGGGGCAAAGCGACCAGGCAGGATAAAATCCCGGTGGAGTTTTAGACGAGCGCGGGCAAGGAAGGCTTGGAGTGGCTCACTAGGTTATTTAATATCATTTTTAGAATGAAGAAGATGCCCGAAAAGTGATGGTGGAGCATGATGGTTCCTGTATACAATAACAAGGATGATATCCAAAATTGCAATAACTATCGGGGTATCAAGCTGCTTAGCCATACTATGAAAATCTGGGAGAGAGTGCTAGAGCTAAGGGTGAGGAGGAGTGTATCTATTTTCGAGAACCAGTTCGGGTTTATACTGGGACGTTCGACTACAGAAGCCATCCACCTTGTTAGGAGATTGATGGAGCAGTATAGGGAGAGAAAGAAGGACTTGCATATGGTGTTCATCGACTTAGAAAAGGCGTATGATAAAGTACCGAGGGAGGTTTTGTGGAGATGTTTGGAGGCTAGAGGTGTACCGGTTGCCTACGTTAGGTTTATTAAGGACATGTATGATGGCGTAAAGACCTGAGTGAGGACGGTGGGTGGGACTCGGACCATTTTCCGGTTATGATGGAGTTGCATCAGGGGTTGGCACTCAGCCCTTTTTTGTTTGCTCTGGTGATGAACGTATTGACGCATCACATCCAAGGAGAGGTGCCATGGTGCATGCTATTTGCAGATGATATTGTATTGATTGAAGAGACGCAATACGGGTTGAACGCGCAATTAGAGGTACGGAGGCAAACCCTGAAATCTAAAGGTTTCAAGTTGAGCAGGACCAAGACAGAATACTTAGAGTGTAAGTCAGTGGAGAGACTCAAGGAGGGGAAGGGGAGGTGAGGCTGGCCTTGCAGGTCATCCCTAGGAGAGGGAGTTTTAAGTACCTTGGGTCTATTATTCAGGGGGATGGGGAGATTGATGAAGATGTCACCCATCATATTGGGGTGGGATGGATGAAATGGAGACTCGCTTCGGGTGTTTTTTGTGACAAGAAGGTGCCACCGAAACTTAAAGATAAGTTCTACAGAGTGGTGGTCAGACCAACGATGTTGTATGGGACTAAGTGTTAGCCAGTCAAGATCTCTCATGTCCAGAAGATAAAGGTAGCAGAGATGAGGATGTTGAGATGGATGTGCGGGCACACTAGGTTAGATAGGATAAAAAATGAGGTTATTCACGACAAGGTGGGTATGACCCCTATTGAAGACGAGATGCGAGAAGCGCAAATTAGGTGGTTTGGTCATGTGAGGAGGAGGAGCACAGGCGTCCCGGTGAGGAGGTGTGAGAGGTTGACATTGGAGGGCTTATGGAGAGGTAGAGGTAGACCAAAGAAGAGGTGGGGAGAGGTGATTAGGCAAGACATGGTGCAGCTTCAGCTAACCGAGGACATGACCCTTGATATGAAGGTATGAAGGACGGGATTAAGGTAGTGGAGTAGGTAGTCTAGAGTATTCATAACAGTAGTATTGGCACACAGTCTCGCTTTCTATTGGTAGTAGGTTTTTATGATTAACCGTTATTTTCTTTCATTGTTGATCACCTTACTGTCTTGTTGTTTTTATTCTGCTTTTATATGTCTTTTTGGTACTGTTCCTTCTTGTCTATATTTTCACTAATGTAGTGCTTATGCTTTCTTGAGCCGCGGGTCTATTGAAAACAACCTCTCTATCCTCACAAGGTAGGGGTAAGTTCTGCGTACACATTACCCTCCCAGACCCCACGACGTGTGATAATATTGGGTATGTTGTTGTTTTAAATAAGTTTATAGTAGATCTTAAACTATTCCAGTCATTGTTTTCAAATTTCAGATTGAATATTTAATTCTTCAACAGTAATTCGCCATATAAAATTATATTCTTTTTCCAACACATAATAATTTCCTTGTATGCAAAAAGGGTTGTATACTCAATTGAAAGTAGAGTAAAATTAGGTGAGTGGAAAGTGTATGACCCAAATTTAGATATAGGTTAATACAATCAAATTTTATAATAAAGTAAAGTTAATCTTAGCCAATATTAATATCTAAAATATAGACTAAATATTTTTATAGTAAGATCCCACGTGTGCTATTGAGTGGAAAAAAATGACGGCAATAATGATTTAGTAAATGATTCAAGAATTGGAAGATAACAATAAATAACAGTAAATAGCATTTAAGTAAATAAATTGATGGAGGTAACTCAAAAAAGGTGAGATTCCTCAATAATCCTTCTGAAAAGGAAAGATAATGATAAGTCTTTAAATACTCGGATCCTCCTTGGATCGAGGGAGAAAAGATAAATAAAGATATGAGAAAAAGGTGAACTTTGTATGTGTATGATAGAGGAAGAATGTTCACAGAATGTCAATGTATTGTTCTTTATCATGAATATCCAACCCTCTTTATAACTACATATCTTTCTATTTATAAGAATACACGAGTCACAAAACCCTAAATAGTACGACAGGAAGGAATATTCACTGGAATATTCTCTGGAAAACCATTATCACAGAACTAACCGTTACTGCTATAATAAAGGGAGTGCTCGTCCTCGTCTTCGTCCTCTGTTGAGCCACCTCGACCTTGTCAACGTGTCATTTTCTCATGACATCAACCTTTTGAAGCCAAACCATTGTATCTTGTTATTGACACGTGGCAGCCTTCGAAGGCTTCCTCAATGTTGACTTGGTCCACATGTAATTTAGGTAATTTTTAGCACATACAGTTAGTCCCTCTATTTGTTGAGGTCGTCCTCGTGGGCGAGTTCAATGAGCGGAAAATAATGGTCGTGGTCGTTGTGAAAAACAAGCGGCATGGCATTTCACGGACCGTATATCTCAAATATTAAATTTTCCGGGTGATTTAATGGAACCATCTTGTCAAGGAAAAGATGTGACATCATGATGTCATTCGTCATGATTATGCATGTTACGCCTCACATCGATTCACGTGCAGCTCTTGATTTGCTTTGTCATTTCAATTTTGGTGTCAATTATGATGAACTGTTTCAGGTTCGGTGCATTCATCTCTATAAATATGGCTTGTTTTACCAGAACCCAAACTTTACATTCGTTAGACTCTCCTTCGAATTTCCTTCTCTTGCTTCATATCTGTTCTTCATGTTTCCATTTTTACTCTCTTCACTTTTCTCAGCTTCCATAGTTATGTCGAACATTCCTTCAGATATGAATGAGGGGAACCACCCCATTCCCTTGGCTGTTGTATTTCTTGTTCATGGGGAAGACACCATCTTCGCCGCTGAGGAGGAGGCTCTCCCTTCAGGGGAGGAGATCATCCCCCGTTATCCTGACGCCAACCTGATCTTCAATGGCTATCGGAAGTGATGATTGAGAAATTCCAATCCACGATGACGGCCAGACGTTGCCAGACGTTTGGTGAGTTTAAAACCAAATTTGGCCTTCCCGGCCACGTGGAGATAATTCCTGTTGGTAGTAACGAATTACACGTCCACTGTCCTGGGTACTGTGCTCTTTATGCCATTCGCCATCGGCTATTCGTTCCCCTCCTTCCGCTGGCGGAGGAATTTTGTCGACATTACAAAGTTTGCCCTACTCAGATCACTCCTATGTTTATAAAGTGATTAAGATGTTTTCGAAGTTTGCCGAATTGGCCAGGGTCGAGGTCACGGTGCGTCATTTGGTGCATCTGTTCGCACCCAATTTTAATCGAGGAAGGATGTTGAATCTTCAACACCACGGGGGCAAATGTTTGGTAGTGAAAATGGATGATAAAGGTAGCTGACAGTTCTGGCTCGACTATTTCTTTGTCAAGACCTAGGCCGTCGTGGCTAATGTTACTGGTTTCCCTGAGGCTTGGAACCACACTCATAAGTACTCGTGTTTTTGCTTTTATATTTTTCAAATATTTTGTTCATTCCGAGCTAGTCGAGTAATCCTTCTTTTTCTGCGGTCACTGGTCGACCTCTTCAGTTGGTGACATATGTTACCGATTGGGTTAGGCAGGTTCTCCCTTGTACCGTGGGAATTTGTGATTGGCCGAGCTTCTTTTAGAAGTTCAAACCGGCCCTCTCCTCGATAGGTGATCCCCTTCTTTTGGTCACCGTCATACTCGTATTGGCTTATACCATTGCGCTCATGTTTTTATGCTTTTTTTAGGTTCCATCTTTGGAGTTGCAAGAAGGAATAGAGTGCTTGTGCCTTTGTTTAGGAGGAGAAGGGTTGCCACGCATTCCGTCTTCACCCCCGTCTCGACTATCATGTCCGATCCTTCTTCGATTCCACTCAACGTCGGGGACAAGGAGGTTTTTCTGCATGACACGTACTTGAGGGCCCGCAAGAGGGAGGCCGTGGATGTGGGAGAAGGTGTGCATCGGAGGATGCGTTTGTGGTGTGGGAGACTGCGACGATACACATTAGAGAGGATGTCACGGCGACCTCTGAGGTGTCTCAGTTAGAGGAGGTTCGTGTAGTCGTGTCTTCGCGCCCCGAGGTGGAGATGGTCGCAGAGGGGGAGCTTGGTGACAGCTCTATGCCTCGTGAGGAGGCCTTTTCTTCTAGGTTGGCTGGGGATGCCCCTCCTGCTGATGGGGACAAAGGCAAGGGTTCTGTCGAAGAGGGCGATGAATCAGGCTCTGACATGGACCTTGAGGATCTTAAGATGATCGATGAGAGGACTACTCTAATCGAAGTGAGGATGGAAGGGGGTTCAAGAACTATCACGATTCCAATGGATCGTGATCTGCTGAAAAACAACGAGGACTTGATCAACACTCTCGGTCCTCTTTGCTCCGAAGTCGAGCATGTGACCCTCAAAGAGCTGACTGTTGCACCCTTTCGAAGAGCATTACCGACCTCGCCTTTAGGGTAAGTGTAGTCGCCCCTCATTCTTTTTCCTTTGCTTTGACTTGCTTTTAAGCTTTGACTTTTGCTTTTATTTGATTTTCATACTATCATTCTGGAGATTAAAAGCGTACGGAGGGAGAAGAAACGGAAGGAGATTTACCAGAAGCTGAAGGGTAAATACAAGGAGTTCCACGGGAAGTATCGGGATGCTCAAAGGCGGCTTTGCAAGGAGGGAAATATGTCGGCCTTGAGGGAGGAGCTGAAGAAGAAAGATGAGGAGCTGATGGCGGCCTTAAAGAGATTCAACATTCTCGAGAGGGCGTTACGGAGGAAGGAAGAGGAGCTTGAATTGAGCAAAGGCCTGGAGGCCCAGTGTAGTGACCTTCAAAGTCAAGTGGTTCAACTACAAAGCCAGTTGGACGGATGCCAGCTCCAGATTGACTCTCTTAGGAAGGAAGTTGCTGAGAAGAAGCGAATCTTTGAAGAGGCTGATTCCTCCCGAACGGAGGCTAGAAAGGGGGCTGCTATTTTGGAATTGGCGAACATAACTTTTCGTTCTGAACGAGATAGCATTCTATCACTGATATTAAGAAGCCCAAAAATTTCCCAAAGACTACGCCAAATGCACATTTCTCGGGGTTTAGTTTCATTATGTACTTTCTTAGTATATCGTAGGCTTCCTTTAGGTGGTCGATATAATCCTCTGCCTTCACGGACTTGACCAACATGTTGTCGATATACACCTCCATGATTTTGCCGAGTTGATCTTTGAACATTTTCGTGACCAACCTTTGATAGGTAGCCCCTGCATTCTTCAACCAAAATGGCATGACTCTATAACAATACGTCCCCCTGTAAGTGATGAACGCGGTCTTCTTTTGGTCTTCTTCCTCCATGAGTATTTGGTTGTAACTTGAGTAGGCATCCATAAGACATAACAGCTCGTGTCCTGCCGTTGCATTAATAAGTTGGTCTATGTGTGGCAACGAGAATGAATCTTTTAGGCATGCTTTGTTTAGGTCTGTGAAGTCCACACATACCCTTCATTTCTCGTTTATCTTTTTAACCATTACCACATTGGCAATCCATTTTGGGGTACTTCGATTCCTTGATAGAGCCGTTTGCCAATAACTTTTCTACTTCTTTATGGACGGCCTCGTTGATTGTGGGGTTGAACTTTCATCGGACATGTCTTATTAGGGGATAGGAGGGTCGACATTCAGCCGGTGCGTGGCGATTTCTTTGGGATGCCTGGCATATCTGCATGATTAAAAGAAAAAAAATCGATGTAGTTACTAAGAATTGACTAAATTTACCTGGGTCTCGGAGTTTGCAGCAGATATAAGCCTTTTTGCTAAGGCTGCTATGATCTAGCTAGATGGGGTCGAGTCTTCTATGGTTGATCCTGCGGCTTCGACCATCTCTGGGTCCATAATGACTTCTTTGGCTTCAACCTGTGGCAACCTCGACCCTGCTGATTGCTATACTTCTTTTTCCTTTTCTTTCCTTTGTTGAGTTGTCGTGTCATCCATGGCGATTCGATAGCATTCCCGAGATGTACGTTGTTCGTCTCGTATGCTGAATATTCACCAAGGTGTTGTGAATTTGATCACTTGGTATAAGCTAGAGGGGAAGACTCTCATAGGGTGTATCCACGGCCGTTCCATGGTGGCGTTGTATACGATGTCCTGGTCCATGATATGGAATATTGTCTATAGAGTCACCCCACCGACGAGGACGGGAAGTGTAATCTCTCTGGAAGTCCGTTCAACTGCATTATTAAAACCGGCTAGTGTAATGCAGCGCGACACTATCTTATCTCGAGTCTCATCTGTGCGCGGACTAGGGGATGGATGATGCACGCCCCACTTCCGTCATCTACCATAATTCTCTTAACATATGTATCTAATATTCGTAAAGTAATGACAAGTGCATCATTGTGAGGAAAAGTCAAACCATCGGCATCTGATTCATCGAAGATGATACTTTCTCCGAGTTCGTCATAACGTTCGTAGGTGATCGATCTTTTGAGCTTGTGTGTGGTGGTGAATTTGATGCTGTTGATATAGGCGTCGTCACTGCCACCAATAATCATATTGATGGTACGAGTTGGCGAAGGCGGCTTTGGTGGCCCTAGACGTTCTCGACCCTTCGCTAATGTGTTCTTGCCTTTGTCACCGAGTAGTTCTTTGAGATGCCCTTGCCGCAGCAAGTTTGCTACTTCTAGTCTTAGGGCGATGCAATCTTCTATTTTCTTTCCATGTTCTTGGTGGAACTCTTAGAGGGTGTCATATTTCTTGGTGCTTGGGTTGGACCTCATCTTCGGTAACCATTTTACCTTTGTTCCTAGCTTCTCAAGAGCGTAGACCACCTCTATAGGTGATACACAAAAGTTGTGAGCAGATAGTAAGGGCGGCACACCTCAATCATTCCTTTGAGTGCCTAATCTCGGCCTAGATGGGTCGTCTTCATAATGAAAGGAGGGAACAGACGTCCTGACATAGGTTGGTGTCGTTCCCCGCCTGACCCTGATACTGGGTGATCTCTCCTTATGTTATCCCTGCGTTCTTTCTTGGGCTCGAGTTGTACCGAGGTGAGTCTTCAAGTTGGTCCATTGAGGTCGTCATCATCTGCTCCGACCTCGGCACATTAAGCATTATGGATTTCGTCCGAAGTGGCCCGTAGGTACTTCATTAATCGACTCAGTAGCTTTCTGGTTGCCCTCGAACCATCTCTACTCAACCTATTCTGAAAGGTCGCCACGGCCATCCCTTCGGAGACCTTTGGTAGGGTCATCCTCACCCTGTTGAATCGGGCTAGGAAGTCCCTTAATCTTTCTCCTGGAGATTATTTGATGGGGAAGATATCGTTCACCCTTGTTTTAGCTTTCTTCGCCCTGGCATGCGCTGCTACGAACTTGTCGGCCATCTCTTTGAATATTTCTATGGAATAAGCTGGCAGCTGTGAGTACCACGTCAGTGCTCCTCCAATGAGAGTTTCACCGAACATTTTAGCAAGATGGAGGACACCTGCTCTTAGGTGAGGTCGTTGCCTTTCACAGCGGTAACGTAATGGGTTACATGATCTTCAGGATCGGTCGTTCCATCCTAAATTCTGAGATATGGGGGCATCTTGAAAGTCTTTGGTATGGCGTGTGGAGCCGCTTCTTCCCTGTACGAGTGTTCCACAAACCTGCCGGCATCTTTTTTTGGTAATAATTTGGCGACACCTGGTATTTTGTCTACCCGTTCCTATTGCTCTTTCATTTGGTCCCCGAGTGCTTTGTTCTTGTTTTCCATTTCTTCTATTCTTGTTCAGTACGGCGGCGAGGATACTATCACCTACACTACCAGTAATAGTGTGAGTTTTACCAGAAATCGTAGGGTTTGGTTGGGCATCGTATTCGTTCATGCGTTGTGTTGCACGGATTCTCGTGGTTTCTGTGGTTGTGCATAGGGCTTGTTTACTGAGCACGCTGACTAAGAAGATTTTTCATAGTGGGTGGCGCCCCCTCTCCCGTGGACGTGGAGGCCTCTATCCCGTTTGGTTTTGTTGTGCTGCAGAAAGGTGAAGGCAAACTCTCTCGTTTGGGAGAAGCCGTGGGTGTCATCTCCTCATCTTGGGTGTCATAGCCTTCATTAATGGCACCCATGAGGTTGAGGGGAACATTATCTGTTCCGTTTCCTTGTTTACATGCCATGGAGATTTTGTACGCACAGAGAAAAATGATAAACTTTGTGGTTTGTTAGATTAACAAGTCACGTGAGTTCTAGGTCTAATGGAAACTAAAAAACTGGTTGAGAAGATCCTCACAGACGGCACCAAACTGTATGACCCAAAATTTAGATCTAGGTTTACACAATCAAATTTTATAATAAAGTAGGGTTAATCTTAGCTAATATTAGTATCCAAAAGATAGGCCAAATATTTTTGTAGTAAAATCCCACGTGTGCTATTGAGTGGCAATAAATGACGGCAATAATGAAATAGTAAATGATTCAAGAATATGGAAGATATCAATAAATAACAGTAAATGACATTTAAGTAAATAAACAGATAAAGGTCACCTGAAAAAGGTGAGATTCCTCAATAATCCTTCTGACAAGGGTAGATAATTATAAGCCTTTGAATATTCAAATCCTCTTTGGATCGAGGGAGAAAAGATAGATAAAGATATGAGAAAAGGGTGAACTTTGTATGTGTATGATAAAGAAAGAATATTTAGAGAATGTCAATATATTGTTCTTTATAACGAATGTCCAATCCCGTCTATATCTACATATCTTTCTATTTATAAGAATACATGGGATACAAAATCCTAAATAGTACGACTGGGAGGAATGTTCACTGGAATATTCTCTGGGGAACCATCATGACAGAACTAGCTGTTACTACTTTAATAAAAGGAGTGCTTGTCCTCGCCTTTATCCTCTGTTGAGCCACCTCGACCTCCTCGACGGCGTGTCTTTTCTCATGACATCGACCTTTTGAAGCCAAACCATTGTATCCTGTTAACGACATGTGGCAGCCTTCGAAGGCTTCCTAAATGTTTTCTTGGTCCACATATAATTATGGTATTGTTTAGCCCATTCAGAAAGGTCAAAAGGGATAGCATGAGGTTAGTTTTTAATGACAAAAAAGTGCATACAGTATTGCAGTAAGGAGCATTACATTTCAAATCTCCTGATGAGGCTTATAATTAATAAGTCATGGTCTGACCCTTGAAACTTTAGGCTCGTATAAATAGGTACTTATCTGATTATCAAGTTAGAAATTGGAATTACTCTTCTTCTGTTTCTTTGGAACATATCTCTGTGATCTTGTGAGAGGATATCGAGGATGAGTGAGCCACCAAAGTACGCATATCCCTACCCTGCTCAAGGTAAATCCCTGTAACTCTATCTTGGTGAATAACATAAAGATGTACGGTATCTTGTTTAACTTTAATTTGATGGGGTTTTAATTTCCTATTCTTGACTGACGTACTTTAATTTTAGTTCTTGTTCTTCTGGTAAAATCAACCTTCCCGTAGCTCTGATATGAAGTACTAGCTAGCTCTCTCAATCCTTTTTCTTTTTCTTTTATCCCATAACATAATTTATTTGATTTTGTTTAAATGGAAACATATATATGTTGTTAGGATATTATCAAGGTCCTCCAGTGATGCCGCCACCACAATATTATACAGCTCCTCCCCCGAGAAGGGAACCTGGCTTTCTTGAGGGATGGTAAGTGGCGTTTTTTTTTTTTTTCTCTTTTGTGCATCTGTCTGTATGTAGAGGCAGATTTAGAAGAGTTTGCTTTCAGCTCCAACTATAATTACATATATAAAAAAGATTAAAATTTATTTAGAACTTTAAATCTAAATCTTGAATTCGTCTCTATTATGTGTTTTTATTTTGAGGGAAAAAAGGACCTAAAAGTATTTAATAGAAGTTTTTAAAATGATGTGTTGATGCAGTCTGGCAGCTCTGTGTTGCTGTTTCCTGATTGATGAGTGTTGCTGCGACCCTTCCATCCTCTTCATCTGTTGATATTTAGTATTTAATTTCTAGCTATCTCTCTTGTGAGAAGATATAATATATTGTACGTGTTAAACATTCTCTTAATTTTCCTTGCTTCAAAGTTGTATCGATCAGCTTGTTTCCGCAGATCAACAGAATTATCTTTATAATTAGATATCAGACCCTGTAAACTTTGCTCACCTTTTGGGATAATATAACTATGAAGAAATGTGCAATAGTAGTAATATATATCCTATTTCCTTCATTTACAGAATCATACTGTCCTTCAAGCTCATCTAATCTGGAAATTTAACTTTATCTTTTCTTTATTGTTTTTCTTCTCTTGACCAAGTTCATTAAACCGGTGTGTTCAATAACTTACAAATGCTTTTTATTTTGTTATTACAACTTAGGAAGGGAGCCCTAAGAATTGAGATTTTTTGATAGGGAATATTTTACTTTTTTTTGGACCTACACTATGTGAATTCGAACTAGTCAGGCCTTTCGAAAACGTGCTTGTTGAAAAAAGTTAGGAAGGTAATTAAAAAGGTTACAAATACCTTTCAACTTTCGGTGAAAGCATTATTCAGGCTGAAAGTAAACTTAAGTAGTAGCCAGTAGGGTTGGGTCCCTCCATGTCTTCATCTAGTTTGAATTTTCCAAACAGGATCAAAAAATTCTTGAAGTTGTAGAAGTAGACTTTTCTTGCATCAAAAATTAATTTGAATTCGCAATCAAAAGAAAAACGTTTCTAATCACAAAAGATTAGATTGAAAGATGAGGAGGGCCGTAACACATTATTGCCGGCATTACATAGAAAACATGCCCAAATTGGTCTCTGCTTTTCACCTCATCTTTCCACTTTAGCACTGTTAAAAAGATAAGGAAGGCTGATGTATCCATGAAGTTAAAACCATAGTTTACGCTATAAATTGTATTAAGGGGAAACCAAAAAAAAAAAACAAAAGGACATATTCCAACACTAATTAAACGATCTGGAGTTTATACCATCTACGGAGAACTCTATAACTGTCAAAAAATCAGCATGACTTCTCTGCTTTGTGCCCATAATCCACTCTCTTCGCAAGTTTTAATTATAAGCTTGAAGCAACAAATCAACTTTGTTAGCAAGTTGATTGAACCATGTCATCTTCCAAAGCAACTGATGAATCAAGTTCAAATGCTCACCCAACTTGTTGTTGGGGTAAAACGGCTCAAAAGATATTTTTAACATGGTATAATATTATTTGCGTGTGAGACTTTATTCACACACCCAATACTTGTGTGTTTGTTATACCCGACAGCTTTGAGTGAAACCAATCGAAAAGCATATTATGGTCCTAACTGGCTAGGCCTTTAGTCTATACCATTATTTTCGCCAAGGATTTTATGTAACAGAGAAGCACAAAGTAGTCGGAGTACACTTAAATATGAAGTGTCTTGGTTCATATTTCTTTTTAATTATTTTAGGTGCATGATCTTTTGTAATATTGCGAAAAAGTTTTGTAGAAATGTGTCTAAAAGATTCTAAGTTATCACAGAAACAACCCCTAAGTTATATTTGATCTTCACACAATAGTATATGAACCAAATGACCCCTAAATGTTTTTTCTTTTTATTTGCTTAAAGTTTAGGAAGGGAAATACCGAAAAAAGAAGTACAAATACTTAATTTAAGTTTCGATGAGAGGGTTAAAAGTCTTATTAATCCGTCGCATTAATAAGTGGGGTTGGTCCCTCCATGTCTCCATCGTTTTTGATTTTTCTTTTCAGAAAGGTGGCTGCCACAATGAAGAAACCAGATATACTTTCTTGTATGACTTAGACTAATTATATTGCAACAGAAAATTGAATTCTCAATCAAATAAAGTATTTCTAATCACAAACAATCCAAATAGTAGATAGATAACATGCCACTCTTTTCAAATTGGTCTCTGCTTTCCACAATTCCACTTCATTTATTTCCACATAATTCAGCCCTGACAAAAAAGATAATGAAGGCTGATTTTTTAACACAGTTAATACCACCATTTACGCAACGGAAAGTAAAAGGGAGGAACCAACAAAAGGAACACATACTCCAAGCGAATCCACTGGAATTTATCTTCAATGTTCAAACTGTCAAAGACGTACAACCCCAATATAAAATAGGTGTGATTCTGTTTTTGTTTTTTCTAGTTACTAGTTAATGTCCTCTACTTTTGCATGCATTAAAATGTTGGCACTGATGATTTCAAAAAAAAAAAAAAAAAAAATTAGACCAAGATCTCCTGGACGTGAATAGAATAAATTCTACACATGATTGTACATTAGCCACCATCCAGCATCACTCAATGGGTGGCCCAATTTATTAATTTACTCGCTTAACAAGACTGTCTAGCAGAGGAAATACTTATTCACACTCTATATTTATACAAAATAATCTTAATATACTATGATAAGAGATCAATTGAAGTGACTAAATATAGTATTAGCCATTATAAAACTTTAAGTGAAAATCACAGGTCATGCACATATTGATTTGATGTAAATATCAGAGTGAAAAATACTTTAAGCCTCAGCAGACATCTTGGTACTTCAACGTGATGAGTAGACCTCCCCTTCACCCTTAGCCCCCATTACTAAAGAATTACCCAAATAAGATTCAATTAGGCCATAAACTTACTTGCGTTGGAATTACTAACCCTATGGACTTCTCAGGTGTTGAGTGCGGAAAATCGAGTTGATTTACGTAATGTAGTCCTTGAAAAGCTCATTACTTGGAGACTTACTCGAAGTTACCAAGTAATATACTCATGAAGTAAACCATGTAATTGTGCAAAAAATGTTTATCTGTGATAACAAAGGATTAGTTCCACCAAAGAGAACCTTTCCTTGATTAACCTTTTAATACATGAGGCATGCATTACACTGGACTCCAAATAATTAAATGGAGATTAATCAACAGACACAGAAGAATTCAAGTTTTTTTTATCATGATGGTGTAAAAACAATTCACATTCTTGGTGTGATTTGATTTTGACCTGCTCCAACAGGTTATCAATTCTCTTTTTCAGGTAATTTTTTACTGTAAAAAGTTACTTGCAGATGGTTTCGAGTAACTGATCATATGAATTCTACGCATCAGTTAAGCTGTTAACAAAACCAACGATTACCTCATAATAAATAAATGTGTGCCTACTTTCTCTTGGGTTGAATTGTTCCAGCCAGATATTCCTTAACAAGTAGTTATGGCCCCATATTTCTTACTTGACTCTGTTTCAAAGTAATCACTAGTGTAATGCGATACAGTGAATTAAAAAATTACGAAGACAAGGCTGGTGGGCAGCTAATGGGAGACAATTACAGATGATGTGAGAAATGACGTATTAACCATTCTGTCAAATGGAGCAATCAGGATTCTTGTGTCTCCTCTTGGGCTTTTCAGAGCTAATTTCTTAAATTCGATTCCACAAGATTAAGGATCAGAGAGAAACCTAGAGAAGCTTGTGCATCATTAACTTGACATCTAAGATCGATTGGTTCGAGCCACCAACACTAGCAGATAATTGATTTACCAACTAATTCAGCTTCAGAGCAATAGTCATGTGCGCATAAATAAGCATTGTAAAGAGAGGGAAACGACACTCCTTTTCATTGTTCCGTAATCCGTAATAGTAATAAGAGACAAACACATAAACCAGTCACTAGAACAACCTATAATGAACGATATAGAAATATAGATTTCCAATTAAACCAGATGACTATATTCATCCTTGACACTTTATTTACTTTTTACATTCATAGTAATACAACAGCATATCAACAAACATTTCCAAACAACTGAAAATCCTTATTACAAGACACTGGTGTATCATGAAGTGGTTACTGTGTACTAATGGGGAAAGGGTTCCACAAACATAAAAGCATGAAAGCGATTAGGACTTTATTAGCTTTTAGTATTAGCCTCCTTTGGGATGTCATTCAACTTCAGCAGTACCAAACCATCAACACATTCACCGCCGCCACCACAGCTGCTACAACCACTGCTTTTCAACCTATTTCCACAACCTCCTCCACAACCACCACCACAGCCGCCGCCGCCACAGCCTCCACAACCACTGCTGTTCGACCTACTTTCAGAATCCCACCCACAACCACCAATACCACCACAGCCCCCGCAGCCCCCACAGCCACCACAACCACTGCTTTCGTACATACTTCCACAGCCTCCCCCGCAGCCACCACTGCCACACCCCCCACAACCACCACTCTCCAATTTGTTTCCACAACCAGCACCACAACTGCCGCAGGCCCCACTCCTCATAACACTACCGCAACCACTACCACAACCACTGCTGCAGCCTCCACTAATTGCTCCTTTTGCTGGTGCTGCAATGTTTCCTTTGGTAGCCTCCAGGTCCAACGGCATTCCCTTCTCTGCCTCAGATTTCTGATTAGCTTTGTTGCCTTCTTCATGGCTCATGTCAGTTTCTTGAGTTGTAAAATCAATCTCTTTGGAATGTTTGGCACTGCCTACCAGGCTACTATACCCTTCCTTCCTCAAAGTATCACAAAGTACAAAAGCTGTTATAGAACCAGGCAATAGGAACCACTCCTCTTTTACCTGATTTTACAAGGAAAAGATATTTCTTAGATAGATGTGATTCTGCAAGTTGAAACTGGATCACCAGTATAAACAAATAACTTACATTGATAACTCCAAATTTCAAGTCAATCAATGCCAATGCCTTTCCATAAGGGTCCTGTGCAGAGAACTCTATAGCTGTCAAAAAATCATCAGGACTCCTTTGCTTAGTGCAAGGCTTGTGCTCATAATATAGCTTCTGACCAGGGAAGAACTTCACCTGTACAACATATGAGTGTGGAAACTGTTAAGTCATGGAGAGTCAGAACAATGTAAACTTTTGGAATCATTACGAATTATGGGTATCAGCCAACAGATTTAGCTATTTCATGACTTTGAAATAAGTGAGTAAATGAGAAGCTGTACAAGAGAACTTTAACCGCAATACTCATTCATAATATCGGAAACACAAAAGACTCCTGAAATTGCTGAGAGGCCACAATAATGATGTTAACTGTATAGCTATTACGGTGACTGAAATTGTTGTGTCTTAGTGTAAATAGCATTTTGCAGCAGCAAGAACAACTACCAAATTCAATAACTTACTATATACTAAGCCTGTAATGTTCCAAACACAAAATGTTTCCTCGAGGAAAAAAATAGCACGACAAAATGTTTTCTCGAGGAAAAAAATAGCATGACAATGGCTGGAACCATCAAAGCAGAACTTAGAGGTAGAGCCTCAGTTACAGAGTGTTAGCAGCAAAGCCATGTTCCTAGGAAAACCCAATGGGAACGTGAGATGAATCTAATATGACAGATAATTGGTGTTTTTCAGCAAAGATCCATTCCGACATATCTCATAGGAAATTAGTCATTCAATAGATGAGAGTAAGAGTGACAATGGTAGATATTAAATGAGAGTGGTAATCTTATTTTCCCCTTGTTTTGAACCCTAGAAAAAAGGAACACGTAACAGATAAACACTTACATTCCTGTGACCAGCCAACTCCAAAAGGTGGCCATCTTCACTGCTGGATTTTTGTAGTTGAAGGGACCACTGAGCATCTAGCAGCAACCACTCTTTCCCTACTAACTCAGCAAGAGAATGTACCTCGCCGGACTTGCTTATGCCAATCACCTCCTTGTGCAATGTAGAATCATTTTTCCCCTTTGATTCCATCAAGTCCCTACAGGGGAACCATGATGTTCAACAGAATTTCAAGCGGCAAGGAGAAAAGGTAATGACAGTTTCCTAACTTCTCATACTTCCACATGTTTGGTGAAATTATCGGTTTTGCTTAAAACTTTCACCAACAAACAAAGGTCCTCGCACATTTGCAATATAAGACAGGTCCCCCAATACTGAATTAGGTTCATCAAAGAATTCATAAAAGGATTACACACAAGTTCGTTTAAAGAGAAAAGCTTTCTGAAGAATTTGATGGTGATACCAAAGTCGCAAATATGTCAGATGAAGCCACAAGAAATCATTATCATGAAAACACAGTTAACCACAAATACAAGCGAAAAAAAAGCAGATAGTGTATAGATAACAGGCACATTTATGTTAAGTCCCTAACTAGAACTGCAACAACAGCATAAAACGATTAACATTAAGTACCTCATTTGCAGGCTAATGACCTCATCACCAGCATCATCGATGACACCAGTCCAATTCTTAGCATACTGAATCCTCCCAGGAAGAGGGAAAAAGCAAGAAGTTTTGGAGAATGCTCGAGAACGAACAAAGTGAAAGACATATGGTGCTGCCCTAGGCGTTGTAACTGAGATTGCTACTCGTAAATAGATTGGCTTTAGTGTTTCCATTTTAGAGTTTGGAACAACTTCCACCCATTTTTCCATTGTAAGTTTTGAAGTTGGGCAAATTAAATCTTCTAAAGAGACTTTAGCAGAACCCATAGGTTTCACAGAATTCAGAATAGGCAAACCAGAAGATGAGTAGGACATGAGATCAAGAAGAAGATGACCATTAGGTTCACACTGGAAAGTAGCAACCTGTTTTTCCCCACTGAGAGACAAAATAGTAAGTTTCCTCTTTGCATTGAATATTTTATCAGGTTGAGTCTTGCTAAATGAGACGAAGAAGCTTCCCTTGCGCCCTTCTGGTAAGTTTCTGATATCTACAAACTCTAACATAACCTGTAAATAATTAGAGAAGTTAATAAAAGTTCCAAATTACTGTAAGAGTGACCAATTTGTATATAAAACTACTTCAACAAGAAACATGGAAGCCGTGTAATTGTAAGCAATAAGTAGTTTCTCTTAAGTAATCAGTGATCTAGAAATCTAGGCTATGCATTGAAGTCTTTTATAACAGAGAGCAGCAACACTCAAGATAGGCAAGGGTACAGTTAAATGCATTGACACCATACCCACATTCCAAAAAACGGGACAGATAATGATTGTTTTAGATGTCATTGTAGGGGTTAAAATTGTAATAACTTTCTACACTGGATTTAAATTTTTCCTTATATAGTGAAATGGCTCCTATGATCTCTAGCTTTACCAGCATACTGATGAACAACAATGATCATTCTTAACATACATATATTAGGTTTCAGCACATACTCAAGATTTCTCATCCTTGCACTGATTACTTCAGATATAAAACTGGAAACAGAAATCATAATGTGTAAGCATCTCAAATGTATCAATAATATCAAATCTCAAATTATAAACGATCTCGAGAAGACAAAACCAGAAGTAGAAAGATGCAGAGAATTACTTCTACAGCTTCCATCCCAGGATAATGCATTATCTTTTGGTGCTCGTGCAAAGTATCTTCCTTCTTGCTTACGGTGCTGGAGAAGCAATGAGTATTCCTAAGAGGAGATGGTGCACTTCCTCTATACATTGCACCTGCCCTCCAATATCTTGAACCATATGTTTCCTCCCACTGTTTTGTAGTTCGAGAAAACCCTGTATCCAACTTTTTCCCTTTCGTTCGGTCTGAGTCAGTATCATCATGTTCTAGCACCTTACCCATAATGACAACAAGGTCTTTGCAATAAGAAGCAGGATGTAACTGGTGAGTGTGCCAGATAAGGTCTATGTCATAAGTTGGAACAGTAAAGCTCTTAATCGATCTTTCTTTGTTTCTCCGGATCAGATGTAAGAAACCCTTGTATCGAGCCACAGCACCTTCAAGATAGAGATCATTGTTCATGTGTGGTCTAGACACCTGCAAGAAAGAATAGTGCAAAATTAAAAATAACACATCCTACTTGCATGGATCTCCTTATCAAATTTCAAATCAAAGGAATCATGCTTGAAGCAATGATATAAAGAAAAAGGAGTTCTATGTCGCTGCTTAATGGAGTAGATAATAAAATGTATGCCACTAAAATCACGCATGGATAATATGATTTTAAAAATAATTGGCAGGAAAACAGCTGAAGTTTTTTCTCCGGCCTCCAAGACATATATTAACCATAAGGATGGGATGACAGGCAAAAGGAATGCCCCCTAATCATTCCAGCTCTGGATTTCCCTATTAAGCATTTTCGTAATGTGTGCTAAACCATTCTGTTCATATTGTTCGGCATAAACCAAATGGTTCTCAAGCTTTCAAATAAAAAACTGAAGCTAGTGAACTCTACAAGTCTGACTGCTGGTATCCTGTGCTAAACTCAAAACAAAAGTGTTAGCATCCTCTTGCTCACCTGGTAGAAGAAAGGGCATTGCCTCTTAACAGCAGAGACTAGATCATAATCACTGCACTGTTCAGCCTGTATAGGTTTCACATGAATATCTTCGAAAAGAGCTCTTTCTGAGTCCAAATCATAAGGTTCATTTGGATACAAATGTTGCCAGAGCTCTTTAGTATCCTGTTTGGATTCCGTTTTCACAGAAGATACAACATCATGGTTGTCAAGAATTCTTCCATATAATTTCTTGCAGTCAGTCTTGTATCTAACCTGGAAAAGAAGGCAGAAGGGACATTTAAGTGTACCTAAAATCTTTTAGTCACAGAAGTTATATAACAAATGTTTCACTAGTTTAGGCACTTACAGGATTGAGCCTGTGACAATGCCAAATCCATTCACAATCCAAAGGAACAACCAAAAGTCCTTCAAAGAAAGGGGACTCAGAGTGTTTTGCCAACAGCGGTAGCCAACATGAGTAGTACCTGAAATTGCAATTTTATAATACATGTTCTCTAAATAGAAAAAGGATAAAGTAAGCCACGCCAAGTTCCCTAATGCAGAAAGAATCTCAAATCCTTTTTGAAGTTCACACAACATAACAAATCGACAATAGGCAAATATATAAGATAAGCAAGTGTGGGAAAAATCTAAAAATGATAGTAACTATCATAGTGTCATATAACAGAATACTCTAAAAAAAAGAAACATTAACTTGTAATATTATCTCGGACCAGAAGAAAATAAAAACGACTTATAACAGTGCAGAACTACCTTTGGTGAAGGGGGTTCAATTGATTCCCTTTGCCGAAAAATTGCATTGTGCAAAAGGGTTAAAAATATTTTTTTTTGTATGTACATAAACTATTGAATCCCTTTAACATAGGTTCAAATCTTAAGTGTGACATTTCTACATTTTCAAATCCCCTTACTCAAATTCCTGGCATAGCTATTGACTTATATAAAGTAAACATTCCAAATAGTCAGTAATCATAGTCAGAAAACAAGTAACCAAAGAGAAAGACATACAAATTACGTATTACCTATGTATGGCCTTATCCAGACCACGGCCTTCATACAGCCAACGGTTCCTATCAACGGTGGCAAGAAAGTTGAGCTGCTCTTTAGCTGCAGCAACAAGGTCCACATTTATCACAATCTTCTGTGCTTCATTCCACTCTAACTGTTGTTCCATCTCCATTCTTTCTTCGCTAATATCCATTCTATTGCCAAATCGAAGCACAAAGATGTATCAAAATCAAAAGGATTAAGTATAACAAATACAGAACAAAGTTTTGGATTAATTCATCAAAGCACTCAAATTCTAGCACATAAATTCAAAGTATTAGAAACCCGGTTACTTTTCCTAGTGTTTCTCCAGGATACCTTAAAATAATTTTACAAGATAAAATGATTGACACGCTGCACTAAAATTAATTTCACAGCTGTTGAACATCCAGATGAACTCATAGAAACGTTCAGTGACAAAATCACAAAAATGAAAACAGCTCGCGAAAACTTCACAAATAGACAGAAGGAAAAAGAGAGACTTTTGAACAAAATTAGCAAAAAGGAAAGAGAAAAGCGTATAATCGCTTAATATGATAAAGAGCTTAGGAGGAATCTCGAGTAGCAAATAGTAAAACCAAGGACTCAAATAGAAAACAATTGCTGGAGGCAGTTTATACTCTAAAGCAAATCGGAAAGAAAGATAAACAACGACAGAAGAAAGAGAAAAGTTTATGTCTATTTACTGACCAGAAAACGGAAGAGACGACGATCGCCGGAGAACTCCACCTGAGATGGCGAGTTCTTAATTTAGTTACTAAAGTTTCAACGTCTTTTGTGATGTGGAACTGGGAAATGCAAGATGTTTAACTGAGCAGTGAGCAATTTGGATGATTCGTTCAGGTTTGAAGTTAGAATATTTATATATGACGAAGCCAGTGAGATGAAGTGTACGATATCAGTTGAGTTATGACTTGAGAGTGACGTGCCGAAGTACAATATATATTGTGTTCGGACAAAACTGCCCTTTACAATCCAAGCAGAAATTTTTTCGGAGGATATTAAGGAAAAGTTTGACAATGACCACTTTAGATATTTATTGATTCCTATTACTTGGTACCGAACAATAGGCGCGTATTTAACTTTCGAAACGGAGTAAAAAATTATTTATGAAAATTTATTAATTTTAAAATACAATTAGTTCAATACTAAAAATTTTTAAAAGTTAAAATTACAGAATATTTTCTGAACAATAAAAAAAAAAATTAAACGAAGTAGCAAAACAATGTGAAAATGATACGAACCAAAAGAAAACTTACACGAGCATACCTTATATATGTTATAAAAAAAAACTAATAATATGCATGAAATGTGTTATTTTTTCACAAAAAAACTGTTATTGTTTAATTAAAGTCAACTCAAATCAATTACAAAGAGAACATCAATACCAGAATAAATCAAAGCTCATAATTAACCTTGAGAAACTGTATACATTTACTAGTAAATTTTAGTGGATAACCTCGGCAGTAGAGTATGCTAGTTGCTCATCGTTCAATTTCATTATTTCTATTTCCGACTGTATGATGATTCCAGATTGAAGATAAATTGAACATGAGGACCCACGAGGAAAGGATACATCTAGCCTAATTATGGATGATCATTATTAATTACTGTTTTTTTTAAGTTTCACATGACTTCACCTAACAGGCAAGTAGGGCCCACACTAAGCGTCATTAACATTATCCAAGTATTATTAGAAGTACTACAGTTTCGGAGTGAGTACTCCCAAGTTAAAGTATAAGAAGAAGCAAATACGAAAAGTATTATTGCTCATTTTGTATGTGTTTGTACTACATTGTGTATTGTGTAGTACAACTAGAGCACTCACTTGCGTAACATGACTGCACAAGCAAAATAATAGTGAAGAGTTTGTTTTGTTCCGTGGCGGGCCTTCACTCAATACACGAAATAAGCATGTTTCCAAAAGTTATGAGTCATCATCTTATGTCAACCTCCTCTACTAGTTTCACAAATCCCCTCATTCAAGAATCAAGAGAAGATCGCACTATAATTTCTTATTAAGGCATGTACGGCAGCAGCTATAATCCTAATTAAGTCCAGGGATCACTGAGCTAACCATTGATCAAATGGAAAATGGAGTCACCAATCGCTTCCCAATTTATCTACTTAATTACAAGTTCGTTTAGGTTTTGATCCTAATGTTATGCTTAAGATCCGATATAATTTTATTAGAAGATAGAGTCGAAACTAAATTAAATCTTTAATATTGAACCAAGAGGCATATAATTCAAGACTCTACAAGAGAGATTAGGATGATTGGTTTTTCACTTAGTTTCGCCCTTCCTTTTGTCAGGAATAGGATATATACGATTCCACGTGAAGTATTTAAAGAAACTTATTGGTCGGCTGTCCCGTGGTTCGGCTGATATATCCCATAGGCCAGCAGATTTCTTCCTTTTTCTGGGCCACTTGACTACATTTCTCATCTTTTGAAATGTGTCGATTAGCTCACCAATACTAACGCAGATGTTGTATTCCTCCAATTTTGGGGGTCCATGCTTCTCGTACAATATATATATTAGGTATAGTGATCTTCTCACGATTGAATCTCCCCATGCATTCCCAGACGGCCCCCTCAAATTTTTGAATATTTGTTTAAGTACTATTACCAAGATTTTATTATTATTCGCACTTTTTAATCATAAGTACATACCTTACGGAATAATAGAGCCTACAACTTTTAAATGGACAATCATGACTTGTGAAAGAAACCATTGCACCTTATCTTTCTTTAACCAAATAAAATTAGCTAGTTAACTAATGTAAATTAATGGCACAAATATAATGCATATAAAGTAATTCAGCACCGGTTGGTGAGAAATTGAATTCTCACAATGTACGAATTGCCTTTGTCCACTTTTAATTTCCTAGCTATGATATATCTCAAAATATAGTCCATTACTTAAATGGTCACTTAACTTGTCGACATTGTTTTGTAAAGTCATTTTTCTTTTGTTTGTAACAGAAAAGTCACTTAACTATGCCTATAACACTCAAAAACTCACTCAACTTATCAAATTTTTGATTGTCAAATATATATTTTACCCTCTAAATTATCAACTAATTTTATCTTCTTTCTTTTTCTTAAATATTATGATTTTTTTATTTTTAATCAATATTATAGACTTACCTATAGAACAAATAAAGTTTATTTAAAAATAAAAAATAAAAAATATTTTTCTAGCATATATTGTCATAATAATAATATAATCGAGCTAATAATAAAGAGTATATAAAGTATATTATAAAAATACATTTATTTTAAATAATTATTTTCCATAGTACGCGTATGGAATATATATTTTAAAACTTTTATTTTCTTTCATTCTCAATTGTGTAAATAAATTTTTAAATTTTTGTTGTTAATATCAAAACTATTGTTACGAACAAATTGTTCTAAGTAACTTTCTACTATGCTCAATATTTATTATTCCATTATTATACATGCTTAAATATTTTTTTATTTTTTAATTTATAAATAAAAGTTATATATTCTAAGGTAAGTCCATAATATAAATTAAAATGATAGAAAAATATAATCTTAAAAAGCTAAAAAAAAGAAGAAGATAAAAGTTGATAATTTAGAGGGTAAAATAGGTATGTTGTGATCAAAAGTTTGAGAAATCTAGTTGGGTGACCTTCAGAGTGCTATAGGCATAGTTAAGTAACTTTGCTGTAACAATCGAAAGAAAGATGACTTTGGTAGATAATTTCAGAAAGTTGAGTGACCATCTGAATAATGGACTCTCTCAAAATACGTCTTACATGGAGTCATTAAGAAACTATTTTATTTGTTTTCTACAGTTATGTAAAATAAATGCGAAGGTAAGTCTATATTCATCAGGGGAATGCTTACATGGAATGTGAACAATTCAAAATAGACTCCCTTTTGGGTGGAAAAAAGAAAATAATATTTTTGTTATGAATAATATTTTTTTTATGGTGAATGTTTATCTTTTAGAGAGATTTTAAAGTTTGTTATTTTGTGGCTAAGCCACTTTATCCCTATAAATAGAAGGGTTTTATTCCATTGTAATTCATCCAAAATCAATAAGAAATTCTCTCTCTCTCTCTCTCTACTTTTCTCTACAATATTCTTCTTCTTCTTTTATTGTTTTATAACAAGTTATCAGCACAAGATTCTAACCAATTGAGTGAAGGGTTATTGTTTTAATTTGTAGATATACTATTAATTAGTTGTCTAATGTTTGAGAAATTAAACCACCCGTGGAGAAAAGATATTGGAATTTGTTTGAGGCTGTTACATGAATGCATTGATCAATATTCCTAACTAGGCATCTGATTTGGTCATCTGACATTGTGATACGTGCATGGTGCTCAATTATACATAATATCGAGCAAAATGATTGTCAAATGTTCCATGAACTTCCTTCAAGAATAAATTCTGGATTTAAGGTAAGTATTTTACCTTATTTTTCTCTTTTATTCTATACTTGATTTTAAATACAAACAAAGACAATAAATCTTGATTATAACTCTAATAGAGTTTGTAAGAAATTATAACCACTAGAAGTGATAAAATTTCTATGTCTTGCCATGATCAAATTCATGTATGATTGTGAGCACAAGAAGTGGAAACTCGTCTCGTTGGATTTGCTTCATTCTCGTTTCCTTAAGAGAATGCGATAGCACATGTAATAAGTCTGAAAAAAGATAAAATTATTACTGTAAAGGTATTAATGGATATGGACGTCGCAATAGACGAAATTATAATTGTCATCATTGTAGTAATGATAACAATAAGGATTCTCAAAATAATCTTTCACTCTGTGAGAGTAATATTTGTCATCGATTTGACATGAGATTTTGTAAATCACATATAGATGATTATGGTTTATTCATGATGTGAATGTATGATTTATAATACATATTCATCTTTGGAAGAATATGAACGTGCTAGTAGTAGTAAATATGCCACACTCACCTTTAGAAGGAGTTTTGAGTGGAAATAGGAAAATAATTTAAGTATTGTGGCATGAATGGTCATTGATCACGTACCCATTGTGATTATGCCAAAATATTATGGCAATGTAATTATTACAGGGCAAAAATAATGAAAGCAACATAACTTGCGTATAATAATTTTGACCATGACTATAATGGTATAACTTTCTCATTTAAAGAGATATTCACCATATGAATGTTGATGAATATGTGGTAGTACAAAATTAATTGAGAGCTTTGGAAGAGCCAATGATACTATTTTGGAGAAAGAAAATTGATTATCAATAAGGTATTGTATCGTAGTAAGTCTCAGTGAAACCTATTGAGTTAAAAAAATATTCGCGAAAGCAGTTGGTTATGTTGAGATTATAAATAAAGAAAATATTTAATATTTGCTATTACTACAACTTGTAGCGGGGTAATATGTATGTGAAAAGCTACCCACTTTATTCTCTAGTTTGTACTACATAAATAAAAGAAAGCCACAATAAAGTAGAAATTTTTTGATATAAAAAACATATCATAATCAATTTGAAGTTTATTGATAATTGCGCACATCATGGTGTAAACCTAAAGTTTATCAATATTGATAATTTATTCATGTCACGACCCAAAACTCACTATAGGTCATGATGGTGCCCAACGTCGCCGTTAGGCAAGCCAACGGTGAACTACCAACTTAATTATTCATTTTATTATTTTTTAAATCGTGAATTTTATTAGATAAAGAAATTAACAAATTAAAATCATGGAAACTTACAGTTTAAATAGAATAGATAATAAAAGTGTGTAAATGCTAAGCAAAATCACAAACAAATTATAGAACATCCCAAACCCGGTGTCACAAGTGCATGAACATTTACTAAAGAGTACAACAATAATACAATATTTATTCGGAATGTACATTAGACAGGATAAAGTAAATAATATGATAGAGACTCTTTGGGCTATGATACGTAGCATGGAATGCCGCTCACCATAAAGTCTCCTCGGCAGTTGCACCTACGCACCAAGATGACCACCAAATGAACCTTTCAGATCCTGCACATTTAGTGCAGAAGTGTAGCAGGAGTACGTAAATCAACGCGTAACCAGTAAGTATCTAGTCTAATCCCGGAGAAGTAGTGACTAGGGGTCGACATGGACACTTACTAGTGCTCCAATAAATAAAGTGCAGGAATCATAACTAGACATGAATTACAACATGATCAATAGAATAAGGAACAGTAAATGCCCCCAGGGCCATATTGCTATCTCAACAAATAAGAACCATCAATTAGCTATCCGATCTTCGGTCATAAAGAGAATGTTACGTAATTCCCAAGTTTAATTAAGACGGTAATCTCGTGGGTATTCAGATACTTAGTGATTTTATGCACGAATTATGCCGAGGTCGTTCGGACCGATCCATATAGTCGTGTATATTCTGCCGAGGTCGTACGGCCCGATCCATAGATGCATCCCATAATATATAAATATATATATATATAGTCGAGGCATTCGGTCTGATCCACAGGAATAGAGAAACTCTTCGAACTTGCGAATTTTGTATTACAACTTCAAGGTAAGCCCATAAAATAATATAAATTCTCATCGATGATTAATAGTCCGCCAAGTCTCTAGATAATGAAGCTCGATTTAATATAATTTTTAACCAAATTCTTACTTATTAATTCAAGCAATTTAAACTAGCAAATTGAGTTCAAATAGTGCAAGTAATAACATAATAAAGGGCTACGTCTACCCAGACATAACTTGAATCTAGCTACATACGGACTCTCATCACCTCGTGCGTACATAGCCCCCATAACAAGTAGCACATATCAAATACATCATCTAAAGGGTAGTTTCCCCCTCACAGGGTTAGACAGGAGACTTACCTTACTCTGAAATCTGATAATCGGCTCCAACTCCTCTCTAACACCTCAAACCGATGCCTATCAATCCAAAACTAGTCAAACAACGTGCAAACCAATCAAAATATACCAAAAAACTCTTAATTAATCAATTTATAACAATTCTTAACTCCGATTGAAAAGTTAACAAAGTCAACCCTCGGGCATACGTGCGTGGATTTCGAAAATTCTTGAAGGAAATTATTACCCATAACACCACGGACTCAAATATATAATTTATTCCTAATTCCATGTCCAATTTCGGGATCAAAATTCAAAAATATAAATTCTAGGTTTCTTCCAAAATTTCATAATTTATGGAGATTTCCTGTTTAAATCCATATATAACTAATGCATTTAACTTACATTAAGTGGGAATCACTTACCTCGTGTTGCTTGATGAATAAGTCCTCACAATAGCTCCCGAAATTCGGCCATCCAAGTGCAAAATAAGAGAAATGAGAGCTAAATCCCGACTTTAAAACAAGTCTGCCCAAGTCCTTCTTCTTCGCCATCGCGAAAAATGCTTCGCGTTTGCGAAGCACAAAAATGCAAGCTGCCAAAAATTAAAACCATCGCGAACGCAGAAACCCAAGCGCCAACGCGATGCACAAGGACACAACTCTTCGCGATCGCACACCTCCTCATGCGATCGCGATGAACAAATCCGTAGCTTCAGGTCGCCTCTCCTTCCTTCTTTACGAACGCGGTACAACCTTCGTGTTCGTGTAGTACAACTGACCGTAGCTCCTATCGCATGCCTAATCTCGCGACCGCATAGAGAAATTTTTCACCAGTTGCCCAAACAACTCTTCGCGATCGCAGACTTCCACTCACGATCACCTATAAGGAAACCAGAAGCACAGGCATCAGCAACTTCAGGAAATCTTCAAAGTCAAATTTTCAATCCGTTAACCATTTGAAATCCACCAGAGACCTTCAAGACCTCAACCAAACATACCCCACATGTCCTAAAATATCATACGAACTTAGTCGAAGCCTCAAATCAAGTCAAACACTATCAAAACTACGAATCGACAATAAAATCGTTCTTTCAACCTTCAAGCTTTCAAGCTTTCCCGAACACGTCCGAGTCATATCTAAACATTCCGGAATGACGCCAAACTTTAGTACAAGTCATGTATCATGATACGAACCTATTCCAAGGCTCGGAACCCCAAACAAACATCGATAACACCAAGGTCCACTTCAAACCAAACTTAGGAAATTCCAAAACCTTCAAAATGCCAACCTTCCATAATAAGCGCCAAAATGCTCCCGGACCACCCGATACTCAACCCCAACATACGCCCAAGTCCGAAATCATCATACGGACCTATTGGAACCTTCAAATCCCGTTTTGAGATCGTTTACTCAAAAGTTGAACCTTGGTCAACTCTTCCAACTTAAAGCTTCCGAATTGAGAATTTTCTTCCGAATCAACTCTAAATTTCCCGAAATGAAATTCCGACCAAACGTACAATCATAAAATATGAAGTGAAGCTACCCAAGGCCTCAAACCGCCGAACGACATGCTAGAGCTCAAAACAACCAGTCGGATTGTTACATTCTTCCCCACTTAAACATACATTCATCCTCGAACGTGCCAAGGACAGCCCGAAGTTGCCTAAATTGACTGTTTAACGCCTCGTGCACCTGCTTGCGCCACCACAACCTATGTGAGCACATTTGCTTGAGCAGACTGAAGATCCTTCCTGCTACCTTAGCCCACAAGTCTTAGAACCAAATTCAAGCATCCGAAATTCACTACGAGACCTGAGTTTAATATACGAACTCCTTATCAATCTCTACATGCTATACCACAACCTGTCACACACCCATGCTGAAATCACACTATGCACCACACAAGTCGTATGCCTATAATAACATCCCCAACCACAATAGCTGAAATTTCACGAATCTGATGCCCGTAATACACCTTATAATGCACATAAACCTTGTTCCACCTCTCGCAATACTGCCACGACAAAAAAGAATCGTAGAAGCTCATAACCGCCTGCCAAAACAAAAAATTATGGAGCCTCTCTGCTCCGCAAGAACCATTACCTCATTTTGAACCTAATAGTGATATTTTCTCTTTAATATACCTTACATGAATCCGATCGCACTGATCTTAGGTCCAATAACCTCGTCTCACCAAGTACAAGCTACTCGGTCAATAAGCCACCTCATACACAGTCTAAAATCTCATATACGCCATCAATGTTCCAACAAGATACAACTCGAATATGACCCATAAGGAAGAACGAACTCCGGTAAGGAACTACCCAGCCCACGTAACGAATAAAACGGTTGAACAGATGCTATGAACCTATCTCAGAGATGAGACACAAGGCACACAAATAAGAATAAGGAATCGTACTCAACATCCAGTGTTGCAGCGTGCAACCCGATCCAAACATGACACCGTTGCGACATACAACCCGATCCAAATAACATACATGTGCCGGTGTGCCACCCGATCCACAAATAACAATAAATAAGGAAATACCCATCAAGCCATAATGCTCAAATCCATGAAATGCCCGAATATCAACCACAAGCACGTCAAGTGCAATAATATAACTCTGGGGAGACAGATAGCACCATGCGCTGCAAAACTTGAGCACGACTAAGGTGCTATAAGTGACCTGCATCTAGAGAGCCATCTTGCTCGTATAACACCACAAGCTACACAGGATCACAACACATGTGCGAATAATTAAGTCATCTCACAACCCACATGGCATAATAGAGTATTACATACAATAGCTGACGACAAGAATAACATCCAACACCTGAAGACTCTTCCATAAGCAATGTTATGCTGAATGAACACATCCGACGTGATGTAGAGCATACACTCATATTAGATCTACTAATGGTTCTCAAGCCGATTCCAATCATCCCATATTGGGCCAATAACCTTTCAAGGATCCACAATGACCCTATTCATGACATATACGAGCAGTCGTCAAATTCGGAACAAACTCCCACAGTCCACAACCATAGGAATAGAGCGCCTCTCAGTTATAACCTCTCCCATTGGCCACAGTACCAAAATCTTCATACCTAATTTTATTCTCTAATAATCGAATGACTAATACATCACACTTATACGATCTTCCCATGAGATATACTCCGACAACCTTCCACACCAGGTAGTAAAATCTGAACACCAATGACCATCGACCATGATATTTCTATGGTGCTAGTCAAGCATCCGCATTCCAATACGCAACACTTTTTCCATGAATAGATCGCCCTCAAGTTGTCCGAAAATAGTGCCAGCATACTCCGGACATCTGAAATCCTCCCCCGCTCCTCCGAGCTTGTGACATTCTCATCAAAACCGAATCGCAACCTCAATCCTCAATTTCCAATTTCCATACTGCTCACTGCACCTATCATGCCACTACGCGAGAGTAAAAGAATTACATCATAACCCCTGAACCACCAATAAAATAAACACTTCATCAGCTAGAGCCCTTTCACTCCACTTATTTCAAAACACGAATTGCAACACCCAACTAACTTCTTATAACTGTGAAAGAAATAGAACTCAAGTCGTGGTCTAAATTTCCATAACTCTTCCAGGATCCATTTACACATAACAAGGCCATCAGAACCAAATACCTCCAATCAATCAAATTGCGGTAGCTGCCAAGCCTGCATGTACAACCACGAATCATCTGCATAGCTTAACACACCGAAGTAACTGACCATTTTCACAACCATGCTGATTCAAACCATTACTAACTGACCCAACTTCTTCCAATTTACTCTTGACTCGTCTCAATACCCATGAACCATCCCATACCCTTCTCATGCACACAATAGTATCCCCAACCGGTACACCCATCCTGGAAGACCTTCTGCGAATCCGAAGTTGTTTCTCCCATTTCTCTAACACTGCACTGTAGACCCAATGATAACATAGAAATTCCCCAAGTATTCTTCACACTCTGCTGCAAAACCCAATCCTCTGCCACATAACGAACCCAAAATCCATAGACACCACACTTTAACTCTTGAACCCACTAGAACCATTATTGAGAGTCATCCACTTTGACCTGGTCCCAAATATAACCAAACTCTAACGCTCTATTAGCACATGAACACTCCTAAAGAAGCAACCAGATGAATTTTTTTCCTTGTACATTACATCCACAATAAGCATGAACTCTGAGTCTTCCCAAATTCGAAACACGAATCGATAACGCGAAATGTAGCACATATTCATCAAATTCTTTACCTGAATTTCCCTTGATATTTTCTTTTCTTAGTCATAATTAATTCACCAATGCATCGATAACCCGATACTGCCAAGGCACATAACCACATGACCCCATCGTAGACAGTAGGCTCCCCCACTTAGCTTCAAGCTACAATCACCTAAATCCAGATCCCATAACCCCTCCTTCTCAATTACCATGATCTCGCACTGTTAATCTGCCAAATTTCTCTTAATCTCTTGTTAAACTTTTTATACAACATTTTGAATTAACAACCACAATCACACATTCAACCTCCAGCTAGATAGTAAGTAGAACTCTTCGTAGGAACTTCACCAAAAATCATACAACCCCTAGCCTGCTCATAGGAGATAGCCTACCTGTGTAATTCCATATCGACACCTTCCAGTGACATTTCCCTGGTTACAACTACCACGAAATCAGTAAACCCTCCTAAGCCAATGCTCGTACACCAGCTGTAAGAGTCTGTCGATTCCTCATTAGCATCAACTGAAGGTCCAACTATACGTTCCAAAACTCGAAGTCATGTTGCATCTAAATACGATAATCAAGCCTTCACACCTCTCATCAGTCCAAGTAAACTCCTTTTCGCCATATTCAAACTCCCTCAGTACAGTAGCCACCATTCCAAATGAAATTCATAGACTAATTCATCGTCCATCATGATCCCTAAGTTGCGCTAAACTTTCTCAAAGCATGTGGCTATCCTACCACAAAATTCATATGCTACTCTGCCACTCCCAATTTGGTTAAACCATCTGCTTAAGCAACTACTCGACCTCTGCTATTCATACTTAACCTGCTAGCCATTCAACCGCCGCGAGACACCGCCCACCATGTCCTTCCTCTTCCTTTGCTGCCAAAATACTACCTCAAATCATAAATCATCTTTGTAGCACCCGAACGGATAAATTGCCACCAATTTTAAGCCTCCATAAAGATCATCTCCCGAGCCATCAACACTAAAAGCCTTGATTTGACTCTGAAGCCGCCGTGTACCGCCATCTCTGATAACCATCGCTTAGGCACCATTCCACAACACCCTGCCCCGAAGGCAATTCAAAGGAGACCATAACACCCAGGAGCCTTAATACATTTCAATAAGGACGACGATGCCACGTCACAAATAAGAATTCCATCTCATTCAAAAATATCAAGTCTCGCTACTCCATCAACTAAGGCTTGAACATCCATAGTCCAATTGCCTTTCCTCTGCCGAATTAAATGCCGAATCTCTAAACCATGAGCTGAGTAATCCTCTTTTCGAATCATTCACTGCCTCGCACATAAATAAGCACTCTACCATTTACACCAATACTGCGCGATAGCAACGCATAAACCTCATAATACAATGTGTCTAGCCTCGAAGCCGTAGGAAACACTAGCATTAGGCTGAAACAACAGAGCTACCTTCCACAATACGACAATAATAGCCCGCTCGAATATGCAGGGAGAAACATCCTGCACCACTTCTGCAGCACCACTACAACTCCTCGATGCCCAATTGGTGACGAACGCCTAACATCGTATAAGAATGAGTAGGAAGGAAATGAAGGCATAAGCTTTAATGAAATCAAAACGAACGACGAGGAATCAAGAAGGGAAGTGCTCCTAACAACCCTGTAGCGAAGATAAGTACAGACGACTCTGTGCCGATTTACAAGACTCTACTAGACTAGCTCATGACTCGTGAAAACTCATGAGACCCAAGTGAATCTAGAGCTCTGATACCCAGCTGTCACGACCTACAACCCACTATAGGTTGTGATGGCGCCTAACGTCGTCATTAGGCAAGCCAACGTTGAACTACCAACTTAATTATTCATTTTATGATTTTCGAAATCGTGAATTTTATTAGATAAAAAAAGTAACATATTTAAATCATGAAAACTTACAGTTTAAATAGAATAGATAATAAAAATATATAAATGCTAAGCAAAACCACAAACAATTACAGAATATCCCAAAATCCGGTGTCACAAGTGCATGAGCAATTATTAAAGAATACAATAATAATACAACATCTGCCCTGAATGTTCATTAGACAGAATAAAGTAAATAATATGTGTAGCCTGGAATGCAGCTCACCATAAAGTCTCCTCGGCAGCTGCGCCTACGCGCCAAGATGACCACCAAATGAACCTTTCATATCTTGCACATTTACTGTAGAAGTGTGTCATGAGTACTTAAATCAAACAACTCTTCGCGATCGCGGACTTCCACTCGCGATCGCGTATAAGGAAACCAGAAGCACAGGCATCAGCAACTTTAGCAAATCTTCAAAGTCAAATTTTCAATCCATTAACCATCTGAATCCACTCGAGGCCCTCGAGACCTCAACCAAATATACCCACAAGTCTTAAAATATCATACGAACTTAGTCGAAGCCTCAAATCACGTCAAACACTATCAAAACTATGAATCGGCACTAAAATAATTCTTTCAACCTTCAAGCTTTCAAACTTCGCCGAACGCGTTCGAATCATATCTAAACATTCGAAATGACGCTAAACTTTACATACAAGTCATAAATCATGATACGTACCTATTTCAAGGCTCGGAACCCCAAACAGACATCGATAACATCAAGGTCCACTTTAAACCAAACTTAGGAAATTCCAAAACCTTCAAAATGCCAACCTTCTATAATAAGCGCCGAAATATTCCCGGACCACCCGATACTCAACCCGAACATACGCCCAAGTCCGAAATTATCACATGGACCTATTGGAACCTTCAAATTTTGATTCCGAGGTCGTTAACTCAAAAGTCAAACCTTGGCCAACTCTTCCAACTTAAAGCTTCCGAATTGAGAATTTTCCTTCCGAATCAACTCCGAACTTCCCGAAATTAAATTCCGACCACACCTATAATCATAAAACATGAATTGAAGCTACCCGAGGCCTCAACCGCCGAACGACGTGCTAGATCTTAATACGACCGGTCGGGTCGTTATAATTCAGTTGGTATAATTGGTTTTGCCATGTCAATTTAAGTACGAAAAAGGGTCAAAACTACCCCTATTGTTTGTTAAGTAGTTTACAAATACCCTCTGTCCATATATTCATCCAAAAGGGCACACGCCGTTAATTTTATTAATAAATTCACCTCACATCTAAGGCAGAATTGGTGAGCCTTAAATTTAGTGATGTGGCAATTTTTTTTACTGAGCCACGTGACAATTTCGGGCTAAAACAAAAAATGGGTCTAAGCTCGATCCACTTACTGGACCCAACCATATGTTTGTTACCTGGGTCAAAACAATTACATAAACCCTTCTTTTTCAGTCTTCTTCTCCTAGTTGACGGCAGTTGACGACGGGTATAGTGTGATAAAGTCCATCGAATCTCCAACCACCATTGAAACGAGGAAGAACATAGAACAGACAATTGAGAGCACATGCTGAGCTCAGAAAGATTTTCCGTATAAAATGTAAACTGGGTACAAAATAAGTAAGCTAGCTTTTACATATATACAGTGAATAATTACCTCCTAACTAATTAACAACTATAGCCAATTGTACACCTAACTCCCACTAGCTATATAATTAACTACTAACTAACTCAACTCACTAACTAATTACGGGTGTCTTCATTGCACCGCAAGGCATTTATCTAATTCCTTCATCCCCCCTCCCCCAAGCTAGGTAATATGAATTCTTCATGCCTGGCTTGGATAGTAGATAACGATGTTGTGTAACACCTAGTCCTTCAGTGAGAATGTGGCTTGTTTCTCTAAAGAAGAAATATGAAAAGTTGAAGAAGCCTAAGTTGCACCTTTTTTCGAATGAAGTGACAACGAATGTCGATATGTTTTGTTCGCTCGTAAAAAACTTGATTGGTAGCTATTTGTATGGCAGATTTAATGTCACATAATATGGACACAGGTTTCTGAACACGCACTCCTAATTCTTCAAATAAACCGGTCACCTAAATAATTTCAGCTACTGTTGATGCCAAGCTTCGATACTTCTGGATATAGCGGTCTGCTTTTTTGACTTCTAGAAAATCAGTGAACTCTCGAATTTGATTAAATACTCGGTGACAGATCTCCTGGTACTGGGATAAGAAGCCCAATCAGCCTCACAAATTGTTGTAAGTTGAGATGAAGCTTATACCGATATTACAATTCCCAAGCCCGGGGACTATTTCACATACTTAATCACCTTGATAGCAGCCTCCATGTGTGACATCTTGGGACAATGCATCAATTGGCTCAGACATTATACTTATAATGACTCGGCTGTTTTTTTGAGTATTGTAATATCGTTCCCCCATTTACTGCTTACTTTATATTTGTTTCTTGTTATATACTTGCCGGGATTGTTGGTTTGGTTCCGCGGATGTTTCGGAATGAATTAGGATGCTTAGTCCCAAGGTTGGAAGCGTAAGTTGAAATAGTTGACCGGATGTTGACTTATGAGTAAATGACTCCGGAATGGAATTTTGATGGTTCTGATGGCTCCATACGGTGATTATGTACTTAGGAATATGTGCATATATTGATTTGGAGATCCATTGGTCATTTTGTTTGAATTGACGAAAGTTGGAAAAGTTGAAGTTTGGAGAATTGAGAAGTTTGACCAAGAGTTGACTTTGTTGTTACCGGACTCGGATTTTGGTTCCGAAAGTTAGAATTGGTCCATTGTGTCATTTATGACTTGTGTAAAAAATTTGAGGTCAATCAGAGTTGGTTTGACAGATTTCGGCATCGATTGTAGAAGTTGGAAATCCATTAGTTTCAATAGGCTTGAACGTGGGTGCAATTTGTGTTTTTTTGATGTTGTTGATGTGATTTGAGTGTTCGACTAAGTTCGTATAATGTTTTAGGATGGGTTGGTATGTTTGGATGGGGTCCCGGGGACCTCGAGAGTGACTCTGATTGAAATCGGATTAGTGTTTGGACTTGAGGAAAGGGTGAAGAATTATAGGTCTGGTGTAATCGCACCTGCGAGGATTTGGTCGTTGGTGCGAGATCGCAGAAGTGGTCAGGCTAACGCAGGTGTGGATTTTGCTGGGGCTGGAGCGATACGCATGTGTGAAGTTTTGGTTCGCATCTGCATGATCGTAGATACAGGAAGTGGAGCGCAGGAGCATATGTTACGAGAGGAAAACACGGAGTCGAGGGCGCAGGTGCGACCCCGCAGGAGCGGAGTCTGGTCCGCAGAAGCGAAGGTAAGGGACCCTAAGAGAAATCGCATAAGTGGATGTTGGACCGCACCTGCGGGACCGTAGAAGCAGTTAAGTGAACTGCAGGTGCGAGATGCCAGGACATAATATAAAATCGAGGGTTTTGAGGATTCTCTCATTTTTGGACTTTGCAAGCTCGGCTAGTGGCGATATTTGAGAGGGATTTCACTATATTTCAAGAAGTAAGCAACCATTGATCATTTTTATTCATTAATATTGAATACCCATTGAATTTCCCACATAGATTAGGCGTTTTGAGGTGAAATTTGGGGATTTTTGACCCATGTATTGGAGAGTAAGATTTGGGGATTTGAGTGTCGATTTGTGGTCAGGATTTGATGATTTTGGTATGGTTGGACTCGTTATTGAATGAGTGTTCAATTTTTATAAATTTTTTCGGGTTTTGAGGTGTGGGCCCGTGATTGACTTTTTGACTTTGGTTAAAGAAATTAGCTTTATCGTATGGAATCAATTCGTATAGTATGTATTGATTGTATTAAGTTGGTTGTGGCTAGATTCGAGTTGTTTGGAGGCCAATTCGCGAGGCAAGGTCTTATTAGAGTAGGAATTTGCACGGTTTGAGGTAAGTAACACTTCTAAACTTGGCACTGAGGATATGAATCCCTAAACTACGTATTATGTAGTTGGTGTTGAGGTGACGCATATGCTAGGTGACGGGCATGTGGGCGTGCACCATGGTAATTGTGACTCGGTTGTTCCTTGGTACTGTGTAGTTATCAAATCTTGTTGTTATTCATGTAATCCTTATGTGTTAAAGAAATTGAGCTGTGATCCATGTTAGAAATCATGTTTAGGCTATATGCTTGTACTGATGGGACCCACCGAGGTCATTTATGATGTTGAGATATTTGCCTAAATTGCGTTATGCACTCACTCACATTCATCATTTGCATATATCAGTCTTTGTTATCATTTATTGTTACATCATGTATCATTGTTTGGGGTGATTAGCATGAGATTTGTGAGCTTGAGAGACTGAAGAGAATGGTGACTGAGTTGAGGCCGAAGGCTTGATTATGAGTGATATTGATGGGATCGGGCTGCACGTTATAGCATGTATTATTGATTCATGATGGGATCGGGCTGCACGTTGCAGCAAGATTTATTGACTCATGATGGGATCGGGTTGCGCGCCGCAGCATGTTTTATTAGTGCTTGGGCAGGATTCGCCCCTCCGGAGTATGACATACTAGCAGTGACCGCAGGTACCGTACAATTCTAAGTGAGAGTTGTGACAGTCAGATTGAGTACTCTGAGAGTGTCAGTACATAAGTTTATCAGTGTGATGTATTACATATGGCATGCACGTTTGACATGTAGATATAGAGATGTAACATTCCTCATAACAGTCATTCTTGGCATATTTTATCAGTATTGAACTTAAACTATTAAATTTGAAAGCACATATACATTTCTGCACTGTGTACAAACGGATTATAAGATTTCGCTAAGCTATTACTATCATTTTTCATCATATTATACTGTTATTATCTGGATTTGGACTGTACCTTTCTGAGCTCGTCACTACTTTCAGCCCAAGGTTAGTCTTGTTAGTTATTGAGAATATTGGGTCGGTTGTACTCATACTACACTCTGCACTTCGTGTGCAGACCCAGGTACATCTGGACCTGGTGGTTGCTAGACTTGGAGTATTACCTGCTTGGAGACTTTTGAGGTAGCTTCTTTAGAAGTTTTGATTATGTTGTCATTTAGTAGCTCATGTACTCAGTGATACCCGGATTTGGAAATTTTGTATCTGAGTCGCAGTTATTCTTATCGGTTATTTATGAGATTTTCAATGTTAAACTTATTTCATCATGTTTTTAATTCAAAATGCATAGTTATTTGTGATTGCCGGCTTTCCTAGTACTGTGATAAGCGCCATCACGATATGTTGAGATTTGAGTCGTGACAAGTTGGTAATCAGAGCCTAGATTGCATAGGTCTCACGAGTCATGAGTTGGTTTATTAGAGTCTCGCGGATCAGTACAGAGATGTCTGTACTTATCGAGAGGCTACCGAACCATTAGGAAAACTTCACTTTCTTGTATTCTTATCGTGCGGATTTGTTGATTCCGAAAACTAACTTCTATTATTGTATTCTCTCACAGATGGTAAGGACATGTGCTATTGGATTGGGTAGACGGCCACAGTACCACCAGCTAGGGCCACGAGAGGCCGGAGCCGCGGTAGTGGCCGAGGTGCGACTCGTGCAACAGCTAGAGCAGCACATGTGGAGCCACCAATTGCTCCAATTTAGGAGCAGATACCTGATGTGGTTGAGCCGGTGGGACCAGCTCAGCACCACCTCCGCCCATGGTGATTCCATGCCTTCAGGAGGCTTTGGCCCAGATATTGACTGTATGCACTAGCCTTGCTCAGGTGGTTTCAGTTTAGGCCGCACCACCCACTTCTCTGGTCGGGGGAAGTGCTCAGACTCTCGCCGTCCATACTCCAGAGCATGTGGTTCAGGGACTTTAGACACCCGGGTACTACCAGCCCAGTCGGTTGTAGTTGTTCAAGCCTAGGTGGGTCCACCTATGAGTGACGAGGAGTAGAAGAGGCTAGAGCGGTTTGGGAGGCTCAGGCCTCTAGCATTCAGTGGGACAGAGTCAGAGAATGGTCAGGACTTCTTAGACAGGTGCCAATGGATTCTTTGCACGGCGGGTATTCTGGAGACTAGCGGAGTCTCATTTACTACATTTCAGCTATCGGGGGTAACTTTCAGATGGTCGGAGGCGTATGAGTTGAGCAGACCAGCCGGCGCTACACCACTTGTGTGGCATGAGTTCTCAGTTCTCTTCTTAGAGAAGTTTGTTCCACAGACTCACATGGAGGGGTTGCGTAGGCAGTTTGAGCAGCTACGTGAGGAGGGTATGTCTATGACCTAGTATGAGATGAAATTTTCAGAGTTGGCTCATCACGCAATCTGGTTGGTTCCCATAGAGGGGGAGAGGATTAAGAGGTTTATTGATGGCCTCAACTATGGACTGCACTTCGTCATTACTTGGGAGATTGCATCGGGTTCTAGGTTCGATGAGGTAGTTGATATTGCTAGGCGGCTGGAGCTGGTCCATAGTTAGGAGCTTGAGGAGAAGGAGGCCAAGAGACCTCGTGGTTCGGGTGGTTTCAGCAGTGTTTCTTCTGGAGGGTAGTCCCACCACAGTAGGGGTCATCCTCATAGGCCCATTCAGATAACTCGTGCGGTTCATCGTGGTGCATCAGCTAGCCATGGTTCATATAGTGCTCGTCCGGGTCATTCATCTCTCAGTGCCCTCACAGCTCAGAGTTCATATTATGCTCCATCAATTCAGGGTTCATCTGTGTCAGGTCCTTCTAGTAGTTACTCTTGTTCTCGGGGGGTCTGATTCAGTACCTGCTGCCATTGTCGAAAAGGGGTTGATTTGAGTATGGAGAGTTTGGTCATGTGAGGAGGTATTGTCCCCATCTTTTGGGAGGCCTAGTTTAGCCGAGGGGTCAAGCTATGACTTCTGCACCAGTTGTTTTGTCACCCGCTCAGCCAGCTCGGGGTGGGGCTCAGTCAGCTAAAGCTCGCCCTAGAGGGGGGAGGCCGATCAGGTGGCGGTTAGGCTCGATGCTATGCTTTCCCTGCTAGGCCAGAGGTCATTGCTTCAAACGCAATGATCACAATTATTGTCTAAGTATGCCACAGAGATGCTTCCATATTATTCGACCCCGGTTCCACTTATTCATATGTATCATCGTATTTATCTCGTTATTTGGATATGCCCATTGAGTGCTTAGTTTTGCATGTTCATGTATCTATGTCGGTGGGCGAATTCTATTATTGTGGACGGTATGAATCGGTCGCGTGTGGTGACCACTGGGGGATTTGAGATGAGAGTTAATCTCTTATTGCTTAGTATGGTCAATTTTGACGTGATTCTAGGCATGGATAGGTTGTCCCCATGTCATGATATTCTAGATTATCACACTAAGACCGTGACGTTAGCGATGCCGGGGTTACCTAGGATCAAGTGGAGAGGTTCTCTAGACTATGTTCCCGGTAGGGTGATTTCATATTTGAAGGCCTAACAGATGGTTGGAGGGATGTTGGTGCGAATACTCCTACCATTGATTTTGTCCTGGTAGTGCGAGACTTTCCGGATGTATTTCCTGTAGACTTGTCGGGCATGCTGCCCGACAGGGACAATGATATTGGTATTGACTTAGTGCCAAGCACTCAGCCCATTTGGCACCAGCAGAGTTGAAGGAATTGAAAGAGCAACTTCAAGAGCTTCTTGATAATGGGTTCATTAGGCCCAATGTGTTGCCTTAGGGTGCACCAGTTCTGTTTGTGAAGAAGAAGAATAGTACTATGCGGATGTGCATTGACTATCGACGGTTGAACAAAGTTACAATTAAGAATAAGTATCCTTTGCCGCGCATTGATGACTTATTTGACCAGCTTCAGGGAGCTAGAGTGTTCTCTAAGATTGATCTGAGGTCTTGGTATCACCAGTTAAAGATTCAAGACTCTGATATTTTGAAGACGGCATTCAGGACCCGCTATGGTCACTACGAGTTCCTTGTGATGTCTTTTGGGCTTACAAATGCCCCAGCAGCATTCATGCATCTGATGAACAGTGTATTCCAGCCATATATTGATTTGTTGGTCATAGTATTTATTGATGATATCCTGGTGTACTCACGTAGCCAGGAGGAGCATGCACAACATCTGAGGATTGCACTACAGACATTGAGGGAGGAGAATCTTTATGCTAAATTCTCCAAGTGTGAGTTTTGGCTCAGTTCGGTCGCGTTCTTGGGGCACGAGGTGTCCAGTGAAGGGATCAAGATCAATCCGAAGAAGATTGAGGCGGTTCATAGTAGGCCCAGACCATCGTCAACTACTGAGATTTGGAGTTTTCTTGGCTTGGCCGGATATTATCGTGGCTTCATGGGGGTTTCTCATCCATTGCAGCACCTTTGACCAGGTTGACCCAGAAGGGTGCTCCATTCAGGTGGTTAGATGAGTGTGAGGAGAGCTTTCAAAAGCTCAGACTGCCTTGACCACAACTCTAGTTCAAATTTTGCCTTCAGCATCGGGTTCTTATACAGTGTATTGTGATGCTTCTCGGATTGGTATTGGGGGTGTCTTGATGCAGGAGGGTAGAGTTATTGGTTATGCTTCAAGCCAGTTGAAGCCTAATGAGAAGAACTACCCCGTTCATGACTTGGAGTTGGCAGCCATTGTTCATGCATTGAAGATTTGGAGGCATTATCTCTACGACGTGTCGTGTGAGGTATTTATAGACGATCGGAGACTTCATCACTTGTTCAAGCAAAAGGATCTAAATTTAAGCCAGCAAAGATTGTTGGAGCTGTTAAAAGACAATGATATTACCATTTTTTATCATCCCGAGAAGGCCAATATGGTGGCCGATGCCTTGAGTAGAAAGGCGGTGAGCATGGGTAGCCTTGCGTATATTCTTGTTGGTGAGAGACTGCTTGCATCAAATGCTCAGGCCTTGGCCAATCAGTTCGTGAGGTTAGATGTTTCGGAGCCTAGCCGGGTTCTAGCTTGCGTGGTTTCTCGGTCTTCTTTAGATGATTGCATTAGAGAGTTTCAGTATGACGACCCTCATTTGCTTTTCCTTAAGAACACAGTTAAGCATAATGATGCCAAGGAGGTTTCTATTGCAGATGATGGGGTGTTGCAGATGCAGAGTCGGATTTGTTTGCCCAATGTAGATGGGCTACGTGAGTTGATTCTAAAGGAGGCTCACAGTTTGCGGTATTCTATTCATCCGGGTGCCGCGAAGATGTATCAGGACTTGAGGCAGCACTATTGGTGGAGGATAATGAAGAAAGATATGGTGGAGTTTGTAGCTTGGTGCTTGAATTGTCAGCAGGTGAAGTACGAGCATCAGAGGTTGGGCAGTTTGCTTCATAGACTTGAGATTCTTGAGTGGAAATGAAAGAGTATCACCATGGACTTTGTAGTTGGGCTCCCATGGACTTTGAAGAAGCTTGATACTATTTGGGTGATTGTGGACTAGTTGATTAAGTCCGTGCATTTCATTTTAGTTGGGACTACCTATTCTTCCGAACGGTTGGCCGAGATATATATCCCGAGATTGGTTGCCTTCACGGTGTGTCGATGTCCAATATATCAGATTGGGGCACGCAGTTCACATCACAGTATTGGAGAGCAGTGCAGCGAGAGTTAGGCAAACGGGTTGAGTTGAGTACAATTTTCCACCCTCAAACGGACGGACAGTGCGAGCGCACCATTCAAATATTTGAGGATATGCTACACGCTTGTGTCATGGATTTTGGGGGTTCTTGGGACCAATTTTTGCTGCATGCAGAGTTTGCCTACAACAACAGCTATCAATCGAGTATTCAGATGGCTCCGTATGAAGCCTTGTACGGGAGGTCGTGTCAATCTCTGGTTGGTTAGTTTGAGCCAGGTGAGGCTAGGCTATTGGGTACTGACTTGGTTTAGGATGCTTTGGAAAAGTTTAAGTTGATTTAGGATCGGTTCGTACGGCACAGTCTAGACAGAAGTGTTACACCGATCGGAAGGTTCGTGATGTTGCCTACATGGTGGGGGAGAAGGTATTGCTTAGAGTTTCGCCCATGAAGGGTGTTACGAGGATTGTGAAGAAGGGAAAGTTGAGCCCTCGGTATGTTGGCCCTTTTGAGGTAGTTGAGAGGATTGGAGAGGTGGCTTAGAAGCTTGCATTGTCGCCTAGTCTATCGGGTGTTCATCTAGTGTTTCATGTTTCCATGCTCCGGAAGTATTTCGGTGATCCCTCTCATGTTTTGGACTTCAGTACGGTTAAGTTAGATGGGGATTTGACTTATAATGTGGAGCCGGTGGCCATTTTGGATCGGCAGGTTCAAAATTTGAGGTCAAAGAACATAGCTTCAGTGACAGTACAGTGGAGAAGTCAGCCAGTTGAGGAGGCTACTTGGGAGACCGAGCACAAGATGCAGAGCAGCTACCCATACCTATTTGAGACTCCAGGTATGATTCTAGACCCGTTCAAGGATGAGCATTTGTTTGAGAGGGGGAGAATGTAATGATCCGGCAGGTCGTTTTGAGTACTGTAGCCCCATTCCCCCATTTACTGCTTATCCTATGTTTGTTTATTGTTATGTGACTTGCCGGGGAAGTTGGTTTCGTTCCAAGAATATTTCCAATGAATTGGGACACTTAGTTCCAAGGTTGGAAGCCTAAGTTGAAAGAGTTGACCAGATGTTAAATAATGAGTAATGACTCCGTAATGGAGTTTTGATGGTTCCGATAGCTTCATATGGTGATTTTGACTTAAGAGTATGTCCGACATTGATTTGGAGGTTCGTAGTTCATTTTGGCTTGAATTGGCGAAAGTTGGAAAAGTTGAAGTTTGGAGAGTTGAGAAATTTGACCGAGAGTTGACTTTGTTGTTACCGGGCTCGCATTTTCGTTCCGGAAGTTGGAATAGGTCCGTTGTGTCATTTATGAATTGTGTGAAAAATTGAAGGTCAATGGGAGTTAGTTTGATAGGTTTCAGCACTGATTGTAGAAGTTGAAAATTGATTAGTTTTAATAGGCTTGAATTGGGGTGCGATTTGTGTTTTTGATATTGTTGTTGTGATTTGAGGGTTCGACTAAGTCCGTATGATGTTTTAGGATAGGTTGGTATGATCGTACGGGGTCCTGGGGGCCTTAGCAGTGACTCGGATTGAAATCGGATTAATGTTTGGACTTGAGGAAAGATTAAAGAATTGCAGGTTTGGTGCAATCGCACCTGCGAGGATTTGGTCGCAGGTACAAGACCATAGAAGCAGTCAGGCTATTGCAGGTGCGAATTTTGCTGGGACTGGGGCGATGCGTAGGTGCAAAGTTTTGGTCTAAATTTGCGTGATCGTACATGCGTGAAGTGGAGCGCAGGAGCGGATGTTGCAAGGGGCAAGAGCTTTCCGTAGAAGCGGAGTCGAGGGCGTAGGTGCAACTAAGCATAAGCGAAGGTAAGGGACCTTAAGGGAAGTCGCAGAAGCGGATGTTGGACCGCACCTGCAGGACCGTAGAAGCGGTTAAGTGAATCTTAGGTGCGAGATGCCTGGACAGAACATAAAATCGAGGGTTTTGAGGATTCTCTCATTTTGGACTTTGCAAGCTAGGCTAGTGGTGATTTTTGAGAGGGGTTTCACTAGATTTCAAGAGGTAAGCAATTTTTGGTCATTTGTATTCAATAATATTGAATACTCATTGAATCTCCCACATAGATTAGGCGTTTTGAGGTGAGGGATTTTTGACCCATGTATTTGTTGGGTTCCGAGGCGTGAGCATGGGGTTGACTTTTCGACTTTGGTTAAAGAACTTAGCTTTATCGTATGGAATCAATTCCAATAGCATGTATTGATTGTATTAAGTTGTTTGTGGCTAGATTCGAGTCGTTCGAAGACCGATTCGCGAGGCAAGGGCATATTGGAGAAGGAATTTACGCGGTTTGAGGTATGTAACACTTCTAAACTTGGTACTAAGGGTATGAATCCCTGAACTACGTGTTGTGTAGTTGGTGTTGAGGTGACGCACATGCTAGGTGACTGGCGTGTGGGCGGGCACCGTGGTAATTGTGACTTGGTTGTTCCCTTGATACTATGTAGTGATCAAGTCTTGTTGTTATTCACGTATCCCCTATGTGTTAGAGAAATTGAGTTGTGATCTATGCTAAAAATAATATTTGGGCTATATGTTTGTACTGTTAGGACCCACCAAAGTCATTTTTGCTGTTGAGTTATTTGTCTAAATTGCAAAATTATGTACTGGTCATATTCATCATTTGCATATCATATCTTAGTCTCTGTTATCATTTATTGTTACATCATGTATCATTGTTAAGGCTGATTGGCATGAGATTTGTGATCCCGAGAGATTGAAGAGAATGATGACTGAGTTGAGGCCGAAGGCCTGATTATGAGTGATATTGATGGGATCGGGCTGCACGCTGCAATAATTTTTACTTCATGGTGGGATCGGGCTGCACGCCACAGTAGGATTTATTGACTCATGATGGGATCGGGCTGCACGCAGTAGGTTTTATTAGCACTTGGCCAGGATCTGCCCCTCCGGAGTTTGACATACCAGCAATGAACGCAGGTACCGTACAACCCTAAGTGATTGAGTGTGATGAGTGACAGTCAGATTGAGTACTCAGAGAGTTGAGTACATGAGTTTATCACTGTGATGCATTACATGTGACATACATATTTGACATGTAGATATAGAGATGTAACATTCCTCATATCAGTCATACTTGGCATATTTTATCAGTGTTGAACTTAAACTGTTAAATCTGGAAGCACGTCTACATTTATGCACTGTCTACGAACTGATTATGAGATTCCTTTGAGCTATTACTGTCATTTTTCGTCATATCTGTACTGTTATTATATGGATTTGGACTGTAACTTTCTGAGCTCGTCACTGCTTTCAGCCTAAGGTTAGTTGTTACTTATTGAATACATTAGGTCGGTTGTACTTATACTACACTCTGCACTTCATGTGCAGCTCTAGGTACATCTGAACCCGGTGGTTGCCAGACTTGGAGCGTTACCTGCTAAGAGACTTTTGAGGTAGCTGCTTTGGCGTCCGCATACCTCGACTCTCCTTCTTTTCAGTTTATTCAGCACTGCTATATTTTGAGATAGTTGTATTAGAACTTTTGACTGTGTGATTATTTAGTACTCCCTCCGTTTCAATTTAGGTGAGGTAGTTTGACTCGAACTTGTGGTCTTAAAAGCTTAAGGGGTAAAAGCTTTGTGGGGTCATAGTTATAAAAGCTTCTTATTAAGGGTAAAATGGGTAAAATGAATAGTTTAAAGTTGAATTATTTTCAAATTTATAAATGTGTCATTTATTTTGGAACAGACTAAAAAGGAAAGTGCATCATCTAATTTGAAACTGAGGGAGTAGCTCATATACTCAGTGACACCCAAATTTTGGGGATTTTGTATTTGAGTCGTAGTTATTCTTATCGGTTATTTATGATATTTTCACTATTAAACTTATTTCGTCATGTTTATAATTCAAAATGCATAGTTATTTGTGATTGTCGCCTTGCCTAGTACTGTGATAGGCGCCATCACTACATATTGAGATTTGGGTCATAAGAGTACTGCAAAGGCACTGTCTGGCCTAGTCATAGTGAGGTAGAGAAGTCGTCCAATCAGCCTGTTGTATTCACCAAGATCATCAAGAATTCTATCATCTCCAATTCCAAACTGAGTGTCAAACTCTAATGTTGTAAGCTTCTTGTTGACCTCAAAGGTGCACCTACTGGCTTTGAACATGATAGCCGCATATCTGAAATGAGTTCTAATGCATATTTTCTTTGATGCTTAGAATCCCTTCCTTACTTCTTGCAAATTCAACCCCTAAGAAAAACTCCAGCTCTCATATATCCTTGATTAAAAAACTTGTTCTAGATGCTCCTTAGTCTTCTGTATCAAATCAGCATCACTCTTGTAATTAGTAAGTCATCAACACAAACCAAGACCGCTACTATTTTACCTTGAACCTTTCTGGTAAACAAAGAATAATCCAAGTGACTTTGAATGAAACCAGAAGCTATCAATGCAGATGTTAGCTTGATATTCCACTGCCTAGAGGCTTGTTTAAGCCCATACAACGATTTTAGTAGTCGACAATTGTTGTTGTCCCTCTCAAGTGAATCCCTATGCAGCTCCATATACACCTTATCAGATAAATCACCTTGCAAAAAAACATAGCATACATCCATTTGATGAATGTCCCATTTATACATTGCTTCCAAGGAAATAACAGTTCTTACTATTACCATTTTAACAACTGGAGAGAATTTTTCTTGATAATCAAGTCCTTCTCTTTAGCTATACCTGTCACGACCCCAAACTCCCACCTTAGAATATCGTTATGACACTTAATCTCTAAGACTAGGTAATCCTAACAGATATTAGAAGATAGCAGAAATAATAACTTAAGCTTCAATTTAAACTGTTAAACTATCATAATGAACTCAACGATACAATCATCAATAACTTCCCAAAACCTGGTGGAGCCGAGTCATAAGCTCTACAAGAATGTACTAATAGTCTCAAAATATAATACTATTTTGGAATCGGAAATAAACAGTGGAACATCTAAAAACAAAAGGTGACTTCGAGACTACGAACGTCGATTAGGTGTACCTTGAAGTCTCTAAAAGTAGCTAATCAATCACTGGCATCCAGCACGAGAAGATGTACCTGGATCTGTACAAAAATATGCAGAAGCGTAGTATGAGAACACCACAATGGTACCCACTAAGTATCAAGCCTAACCTCGGTAAAGTATTGACGAGGTCAGGTCAAGAAACTTACTAGAATAAAATATACTAAATAGAGTATGGCATGGTCTAATGATGAAAAGCAAAGAAGTAAATGACAAGTAAGCAGTTCAACAATGTAGGCTAACCACAAAAATTTAAGCGGTAAAGTCAACAAGGAGTGAACACACAAGGAAAACAACAAGTAAACAAACGGATAATTTCAAGTACAACAATGAAGAAACAACAAGAATTGCTTAACCAACAAGCCTTTTTAACATAAGAGGTGCAACAAAAGTCACAATCGAGGTACCGCCTAGTATCCACATGTCACAATTTCAATCACAATCTTTCCTTATATCACTACGTTAGCCTTTTATTTATTTTTTATAATATTTTTCCGAAATAGCTACACGTGTTTTAGCCCGCTTATCTTACTGCTTGGCTTCAAGTAATTCTCTTACTAGCAACACGCGCATCAATTCCCACCTTATCTCACCGCATGCATATCTACCCCTATCTTTATACCACCGCATGCGTATCAATATCCCAACACAATAATCAACTCGCACCACATATTTCCATATGCCTAACACGTGCCAAAAACCAACAATACCGAAGTTATCACAACATATAGCCCATGACTCAATCACAATATGTACAAGAATCTCAATAAAAACAAAATGAATGAGGAATACTCAACAAGGAAAGATATCTCAATAATTACCAACATCAACCTCAATGTGATAACGACTTCCACAACTTCAACACCAATAACTCAACAAGAAGATATTCCACGAAATAACAACTTCAAGTAAGAGTATGTCAACAATAAAAGGTTATCAAGACAATAAGAAAGGTAGCAACTTCAACTAAGCACGTAAGAGCAATTACAACAATAAAGAGTGTAACAACATCAATTAGAGCATGTGAGAGTAAATTTAATCATAAACGATGTAACATGTTATAACAAATTCAAGTAGATGCCTGAAAGAAGTCTAAAAGTCTAAACCAATCAAAATACCATATATAGCCCGTGTACACACTCATCACCTTGTGTATACAAATTTCACATAGTACAATTAGCACAACAACTCAAATCCTAAGGGGTAGTTCCCCAACACAAAATTAGGCAAGATACTTATTTCAGCTAGGCCAAATCAACCCTCGAATATAATTTTCCCCCTAAAGTTCATCTCCACACAGCTCAAATCTAACCAACAATGACTTATTATCATCTAACAATGCAAGGAAAACCAATTACAATAGATAAAGCTTTGATCTTTACATAATTTCCAAAAAGTCAACAAAATTCAACCCCATGTCCGTTGGATCAAAACTCGGGTCCAAGGGTTGATTTCCACTACTCATAGCCCCACGAGTCCATATATGTATTTTTTTTTTCAAATCTGAGTCCAAATCGACTCTCAAAACTTCAATCTTCATTTTCAAAAACATTGACGTAAATCCCCAAAATTCCTCTTTGATTCTCATAAATTTGATGTTAAATCTAAGATACAAGCATGAAATATAGTTGAAAATTAATTAGAATCACTTACCCAATATTTTTAGCTGAAAATCCCCTCTCCAAATTGCCTCCTACTGAGTCTTGGGTTCTAAAATGATATAAAATCCCGACTCTCATCCCTTTTTGTTCAGTTGCAGATGTCACAATTTCGACACTAGGATTGCAATTGCGTAACCTCTCAATTGCGGCTACTGACACACTGAGGAGATGTCGTAATTACAACACAGACTTTGCAAATGTGAAGTCCGTCCTCCTCGCAAATATGAGAAAACAGCGGCAAATGCGATCTAGCCTACCCCAATCCCAGACTTCACAAATGAGAACAAGGTATCCCAATTGCATTATCTGAGCCTCCCCTGCCATTCACTACCCATCAAGCTCCAGCTCGAAAGCAAGAAGCAACGGCACAGTAGCTGCGCGATGTTGTGTTCGCGATTGCGATGAAGGTGCTTGCAATTGCGACATCAGAGCACCAGCACACCAGCAATCCTGTTTTCTGTTCAAAACTATTTCAAAGCAAGTCCAAAACTCATCTAAGCCCTCGGGACTCCAAACCAAACATCCACGCAAGAATAAAAACATAATACGAACTCGATCACGCAATCAAAATATAAAAATAACATCTAGAACTACGAATTGGACATCAAAATGCATGAATTTAAAAGAAAAGTTCAAGAACCTCTAGAATTGCAATCAAGCGTCCGAATCCTATCAAATCAACTCCAAATGACACCAAATTTTAAAGACAAGTTTTAAACAGCGTAACAGACCTATTCCAAATTTCAAAATCAAATTTCAAACCGGATAGCTAAAAGTCAACCTACGGTCAAACTTGAAAAAATTATAAACCTCAAATTGCCAACTTTCGGCAAAAAAACACAAATAAGCCTATGGACCTCCAAATTCAATTTCGGGCATATGCCCTATTCCAAAATTATGATACAAACCTATCGAAGCCATCAAAACACTATTCCAGGGTTATTTTTTACAAAGTCAAACTTTGGTCAATATTTCTAACTTAGGCTTTTAAGCCAAGAACCAAAGGATCCAAATAAATCCAAAACCTTTCCAGAACGAAATCAATCAATGCCACAAGTCGTAAAATCACAAATACACATGTGTAAAGTATCAAAAGAGAAACAGGGCACAAATACACAAAACGACTATCGGATCTTTACAAGACCCTTTGGCAAGCAACCTTGCTCTAAACCTCTCTACTTCTCCTGTAGCTTTATATTAATCTTTTATACCCATTGACAGCCAATTGCCTTCTTCCCTTTTGGAAAAGGGACCACCATCCATGTCTTCTTATCTTGCAATGCTTGGATTTCTGTCTGCATTGCCTCTATTCACCTAGAGTCTTTATCTGCTTCTGCATAAAACTTAGGCTCAGTATCTGCAGAGAACTTGGTGATGAAGCTTTGATATTTGTGAGACAAACAATCATAGCTTATGACATCTGAAATAGGATATAGACATGTATGTGCTCCTTTTTACTTGTCAGTCTCACATAATCCTTATGCCAAATAGGTGGCTTAGTTGTTCTACATGATCTTTGTTTAGCCAAATCTACTGCCTAAGATTCTTGCAGTTCTTCTATATCTTCAACATGATATGCTATATCCCTATAAGGCTCCTCAATTTCATGATTTTCTTGATCTAAATTTTGGTGCATTTGGAGTGTGCTGTGCCATGATGTCTTCAGTGTGTTGATCATGTAGAATGCTCCTATTTGCAATGTCAAGATCATCCAGTACACAAAACATCTGTAATTTTGTAACATCAGTAACATGAGGGCTTTGGATTTCTTGACTATCCTGGAAGGGAAATATACTTTCATGAAATACAATATCTCTACTAATAAAGCACACTTTATTAGATAATCAAATTGGCAAATTAGCTTGAAATCTAATTGTTCATGATGTTTCTAGGATGTGCCTATGCTTTCTCTAGACTACTCCATTTTGTTGAGTGTATGGAAATGAACGTTGGTGTAAGATCCCATGATGTGTAAACGATTCTTGGAAAATCATGTTAAAAAACTCAAATTCATTATCTGATTTGAATACTTTAATTATTCTTCCAAATTGATTAAGAATCATTGTAATGAATGTTTTAAGTAACTTAGACACATCTGACTTCACTCTCATAAAAAAAATCCATATCCATCTGGTGTGATCATCAACCAAGTTCAATAAGTAATTCATTTTATTGTAAGTTGCAGCTTCATAAGGACCCCATACATCCATGTATATCAAATGAAAAGGTTCATCTGCTCTACGAGTACTAACGGGAAAAAGTAACCTTGTTTGTCTAAACAAAATACATACATCACAATGTTGTAATGAAAAGCATTATTATTCCTAAATGCAAAAAAAATTCTAAGAACTGCAATAGGCACATGAGCTAATCTTCTATGCCAAACTTCAGTTTCCATCATCTATTCTACTACCAGAGACTTTGCTCTATTTATTCCAGCTTTCTTACAATGTGTCTTCAGCACATATAAACCATCTTCTTCCCTACCAGTCACCTTCACTCTCCTAGTGCAAAGATCCTGAAACACAAAATGTTCAGGAAAAAATATTGCACAACATTTCAGTTCCTTGGTCATTTTGGAGACTGATAAGAGATTGAATTTAAAACATGGCACACAAAGCACATACTTAAGGATATCACCTCCTGTCAAAGGAATGTTTCCTACATTTGTGACTTTAGCACAATCTCCTGTAGTCATTTGCACATTCCCAACACTTCTTACTTTACCATCATTCAGTAACAAATATTTATTTCCTATCATATGGTTTGTAGCCCCCGTATATACTATCCAATAGACTGCGTTATCTTTAACGAGAAAGTATTTACCTGGCATATATGCACTTATCTCAGATGTGGAAGCCTTACTAAGCATGTTAAGTAGCATATTATATTGTTCCTCTGTGATCATTGGTGCAGCAGTGTTGGCTTGATTACTTACATTAGTCTCATATTATAGAGAATTCCCATCAACTACATTAGCTCTAGCCTTGGACTTAAAATCTGCAGGATATCCAATTAATCTATAGCAATTCTCCTTTTGATGGCCCTTATTATTTTAATAACCAACAGTGCATGAGCTTAAAGCAACAATCCCTTAAGTGTCCTTTTACATGACAATAGTCATACTCAACATTCCAGTTTCTTTTTTGCTTAGGCATAGCATTTTTAGTCATGAACAAGGCAACTGACTCCATCGCTTCAGCAGTAACATAGTTGCTGTCTGTCACAAATTTTTGACTTTCATCCTGAATAATTGAAGCATATGCTTGATTCACATTGATCACCTTAGATTTTATCTGGATTTGACTCCTTTCCTGACTATATCCCTCATTCAATCCCATTAAAAATTGTAATAAGCGCTGATATTGCAGGTGCACCACAAAATCCTTTGATTTTTCATAGTCACACGAAGGAAGTGGCATCATCGAATCATATTCATCCCATAAATCCTTCAACCTTGAATAATACACTGATACAGATGATGTGCCCTGAGTTAAGATGAATATTTCTTTGTGAAGAGAATACATACGTGAACCATTCACTTTCACTTTATTTAATCATTCCTGCAAATCCTTCCAAATCAAGTGTGCATGTGAAAGAAATAGAATTCTACTTAACAATTCCTTGCTCACATTTTGGATACGCAACGAGACAACTATTACATTACATCGATCTCATTGATGCCCTAAAGTTGGTCCAAAAGTATTTGTAGCGATTGTGCCATCTATGAATCCCAACTTATACCTCTCTAGGAGTGAAACTCTCATTGCTTTAGCCCACAAAGTGTAATTTTACATACCTACAAGCTGAATACCAACAGATAGAGAACCAGGGGCATCAGAGGGATAAAGATACATGAGATGATTATGGTCAATTACCACCGGAGCTGGAACAGAGGTTCCCAAATCAAACATATCATCAATTGCCATGAAAGCAAGAAACTATATGCAACAGAATTGTTAGATATGTAAAAGTAGTAAAGAATTGTTAACAAAATTGAAAATAACGAGCAAATCTAGGGTTCGCTGTAATTTAGATTTGGATACGAACATCACAAGGTATGTCGACGAATCTCTCAATCATCTTCAATCCGCGAAGATCACTCCCTAAATCTTATCGATGAGAAAGCCTGATACCATGATAAAATCCATCGAATCTCAAATCATCACTGAAATGAGGAAGAACAGAGAATAGAGAATTGAGAGCACATGATGAGCTTAGAAAGATTTTCTGTATAAAATAAATATTGGGTACAAAATGAGTAAGCTAGCTTCTACATATATACAGTGAATAACTACCTCTTAACTAACTGACAATTGTAGTCAGATGTACACCTAACTCCCATTAACTATATAATTAACTACTAACTAACTCAACTCACTAACTAATTACGGGTGGCTTTAGTTCATAGTAAGGCATTTATCCAATTCCTTCACACGGAGACTATGGCAAAGAGATCAAATAACCCATCTTTTGATTCTCTAGTGTTATGCCACCATAGACAACCTCAAATTTGATTTCTCTGACAACCGCATCCACCGTTCTCATAAAACTCAAACTTCATCCTAATGCTTCGTAGCATTTCTTCAAGTTAGCTTCACGACGTCAGTTTTATAAACACCTTGTAAAATCTTACTGCAAAGTACTTCACATATTATCCAGTGCGAGAATGTTCGATGAGGCTAGGTTTTATTTATCGGAGCTTCTAGAAATTTCTATAAACAAAAAACCAGTATCGTTTGCTTGGGATGAATTAGTTGCAGTTTCTAGAGAGTTCATGATTTCTCCTATGGTATTGATATGATTTTGGCATGGGCAACTAACATAGGGTTGGATCCAGTAAATGGGTCGAGTTTAGACCCACTTTTTGTTTCAGCCCGAGATTAACACGTGGCCTAATAATAAAAATGACATGTCACTAAATTGAAGGCCCACCAGTTCTGTCATTAGACGTGAGAAAAATTTTATTAATAGAATTAACGTTATGTGCGTTTTTGGACAGATACATGAACAGAGGGTATTTGTAAATCATTTAGCAAATAATAAGGGTAGTTTGATGTGCAAAAAATAAAAGAGATTCATATGGGAAAATATTTAAAAACTAAAAAGTTCTTCAAAAATTCTCTTATGTTGCTAGTTCTTATTAATTAATATACTAAATGAAATTGGGATTGAATCTCATGAATGCTGGAAATATCAAAGGTGAATTGTAATGACTTGGCTGGTAACTTTGTGTATTGTAGCCTCGTTCCCCTATTTATTGTGTCTTTTATGTTCATTTGTTAGTATGTGGCTTGCAGAGGTGGTTAGATTGGTTTCGGGGATGTTTCGGAATAAATTGGGACATTTAGACCAAAGGTTGGAAGCTTAAGTTGAAGGAGTTGGCCGAAGTTTGACTTCTATGTAGACAACTTCGGAATGGTGTTTTAATGATTCCAATAGATTCATAGGGCGATTTTGGACTTAGGCTTATGTCCATATGTTGATTTGGAGGTCTGTAGGTTGATTTGAAGCTTTTTTGGAGAAAGTTGGAAAGATGGACATTTGGAAGGTTGAGAAATTTGATCGAAAGTCGACTTTGTGGATATCGGGTTCAATTTTGGTTATGGGATTTGTAATAGGACCGTTGTGTCATTTGGGAATTCTATACAAATTTAAGGTCATTCCGGGTTGGTTTGATGTGATTTCATATGAGTTTTAGAAGTTGAAAGTTCATTAGTTTCATTAGGCTTGAATTGGAGTGTGATTCGTGGTTTTGGTGTTGTTTTTGTGATTTGAGGCTTCGAATAGGTTCGTACTGTGTCTTAGGACTTGTTGGTATGGTTGGATGGGGTCGGGGGGGCCTCGGGTAGGGTTGTGCATTATTTGAGTCAACCCGAATATTCGAACCGATCCGTATTATTTGGATTGGTTTAGATCGGATTTTAGCTTTTTGGATCAGATTTCGGATCTTTAATCTAATTATTTTTTATATCAGATCGGATAGGGTTTGTCTCAATTTATATCAGAATCGATCCAAAACCCGAAATTTATATTTTACATATAAAGGATAAAGGTGCCCTTTCAAAAACTTTAAGGTTTCTTTATTATCTCCCTCATTGTTTTTGCCTTTTCTTTCTTTTCAATATTAAATGTGAAATATATTGAAATCAATGAGTTTTGCTATTGAAAATGGTAGGAGATAGCATCTTATATTTATTTTAGCATCTTAATAAGGCGTATAATCCAAACCGAAATCCAAAATATTTATCTAATCCAAACATCAAAATCCATTCCGATCCGAATTTAATTTGGTTCGGATTCGGATTCGGATTCTGATTGAAATTTAAAAAATTCAAGATCCAAAATTATAATCCGAAAGGTGCCAAATCTGATCTGATCCGATCCATGAACCGGCCTAGCTTTGGGTGTATTTCGGATTGGTTTCGGCTTGTTTTGGTTTGAGTTGCAATTGTTGAAATTTGTGAGTTTTGGTGCAATCGCACCTGTGAGGGATTGGTAGCAGGTGCGAGGCCACAGAAGCGGCCTGGTGATTGCAGAACTAGGCTAGGCTGGAGTTGGGGAAGAGCGCAGTTGCGAGGGTATTTTCGCATCTGCGAGCCTATAGATGCGGTCGAGTGAGCGTAGAAGCAGATAAGGACGGAGAGCTGCGAGTCCGCAGATGCGGAAGATAGATCACATAAGTGATCCTGCAGGTATGGAGGTAGGACCGCAAGTGTGCATGGTCAGAGAATTGATGAATTTCCGCACCTGTGATGGATTTTTCCGCAGGTGCGACTAAGAGAGCCACAGATGCGGGATCACTGGGCAGAACATTTAAATGAGGGTTTGATCATTTTTCTCATAATTGAAATTTTGGAGCACGGTTGGAGGTGATTTTTGGGAGGCTTTTTGTTGCAATTGAAGAGGTAAGTAATGATTATTAACGTTTGATGATAGATATTGATTGCCCATTAATTATTATACCTAGTTTATGTGAATTTAGGAATTTTAGACTGTGTTATTAGAGATTGAGATTTGATGATTTGAGGGACGAATTGTGGATGGTATTGGATAAAATTAGTATGGTTGGACTCATAATTGAATGGGTATTTGGAATTTCTGATTTATGTCGGATTCTGGGTGCAAGCCTGGGGTTGACTTTTCAATTTTGATTTAAGACTTGAGCTTTATTATGTGGGATTGTTTCATGTGGATCTTATTGATGAAATTAAGTTGTTGTGGCTATATTCGAGTTGCTCGGAAGCCAATTCGTGTGGCAAGGGCTTTTTGGAGTATTGGTTTGCGCGTATTGAGATAAGAAACATATCTAAACATGGATTTGAGGGTAATTATCCCTAGGAACTATGTTATTTATGATGTGTTGGGGTGACACACATGCTAGGTGACAAGCGTGTGTGTGCGCACTGGAGTATTCATGATCCAAGTGGACTTTAGACTATTATTGGACTTGTTTTGCTATCAGGCCTTGTTATGTCCCTGTTTTCTCGATTTGTTTGATTATCTGAGCTATGGTTCATATTAGAAATCATGTTTAGGCTATGTGATTAATTTGTTGAGGCATAATGGGACTATTTTTGTTATTTTGCGCTATCTGTCTTAACTGTAGTTATACATCCAGTCATGATTCTTCATTTGTATACCATATCTTAGTCTCTGTAAGTTATTCATTGTTACATCATGATGTTGTTATTTTTCATATGGGAAATTGTTTGGACTGAGTGATATGAGATTGTGAGCCCTTGAGACTTGAGAGGTTGATGACTGAGGTGGCCCTTAGATTTATGTTGAGAGTGTTAATTGGATCGAATTGCACGCTGCAACAGGTCATATTGGATCTGGTTGCATGCCACAACATGCCCTATTGGATTTATTGTTACTTGGATCGGGTTGTACGCCGCAACAGAGCATATTGGCTTTTGACTAGCGCTTGGGCAAACCCGAGTCTGACATGCAGCAGTGAGCGCAGGCACAGTGATATATACACGTGTTTTGGTGAGGGGCATTGATGTCAGGCAACCGTATAGTAGTGAGTGATTGTGTGTGTGCAATGAAGTGGGCATTTGATTCAGGCACTTTAAGTGTGCTGAGAGTGAGAGTACTTGAAGATATCATGTGAAATCATTAACTTGACATGCATATTTGACTTGTAGGCATAGAGATGTATTTTTCTCATGCTAGCTAGTAAAAGAAATATCCTTATCTGTGTTGGGTTGTAACTGTTATACTTGGAAGCATGTATAAATTCATGTAATGTGAACATGCTGGATATGATAATTCCTTTGATCTATTTATTGTTATCGTCATCATTATATCTTGTGTTGTTATTGATATTGGTCTCTGTCTGTTTCATCTAAGCTCGTCACTGCTTTCAGCCTAAGGTTAGGTTTGTTACTTATTGAGTACATGGGGTCGGTTGTACTCATACTTCACTCTGTACTTCGTGCAAATATCCCGTTACTTCCGAACGTGATGATTGCTTTGTGTTGGTACCAGTACTTGAGAGACTACGGGGTAGATGCTACTACGTCTACAGACCTTGAAGTTCTCTTTCATTTATTTCCTTTGTTACTGCTTTATTGTCCAGACACTTGTATTGAGAAATTGGCTTTGTATTTTGATATTCAGCAGTGTTCATGTACTCGTTGACACCGGATCTTTGGGATGGTTGTAGCAGTATTATTGTTGTTTTCATCAGACATTTCATGATATTTCCTTTGTTGAGTTTATTAAACCATGTTTTATTCAAATTCGTTATTATTGTGTGATAGTTGGCTTGCCTAGCAAGTAGTGTTAGATGCCATCGCGGCTCTAGTGGGAGTTGGGTCGTGACATGAATATGGGCACATTCATTTACCATGTATATTCCATAAGATGTATTTATGAGATGGTTGCATGTTCGATTATTATTAACCTGCAACCTGGTATTTGCGAGGTAACTTGCTCAATAATTTAATTTAGAGCATAATTTTCTGATTAAAATTCAAGACAATTTATCTTGATAATTGGTTTACATCACAGTTGGTTTCAAAAAATAATTATTGAGTACCTCCACTTAATAGCTAAATTATTGCTTATGAGAACAAAGTTATTTATATTAGTTTGATATACGTTATATACAAAAGTATATTACACTCTTCCCTCAGAAGTTGTTTAAGGCCAGGAACTAAATAATTCCATCTTATTATTATTTATGTGCAATATATATTTTGATTAACACCATAATGCACAAAGGTAGGTTTTCAAAGTTGAGGAAGCAAGTTAGGTTTTCTAACATAAGAGGGAGACATGATAAACAGTTGAAAAAAAATTACGTGAAATGAATTATCATTTGTACATCTAGATTCTCGAATAAGATAATATGAACTTGAAGTTCACAAAAAGATAATTCATCTGCAATATATTGCAAAGTATGCCAGACGTATTTGCTAACCCAAAAGAAAGTACTCACTGCAAATGCTCATATTAGAATAAATACTAGAATAACAAAGTCTATGGTACGCTTAAAGCGTGTAGACAAATCGATTTCAAATAAAATTTTTTATAAAGAAGATAATAAAATGATCAAAATGATAATAATAATAATGAGGCAAGTGATCAAGAAGATCACATAACATAACACTTCATAAAATCTCAGGAGTGGTTCAGGTACCCAAAAATATGAATGAAGAGATCTCTATATTATGTCTTTATGAAAAAAGGGAGGTTTGAATCGATATAAAATGTTTGTCGGCCACATCTATGATAACGCTAAATATATATACCTGGATCTTAAGTCTAGAGAAATAACTCAAGTAGAATTGGTTTCATATGAAAGACATGTATTTTTGGACCTGCAGTTCAAGCACTTGAAAGTATAAAGTCAATAGCATGTGCAATCACTTTTATATGTCTTATATATCTAGCATGACATGAAAACTTGATATGCATCTAAAATCTATTTATATGGCTTATATGACTTAACTTATATGACAATCCCTGAAGTATTTAAATTGCTCAAAGCATATAAAATTCTTGGTCCCGGAGTACCACTGAGTTTTTCTTGTAAGGTTTTTAACGAGGCAACTAAAAGCCCTATTGTTAGATATGTGTACTCTTCCACTAGGTTTTATTTTAGTTAAGATTTTAATGAGGCATATTATCTGTTGAATAGACATTCAAGGGGGAGTGTTATTAATAGTATTTTATTTATGGTAAATGTCTATCTTTTAGAGAGATTTAGAGTTTGTCACTTTGTGGCTAAGTTACTTTTCCCCTATAAATGGAGGGCTTCTATTCCATTGTAATTCATCTAAATCAATAAGAATTCACTCTCTATTTTTTTCTACAATACTCTTCTTCTTTTATTGTTTTTATAGCAATTTTTACGAACTAGCCCGTCATATGTAGCTTTATTTATCGGCTACAAGGATTGTTTGTGTCAAATTATGTATCATCTATAATTCAAATTCGTTATCACATCTACTTAATATGATAATGTTTTTATCTTCTGCAATCCAAACTAAAATTTTGTCATGTTAATTGTTTTGATATCGATTTTAATGTAAATTATCATGAGTATTGACACTAGTATCGTCATAGATGGCCTTTTTTTAGTGATGAAGTATGAGGGGAGGATTTGACTGAGAAGACCAGTCAACTCTCTAATTTCCATAAAGAAGGATAGTACCTATTTTACTAATTATATATAGTTGTGTTAGCCAAAAAAGAAAAATAATAAGCATTGATACTGAGCCTTATTCATTATTTTTCACTTAACGAAAATCTGAATCAAAACCACTCATATCTTAATGTATTAGTTGATCACGACCAACCACTTCTACAACTGACCATCACCACCAACCTTCACCACCAATTGTACTGACCCGATCGGTCGTTTTGAGTTCTAGCATGTCGTTCGGCAGTTTGAGGCCTTGAGTAGCTTCACTTCATGTTTTGTGACTTGTACACGAGGCCGGAATTGAATTTCGGGAAGTTCAGAGTTGATTCAGATGGAAAATTCTCAATTCGAAAGTTTTAAGTTGGAAGAGTTGATTAATGTTTGACTTTTGAGTAAACAATCTCCGAATCGAGATCTGAATATTTCAATAGGTTCGTATGATGATTTTGGGACTGGGGCGTATGTTGGGGTTGAGTATCGGGTGGTCCGGGAGCGTTTCAGCTTGGCATTTTGAAGGTTTAGAATTTCTTAAGTTTGGTTTGAAGTGGATTTGGTGTTATCGATGTCCGTTTGGGGTTCTGAACCTTGAAATAGGTTCGTATCGTAATTCGTGACTTGCACGTAAAGTTTGGCGTCATTCTGGATGTTTAAGTATGATTCAGACGCGTTCATCGAAGTTGGAATGTTTGAAATTTAAAAGAAAAATTTTGATCGTTGATTCGTATTTTGGATGTTGTTTGGTGTAATTTGAGGCCTCGAGCAGGTTTGTATCATGCTTTGGGACTTGTTGGTGTGATTGGACAGGGTCCCCGGGGCCTCGGGTGTGTTTCGTGATGGTTTCAAACCATTTTCCTTTGTTTAGATGCTGCTGGTTGCTGGTGCTGGTGTCGTGCTTCACGATCGCGAAGAAGGATTTTTGGACAGCGGGGAAATGTTAAGCGCAAATGCGACGAGGAGGTCGCGAACACGGAGAAGGAGCTGGGTTACCCTTCGCGAACGCGACAGGGAGTTGCAAACACGTAGAAGGATGGGGAACTGGGGGACCTGGTTCCATTAGGCGTTGGCGAATGCGGCGCTTTTACCACGAACACGAAGAAGTAGGATCTGAAGGCTTCGCGAATGTGGCCCGGTAGTCGCGAACGCCTAGAGGAATTTGGAGGCAGTGCTTTTAGCCTTCCGATCATGATGGTTTTTCCGTGATTGCTAAGAGGAAGGAACTGGGCAGACTTAATTTGTATACGGGATTTAGTTCATTCCTCTCCCATTTTCACTTGGTTGGGTGATTTTTGGAACTCGTCAAGGGGATATTTTCATCATCTATGACAAGTTAAGTAATTCCCACATATTGTTAGCTAATTACATTGGTTCTAAGGGGATTTAAACATGAAATTTTGTAGAAATTATGGGATTTAGAAGAAAACCTAGAATTTGATATTTTCGGATTTTGACCATGAAATTGGACATGGAATTGAAAATAATATATATTTGGGTTCGTGACGTTATGGGTAATGTCTATCTTCAAATAATTTGGAATTCGGGCATGTGGGCCCCAGGGTTGACTTTGTTGATTTTTCGAGCGGAATTGAAAATTATTATAAATTGATTAATTACGAGTGTTGAAGTATATTTGTATTGGTTTTCATGATTGTTTGTCTAATTTTGGATCGATGGGCGTTGGTTGAGGTGCTAGAGTGGCGTTGGAGCTGGTTATGGAACTTCGGAGCGAGGTAAGTCTCCTGTCTAACCTTGTGAGGGGGAATTTGCCCCGTAGGTGTTATACTTATTACATGCTACATGTTATGGGAGCTATTGTGGTTCGAGGATGTTATCATGAGCATCCAAATTATGCGGTGCATTGCGTGAATTCAGCATGGGCGCATGATCATGTTTTGGTACAGCGTGTTGAGATTGATACGGCGTGCGTATGTTAGAATCAGACCTGGTAGAGAATTTCGGATGTTGGAATTTGGTTCTAAGGCTTGTTAGCTAAGGTAACAGGGAGGATCTTCAGTCTGGCTCGAGCTAATGTGCTCACGTGGGTAGTGGTGGCACGAGTAGGTGCACGAGGTGTCAAACAGTGATTTTGTGCAACTGTGGAATGGTTCTTGGCATGTTCGAGGACGAACATATGTTTAAGTGGGGGAGAATATAACGACTCGACCGGTCGTTTTGAGTTCTAACGCGTCGTTCGGCGGTTTGAGGACTTGAGTAGCTTTACTTCATGTTATATGACTTGTACGCGAGGCCGGAATTAAATTTTGGGAAGTTCAGAGTTGATTCGGATGAAAAATCTCAATTCGGAAGCTTTAAGTTGGAAGAGTTGACCAAGATTTGACTTTTGAATAAACGACCTCGAAATCGGGATTTGAAGGTTCCAATAGGTTCGTATGATGATTTCGGACTTGGGCGTATGTTCAGGTTGAGTATCGGGTGGTCAGGGAGCATTTCGGCGCTTATTGTGGAAAGTTGGCAGTTTGAAGGTTTAGAATTTCCTAAGTTTGGTTTGAAGTGAACATTGATGTTATCGATGTTCGCTTGGTGTTCCAAACCTTGGAATAGGTTCGTATCGTAATTCATCACTTGTACGTAAAGTATGGCGTCATTTCGAAATATTTAAGTAAGATTTGGACGCGTTCATTGAAGTTGGAATGTTTGAAAATTAAAAGAAGGATTTTGATCGTCGATTCTTAGTTTGGGTTTTGGTTTGGTGTTATTTGAGGCCTCAAGTAGGTTTCTGTCATGCTTTGGGACTTGTTGGTATGATTTGACGGGGTCCCGAGGGTCTGGGTGTGTTTCGTGATGGTTTCAGACCATTTTCCTTTGTTTTGATGCTACTGGTTGCTGGTTGCTGGTGTCGTGCTTCGCGATCGCGAGTGGGCTTACGCACGAAGGATTTTTGGATGATGGGGAAATGTTCAGCGCGAACATGACGAGGAGGTCGTGAACGCGGAGAAGGAGCTGGGTTACCTTTCACAAACGCGACAGGGAGTCGGGAACGCATAGATGGATGGGGAGCTAAGGCAACCTGGAGCCGTTAAGCCTTCGCAAACGCGGCGCTTTTACTGCGAACACGAAGCAATAGGACTTGAAGGCTTCGCGAACACGGGCCGATAGTCGCGAACGCGGAGACAAATCTTGGAGGCAGTGCTTTTAGCCTTCTCGATCGCGATGGTTCTTCCGCGATTGCGAAGAGAAAGGACCTGGGCAGACTTGATTTTTATACGGGATTTACAGTTCAGTTCTACTGAAACATCAGAAATGCTCTCTATGAAATGGCGATACGGATGAACAGTGTCGCGGTTGTGCGAGAATGCACAATGCCGCGAATTTCGCCGGAAAAAAGCCACCAGACCACCCCCAAAAGTTGCACCTTCTCACTACGCACTATCCCCAACAAACCACACTTCAAAACAACTACCCAGCTGTTACAAATTTGCAAAAGAGCAGCGACACTACTGTAGCGATAAATTGCCTGCGTGTTCCATCTTTCGTTTTTGGATCAAATAGAGCCATTTCATATCCTTAAGACTCATCTCTAGGTCCTTCACAATCTTCCCAACAATTTTTGGAAGATTACACCGTTGCAACTTCGATTTCCAGAACAACCCAGTAACGCACTAGTTGGTCGCGCATGATGCTATGTTAAACCAATCTGCCCCAGACCAATGCCAATCGATTCCTGTTACTCAACAGATGGTTTCCCACCCTTCAAATCCAATTTTCATTGAGCCAATCTCCACAACATTGCAAAAAGGTAATTCAGCAGTGTCGCGCATACCAGATGTTCGACGAAATGCTCAGGATGCAGCTCAATTGAGCGAACATGCTACTCCTCAATTACCTCAAGTTACTAAGGAAACTAGCAAAGTGGGTGAGACAACTCAAAAACATACGGAAATAGGCTATCCAAAGCAGTCGTATACTGCACAACTTCATCCGCAACAAGCTGCTGCAACATCGGCAAAAATGGAGCTAGTCCCTGTTACTTTAGTACATGGCGAACCAACGATAGAATTCACCATGGAAGAAGTAAATGAGTTCAAAACAGAGGAAGGATTGCATCAAGCAGTGGTTATGAAATTTTCTTATGGAAAACCAGATTTGCAAGAGATCTGAAGGCTGTTTGCGACACAATTCAATGTATACGGTCACTGTAACATCGGGCAACTTGATTTTCGTCACTTACTGGTTCGCTTTGAGTTGTATGCTGATTTTGTTAAGTTCTTATCGAGGTCGACTAGATATCTCAAAGCCAAAGGTGAAGAATTCTTTTTTAGAACCTTCCCATGGACGATAGGATTTGATCCGAATGAGGAAACGACCATGGCTGCTGTCTGGATATCGCTGCTAGGTTTGGCTCCAAATTTCTTCGCAAAGCTATCGTTAATGTCTATTGCCTCTGCTGTGGGTAAAGCTCTTGCTGTAGATAAGGGAACACAAGAGAGGACACGACCTAGCACTGGTAGAGTGAAGGTTTTAATGGATTTGATAGGTAAGCATCCAAACAAAGTTAATTTGCGCGTTGTCGATAAATCTACTGGAAAATTTGTTATGTATTGTCAAGAGATTGTCTATGATAATATGCCAAGGTATTGTATACATTGCAAACATCAAGGGCATGATCAAAGTTCATGTCGACTTTTGAAAGAAAAATCTGGACAAGATGGGATCGAAGCAGTCCATCGCAAAAGGCCAACAGGTATGGGGAACACAGTCGAGCAGCTTAAAGGTGATGCTAGAAACTGGTTGAATGTTAAACGAGCTGCCCAGGGTGTGGTCGAGATAGCAGAAAACGATCACAACAGTAGCAAGCAGCAGCTGATTGTTGACAGTGCTGCTACTGCTGTTATGAGGGATAGTACGTTAGCTACTGCTAGAGTACAATGTGCAGGAACTGGGGATGCTGCTGATGTTGTTTTTGGCAGTGCACCTGAGAGCACTGAAGCTAGACAGCAGCAGCAGTAGGAAGGCAAAACAGGCAGTCCATTAATCTTGCACACAGTAACATCTACAACAGCAGACCAGCAACAGCAGCAACACGATGCAAGCACTTCTTCAAAAAACACCCCTGCCTTGGAAATACCTTCACAGTCGGAGCTTTCTTTTGATAAACAGTTTGGGCAGCTTGATTTGGTTACAAAATCTTGGGCTGATCAAGTTGACGAGGACGAAGAGGACTGGAGGGATGAATATGATGGGGAGTCTATTGAGAGTGACAAGGAAGAACTGCGATCAGTAGCATCATCTCCACCATCACCAAACCACAACAGTCAGCTTAACCTAAAAATCACTCAAGCTCCTAGGAAATATCCAGCAGTTTCGACAAAGCAGACAGTGATACCCCCAGCAGGGCAGCAGCAGGCAGTGATTTCAAATGCCTTAACACCTACGGAAACTGGACAACAGGAAAAGCAGACACGAAGAAGCAGTCCAATGGTTGTACAACAGCAGGAGTAGCAGCAGGAGAGCAGCATCGACCAGACTTTCTAGCACAATCTGGGTAACTGCAGCAGCAAACTTGCACCAGCATTGCAACCTCACTTACCAAAGCTGACCAGCATAAGAACGAAATCAATCCCTGCGAAGGTCAGCAGCAGCAGCAACTTACCACGGACAGTCCAATACACTCGATGGCAGTGATTTCACTGGTTACACAATCTGTCACGCAGCAGTAACAATGCATAAGCAGTCCAGTGACTACTGAAACTGGACAGCAGCAACTTCAGCAGCAGCAGCAACTGATCCCAAGCAATCCAGTGCACTCAAAGCCAGTAACAAATACAAAATCTGGGGATAATGCTGAACTTAAAGTTTCTGCAAAAAAGCACACTGCCAAGAAGAGGCACGAGCCATTGTCAATGCTTGCACATAAGTTAGCTCGCCAACAGTTAAAGCTCAACTTACGTGCTGGGATTTACGTCGACAGGGAGGAAGATGAATTGTATTGTCAACAGTTAGAGCAGCCTCGCACAACCAGTCAAATGGTATTTTCGACTCCCCTTCAGATACCAGTTGTTTACAATGAAGAAGAGGAAATGCTACAACGACGCCGTGGTAAGGATGCTACAACAGATGGTTTTTCACCTGAGCACAATGGACAATGTCCGCAATCTCACTCAAGGAATAACAGTTGGGATGACAAAGAGAATGAGGAGGTAAACGTTAGGCGACTCCCAATGAGAGCTGCTAAGCAAAAACAGGTTGCCTCAACTGCGTCCAAGATGTCCATTCGTTCGAAGAAATCATGATTTTTGAATATATTCTAAAGAGGCGGGAGGAGGAAGATAAAGATTTCCAAATAGAAGAGATTACAAGAATAGAAAAGGAGGGACAATACTCTAATTTGTACTACTTTCTATTATATCTCTTTATAAGCATAATCATATGTAATATCATCATAGAGTGTATTATAAACTCTATGATGATCACTAAGTATTTGGTTCTTTCCAGTTCTTTCTTTTTACATGCGTGTAATAGGTGAGGCCTTTTATTGCCTCAATAGGATTTGTAAAGTAAGGTTTAGCTCGTTATGTGTTTGCTTGCATATAAGAGACACTACTCGAGCTTTTGCCCCTTTACTTGTACTTTTCCTTTGCGGTCTGCTTTCATTATGAATTATAATTTGCCAAAAAAAAAATACGGGATTTGGTTCATACCTCTCCCATTTTCACTTGGTTGGGCAATTTTTAGAACTCTACAAGGGGATATTTTCATCATCTATGGCAAGGTAAGTAATTCTCATATATTGTTAGCTAATTACATGGATTCTACAAGGATTTAAACATGAATTTTTTTAGAAATTGTGGAATTTGGAAGAAAACCTAGAATTTGGTATTTTCGAATTTTGACCACGAAATTTGACATGGAATTGAGAATAAATTATATATTTGATTTCGTGATATTATGGGTAATGTCTATCTTCAAAAACTTTCAGAATCTGGGCAGGTGGGCTCGAGGGTTTGATTTTGTTGACATTTCGAGCGGAGTTGGGAATTATGTTGAATAGATTAATTATGAGTATTAGAGTATTATTTTATTGGTTTTTATGATTATTTGACTAGTTTCGAATCGATGGGCATTGGTTGAGGTGCTAGAAAGGCTTGGAACCGGTTAAGAAACTTCAGAGCTAGGTAGGTCTGCTATTTAACCTTGTGAGGGGGAATTTACCCCGTATGTGTTATACTTATTACATCCCACATGTTATGGGAGCTAAGCACATATGAGGTGACCAGTGTCCATGCGTATGCTAGATTTCATGATTATGACCGAGTAGACATAGATTCACGCCATGCTTTAATTGTACTAATTTAGTTATTCTTGCCTTTTTAATTACTTTATTTCGCGTTACGACTTGAGACTAGACTCGCGTAGAATAATGTACTTGCTATTTTAGATATTTGACGAGCTACTTGATAAGCCATGGAAAATTGTGCTTTTGTTACTAATTTCTTTCGCGTTGTGCGTACCCATCGAAATGTTACATTAAGCTTCATAACTCACACGTATATTCGAGAGTGGGGTCAAAGACCCGTAAACGCTTCATATTTTAATGGGATATGGCTGAACACCTCAGCAACACTCTTATGGAATTGAGTCGTTCGCATCGGTGGGATTATTTTTATACTCTCTTATGGGATCGGGTCGTTTGCCTCGGCAGGATTATTATAAGCCTCTCTTATGAGATCTGACCGTTCGCCTCATTGGGATATTGTAACACTCTTATGGGATCAGGCCGTTTGCCTCGGCAGGATATTGTAACACACTCTCATGGGATCAGTCCATTCACCTCGCCAGTATCATGTATAATATTCTTATGGGATCGGGCTGTTCGCGTCGACAGTTCTATGAACCTCTCTTATGGGATCAGGCCATTCGCCTCGGTATTTCTATAAACCACTCTTATGGGATCGAGCCGCTCACCTCGGTAGAATCGTGCGGAATACTTGATAAGAAGTCCGCGTACTCATGAATTTTCCAAACTTGAGAGGTGACCACTGATTTGGTGTTGATCATTACGTACTCCATCTGAGAGGTATCCAGTATTTGAGGATTTTGTGTTCACTGCTCAGCTGTAGACCATATTATTTGCCTTTACCTGTACTCATTGTTTCCTACCATATTTCATATTTGCCTACTTTATTATATTTGATTTTCTGGACCACTAGTAAGTGTCAATGTCGATCCTTCGTCACTACCTCTTCGGGGTTAGGCTAGATACTTACTGGGTACACGTTGATTTACGTACTCATGCTGGCTAAATACTTCTAGGTACACGTTAATTTACGTACTCATGCTGCACTGCTGCACTAAATGTGCAGGATTTGACCCGTTCATTTGGTGGTCACTTGGTCGCGGAGGCGCAGCTACTGAGGAGACTCTATAGTGAGCTGTATTCCATGCCACGATTTGCAGCACACAGAGTTTCCATCACAATTATTTACTTTATCCTGTCTACCTTGTATTCCAGACAAATGATGTCTTGTTATTATACTTCCTAGTAGATGCTCATGCACTTGTGATACCGGATTTTGGGGTATTCTAGAATTTGTGTACAGTTGCTTACATTGACACACTTTTATTTTGTATTCATTTAAATTGTACGTATTTACGATTTTTAATGCATTGATTTCCCTATTTAATAAGATTTATGATTTCAAAATTAACAAAATAAATAATTAAGTTGGTAGTTTACCGTTGGCTTGCCTAACAGTGACGTTTCGCGCCATCACGACCTATAGTGGGTTTTGGGTCGTGACACTAACCTCCACCGCACAACTACCTTATTCATTTACCACCATCAACCACCTCTATCATCAATCTCCACGGCACATTGCCACCACCAATTACCACTGTCGCCGACCATCATCATCAATCACCCATTGCACATCCATCATTTCTGGCCTACACCATACAACCACCATTGCTAGTCTCCTCCACCAATCGCAAATTTCATAAACATTATCTTAAAAGATAGGAGCGTAAGATAGGACTCTTTACTTAGTATAGGGCAAGAAGTCAGCCCCGAGATATAGCCCCATAGATTTTTAGATATGAAAATACATTAAAAGTTTAATAAAAGTGAAAGAGGTTAATGAAGATCATAGAAAACAATAAAAGAATTATGATGCTTATACAAACAATGCAATAACGCTAAAGTAGTTATCATGAGATGCAACTTTAACGTCTTAACTTTTAAACAGTTAAAAAGTCTGTACTAAGTTTTTACGAATAATATGAAGCCACATATTTTACCTCCTAAAAGTAAATAACCAACAAGCTTTATCAATACTATAATTTAAAGAATTACTCCTTCATGAATAAATACAAAAATTACTTTTAAATAGGAAAATAATAAAAGTACAATAATTTTGAGAGATAAAAAACTAAGACAAGAAGACCAATAGTAAATGAAGATATAAACTTCAACTATCTATTTTTAGAAGAAATATTGGAAGGTTACAATCATCTCAATCTTAAAATATGCAATACTATGACGCATTACTTGAGTTACTCTCAATCTTCATATTTCGATAGATGAATAGAACTTTTATCAATAATGTGTCAAAGAATTTGAAGGTCACTATGCTACTTAGAAACATTTGATTTGCATAGAAGACCAATAGTAAATGAAGATATAAACTTCAACTATCTATTTTTAGAAGAAATATTGAAAGGTTACAATCATCTCAATCTTAAAATATGCAATACTATGACGCATTACTTGAGTTACTCTCAATCTTCATATTTCGATAGATGAATAGAACTTTTATCAATAATGTATCAAAGAATTTGAAGGTCACTAATGCTACTTAGAAACATTTGATTTGCATAGAACTGCTAGGCGTTTCTTGAGACTTAAGCCTTAGGCGTGCTTAAGGAGCTCCATTGGGTGCTTGAGCGTAAGCCTGAAAACATAAACCCCACCTTTATGCTTTAGGGTGTTTTGCAAGTTCCTTAACCCAAAGCCGAGCCCTAAGTGAATTCTGTAACCATCATCATATAACTATTATCACCTATCACAATAATTATGCCAGGTACTATTGTCGTTAAGTTTTATATAAATTAATATTTTTGTAATATTTTATGAATATAATATTTATTACTTACTAATTTATTTAAATGTTATGTTTAGTGCTCTTTAAATAAAGACAAATCATACACATTTAGAGAATAGAAACAGTCTTAACTATCCATTATTAAAATTTAAATATAATCATAATATTCATATGTGTATTCAAATTTAGATATTTTATTCTTAATATAAGTAAATTGATCCTGATTTAGTAGAACAAATGCTAACTTTTTTAATTCTTGAATATTTGGTTAAATTGCTTTTTGTTCATTTCAAATGATGATATTTAATTGGATATGCATTTAATATTTATAATTAATACATAAAGTATCTCTCAAAAACTTGTACTACTTAATGAAGATCAGAGATTAGCTCAATGAAAATCTGAGAAGAGAAATGAACGAGCAGATTCTAGAATGAAGGCTCCATTTGAGAGCAAAACTGAGCTAAGATATTTTCTCAAGTCATAAAGAATACAATGACATGTGATCTATATATATAAACTACAACTAAGAACTAACTAACTCTATTATTTTTCGTTAATTCTCTAACACCCGAGCCCATAATTAGTTATAACTAACTATCCATCTAATCTTACTGGCTCATGTGCCAGTCACAGCCATTTCTTTCCTCAATACTCACCCTCAAGCTAGGTGGTGCAAATAGACTGAGCACTCCTAGCTTGCTCATCAAGTACTCGTGTTGTGATCTTCCCGAGACCTTTGTAAACAGATCTGCTTCTTGATCTTTAAATATCACATACTTGGTTCTGATAATACCTTGCTGAATCCTTTCCCTGATAAAATTTAGATCTATCTCTATGTGCTTTGTAAACTCGTAAATATGGGATTTGCAGCAATATGGATTGTTGTTTTGCTGTCACAATGTAACTCCACTAGCAATTCAACCTCTATACCTAATTCTTTGCAAAGTCCTGTCAGCCATAAGATTTCTGCAAATCATGCTGCCACACTCCTCTACTCTACCTCTCTGAGCTTCTCGAAACTATACATTGCTTCTTAGATTTCCAGGACACTAGAGAGCTTCCCAGCTTCGTCACATACCCTGTTACTGATCTCCTAGAGATTGGACATGATGCCCAGTCAGCATCACAAAAGGCTGTGAGCTTTGTAAACTATTAGGATCTCATTAGTAAGCCTAATCTTGGAGCACCTTTGATGTATCTAACAACCTCGGCTGCTGCTTCCATGTGTGATTTCTTTGGGCAGTGCATGAACTGACTTAGTACGTGAACTGCATAGCATATGTCTGGCCTAATCATAGTGAGGTACAGCAGCTTCCTAACCAACTTGTGATATGGTCATGAGTCTGCCTTTCTTTCCAGTTTGTATGTTGATCATACTCTACGGTGGTAAATCTCCGATTGCATTCCATTGGTGTATTTGCTTGTTTTGATCATGCCAATCCAAGTTCAGTGATCAATTCCATTGCAAACTTCCTTTAGTTAATCAGTATTCCTTCTTTGGACCTTGCTATTTCAAGTCCAGAAAAGAACTTTCACTCGCCTATGTCTTTGATTTTAAAATTGCATTGCAGTATGTCCTTTGCCTTAGAAATCAGACACTGATCATTCCCAGTTATGAGAAGATCATCTAAATATATGTAACAACCCGACCGGTTGTTTTGAGTTCTAGCATGTCGTTCGGAAGTTGAGGCCTTGAGTAGGTCACTTTATGTATTATGACTTGTAAGCGAAGTTGAAATTGAATATTGAGAAGTTCGGAGTTGATTTAGAAGAAATAATTCTCAATTCAGAAGCTTTAAATTGGAAAAGTTGACCAAGGTCTGAATTTTGAGTAAACAACCTCGCAATGAGGATTTGAAGGTTCCATTAGGTTTGTATGATAATTTTAGACTTGGGCGTATGTTCCGGTTGAGTATCGGGTGGTCCAGAAGCATTTGGGCGCTTATTGTGGAAAGTTAGCATTTTGATGGTTTTTAGAATTTTCTAAGATTGGTTTGAAGAGGACTTTGGTGTAATCGATGTCCGTTAGGGGTTTCGAGCCTTGAAATAGATTCGTATTAGGATTTGTGACTTGTCATAATGTTTAGCGTCATTCCAGAGTGTCTAGATATGGCTGGACGCATTTGTCAAAGTTTGAATGATTGGAAGTTGAGAGAATAACTTTATCGTCGATTCGTAATTTTGATGTTGTTTGATGTGATTTGAAGCTTTGAATAAGTTCGTATCATATTTTACGATATGTTGGTATGGTTGGATGGGGTCCCGGGGGCCTCGGGTGCGAATCAGATTAGAATCGGATCGATTTTTGAACTTAAAGAATTGTTGAAGTTTAAGGGTTGCGGTGTGATCACACCTGTGAGGTTTTGGCCGCAAGTACGAGCTCGCAGATGCGGGTAGAGAAGCACAGAAGCTAAAAGGAGAGGAGGCGCGGTTTTCCCCAGATGCGGAGGTTCAAGCGCAGGTGCATAGTTTGTTTATGCAGAAGTGGATATGGGCAATGGGATGAAGATACACAGAAGCGGAGAAAATCTGCAGAAGCAAACTCACAGAAGTGAATCCTTGTCCGCATAAGCGAAAATGTTAGAGGCGGAGGGTGTTCGCAGATGCAATCTTTGGACCGCACCTGCGGGACCGCAGATGCGGTCAAGTGACCGCAAGTGCGAATGATCGCTGGGCAGAAGTGAGTTTTATTTCGGCACTTAGCCCATTCCTCTCATATTTTCACTTGGCTGGACGATTGTTGTAGCACTTGAAGAGGAGATTTTTATCACCTATCATGATGTAAGTTATTCCCACTTGTTGTAAGTTAAATACAGGAGTTATATATGAATTTAAACACGAGAATTTGTAGAAATTGTGAGATTTGGAAGAAAATCTAGAATTTGGTATTTTTGGATTCTGACAACGAAAGTGGGCATGGAATTCAGAATAAATTATATAGTTGAGTTCGTGGTATGATGGGTAATATTTATTTTCGAAAATTTTCGGAATCCAGGCACGTGGGCCCGAGGGTTGACCTTGTTGACTTTTCGAGCAAAGTCAGAAATTGTTATAAATTGAATGATTATAAGTTTTGGATTATATTCTTATTAGTTTGCATATTTTTTGACTAGTTTCAGATCGATGGGCATTGGTTTGAGGTGTTAGGGAGGCGTTAGAGCCGATTATAGAACTTCGAAGCGAGGTAAGTCTTTTTTCTAATCTTGTGAGGGAGAATTTACCCCGTAGGTGTTATATTTGGTATGTGCTACATGTTGTGGGAGCAATGCACGTATGAGGTGACGAGCATTCGTGCTTATGCTAGAATTCCTGATTAGATCTCGGTAGACTTAGATTCACGCCATGCTTTATTTGCAATAATTGAGTTACTATTTCCCGTTTAATTGCTTTAATTTACATTCATCCTGAGACTAGACTCGCGTAGAGTATCGGACGTGCCATTTTCGATACTCGACGAGCTACTTGATTATCCGTAAAAAATTGTGCTTCCCTTACGAATTTCTTTCGCGTTGTGCCTATTCATCTAAAAGTTTCCTTAAATTTCATAACTCATATATATATTCGTGAGTGGGATCAAGGACCCACTAAAGCTTCTTATTCTAATGGGATCGGGTCGTTCGCCTCAACAGGATTATTATAATACTCTCTTATGGGACCGGGTCGTTCGCCTCGGCAGGATCATTGTAATACACTCTTATGGGATCGGGTCGTTCGCCTCGGCAGGATCATTATAATACACTCTTATGGGATCGGGCCATTCGCCTTGGCAAGATATTGTAACACACTCTTATGGGATCGGGTCGTTCGCATCGGTGGGATATTGTAACACACTCTTATGGGATCGGATTGTTCGCCTCAGTAGCTCTATGAAACACTCCTATGGGATCGGGCCGCTCGCCTCGGCAGATTCGTGCGAAATACTTGATAAGGAGTCCATGTACTCATGAATTTCCTGACTTGAGATGTGACCGTTGATTTGGTATTGAACTTTATGTATTCCATTTAGGGAGGTATCCGACAATTAAGGACTTTGTGTTTACTGTTTAATTATAGTCCGTATTATTTTGCCTGTATCTTTTCACACTGTTTACTTACCATATTTCATACTTGTCTACCTTATAATATTTGATTTATTTGACCACTAGTAAGTGTCAATATCGACCCCTTGTCACTACCTCTTCGGTATTAGGCTAGACACTTACATAGGTACGTGTTGATTTACGTACTCACGCTACACTTTTGCACTAAATGTGCAGGTACTGAGGCATCTACATTAGGTAGTCATTTTGGCGCATTAGCGCAGCTGCTGAGGGGAATTTCTGGTGAGCTGCATTCTATGCTATGATTCGCAACCCACGGAGTCTCCACCTTATTCAGTTATTATATCTTGTCTGTTTTATATTCCACAGATGTTGTGGTAATTTTGATAGTGTTCTAGTAGATGCTCATGTACTTATAATACCGAGTTTTGAGATATTCAAGTTGACGTTATTGGTTTGGTCCAATATTGTCATCTTTTATTTCATTTCTTACTAGAATTGTATGTAACCATGATTTTAAATGCATTAAATTCTTTATTTAATAAGACTTATGATTTTAAAAGTAAAAAAATCAATTAGATGGTTCACCGTTGGCTTGCCTAATGCCGACGTTAGGCGCTATCACGACCTATAGCAGGAATTGGATCGTGACAGCTTGGTATTAGAGCACTAGGTTCACTTAGGTCTCACAAGTCATGAGCAAGTCTAGTAGAGTCTTGCGGATCGGTACATAGACATCTGTACTTATATTCGAGAGGCTACATGGTTGTTAAGAGGGCTTCCTTTCCTTGATTCCTCATTGTGCGATTTGATTTCGTTGAAGCTTATACCTTCGGCTCCTTCCTACTCATTCATATGCGAAGTCGAGCATTCGTTATCAGTTGGGCACCGATGGGTTGTGAAGATGCTACAGATACAATGCAGGATGCTTTTCCCTATGAATGCGAGCGGACCATTATCATCGCCTTGTGGAGGAGTGTTCTGTCAATTTAGCCCAGTGATGGTGTTGCCTACGGTCGAGATGTGATATTTTTGAATTTGGTAGAATTCTTGTTAATATTGTGGTGTCACCATCCTTGATAGAATTCATTAAGGCTCATCGGCATGTTGGTCTTCATTTGTTGCCTCTGGGCACGGTGTTCAGAGATGGTACCTAAGAAGAAGTTATCAGAGATGGTTGTGTGTTACGACTTCATGATGGAATCCATGTTTCCAGTGTTGGTTGTTCGAGGGAGAGGATCCCTGGTGCTTTATGTACTTAGGGAATTCGAATGTGACGAGAAGGAGCTTGATCGGAATGTAGGAAAATGTGAATATTTGATCATCATTTTGGGATGCAGTATGGCCATAAGTTTTAAACATATTATTAGACCTTCAGTTGATGCTAATGGGGTGAATGGACTCTTGCAGCTGGCGGATGAGTGTGGACCTAGGAGAATCAACTGATTTCATAATGGATATGGTTATGGCTATGTCGTTGGAGGATGTAGGTATGAGGTTACACAGGCGGGCAATCTCCTGTGAGAAGGTTAGGGGTTGCATGACTCCTGATGAAGTTCCTATAAAGAGTTTTTCCTTCTATCCAATAGGATGCATGTACAATGATGTTAGCTTGGATCGCTTGAAGAAATGGTACGACTGTTAGGAGGTCAAGTGTGTGATTGTGGCTAATAATTCAGGATATGTTATGATTAGTGCAACAAGAATTTATGAGAAATTTGGCTAAGCAACGATGCGAGATCATGGTAATTGAGGAGGAGGAGTCATTGAGGATTCTGGATTTATGTAATTATGGCTTAAAGCTAGGGGGGAGCCTACCGTCTATGATTAGGTCACGTGGTGATGTGCCTTGCAATTTCGGGTCATCAGTATGTTGGTGGCTTAGTTATCACTAAGGGAAGAAAACATCAGAGGTAATTTGAGTAGGGGATTTGATGGATGTGATGTACAAGGGAAAGTATTCATTTGGTTGGTCTGTTGGAGTGCTCACGTGCTAACAGAGCGCTAGTGGTTTGGTTAAATAATCGGGATTGGACTAGAGTGAGCGACTCTCAATAATGGTTCTAGTGGATTCGCTATTTTAGGTGTGGTGCTTAAGGATTTTCAGGTTCGTTATGTGGCTGAGGATTGGGTTTAGCAGTAGAGTGTGAGGGGAATTTGGAACATGTCTATGTTATCAACGGGCCTGCGGTGCAGTGTTAGGAAAATGGGAGAAACAACTTAGGATTCATAGAAGATCTAATCAGCGTAGGTGTATCAGTTGGAGTTGCTATAGACTGCATGAGGAGGGCATGAAATGGATTATGGGTATTAAGACAACGTGATCTCGTGATTTGGGTCACTCGAGATGAGTATTGTTGGAGGTCCGTTGAGTGTTTGTATAGAGCTATTATTTCTAAGGTAAGTCAAGAGCAAATTGGGGAAGAGGTTGAGTCAGTTAGTAATGGTTTGAATCAGCATGGTTGGGGAAATAACAAATTTCTTTGGTGTGATAAGACTATACAGGTGATTTGTGGCTATACATGCGGGCTTGACAGCCACCGTGATTTGATTGATTTGGAGGTATTTGATTCTAATGGCATGGTTATGTGTAAATGGATCTCGGAAGAGTTATGACGGTTTAGGCGCGACTCTGTCCGGGACAGGGAGAACCTTTCCGGTAATACAGATTCCATATCCAAAATGCTCGGAAGGAACCTTCAATATCCAATCCCACGTGAAGGCTGCCCTAAGAGCAGTTTTCGAGATAAAAACTGGTCATTATGTGGATCGAGGTTTGCATTTTCTATGGTTATGGGAAGTTGGTTTGCGGTAGCATTCTTTTTCTGAAATGAATTAAGTGAAAGGTTTCGAGCCGATGAAGTGTTAATCCTACTAATGATTCGGGGGTTATGATGAAAGTTTTGTACCCTCGCGTAGTGGCATGTTAGGTACAGTGAGCGACATGGAAATTGGAAGTTGAGGATAGAGGTTGCGTTCGATTTTGATAAGAACGTCACAAGCTCGGAGAACCGGGGGGGAGGACTTCGGATGTTCGGAGTATGCTGGCACTATTTTCAGGCAGCTTGAGGATGGTCTGTTTGTGGAAGAGATGTTGTGTATTTAAAGGCGGATGCTTGGCTAGCACTATAGAAGTAGCATGGTCGATGGCCATTGATGTTCAGATTTTACTATCTGGTGTGGAAGGTTGTGGGAGTATATCCCACGGGAAAATCGTATAAGTGTGACGTTTTAGTCATTTGATTGTTAGAGGTTGAAATCAGGTATGGAGATTCTGGAACTGTCGCTAATGGGAGAGTTTATGCTTGAGAGGGACCATGTTCCTTTGGTTGTGGATGGTGCAAGTTTGTTCCAGATTGAACGACTGCTCGTATGTGTCATGAATAGGGTCATTGTGGATCCTTGAAAGGTTATTGGCCCATGGGATGATCGGAATCGGCTTGAGGTACGTTGGTTGATCTAATGTGAATATATGATCTATATCAGGTCGAGTGTGTTCATTCAGCATAGCATTTGCTATGGAGGAATCTTCGGGCGTTGGATGTTATTCCTGCGGTCAGTTATTCTAGGTGATGCTCTATTATGCCATGTGGGTTGTTAGACAACTTGATTATTCGCACATATGTTGTGATCCTGTGTAGCTTGTGGTGTTATATGAGCAAGATGGCTCTCGAGATGCTGGTCATTTATTACACCTTAGTCGTGCTTGGGGCCCTTGTAGTTCTCCCTAGAGTTATGTTATGCCCTTGGCATGCTTGTTGTAGATATACGTGTGTTTTGTAGGTATAAGCATTTTTGGCTGGATAAGTATTTCCCTTACTGATTGTTATGTGTGGATCGGGTGGCATGCTGCAACGGGTATGATGTTTGGATCGGATTGCATGCTACAACGTATCATGTATGGATCGGGTTGCATGCCTCAATAGTGAGATGTTGAGTACGATTCCTTATACCTATTTTGTATGCCTTGTTTCTCATCTCTGAGATAGGCTCATAGCATCTATTTGGCTGTTTTATTCGTTACGTGGGTTAGGCAGTTCTTTTCCAAAGTTCATTCTTCCTTATAGGTCATATTCGAGTTATAGCTTATTGGCACATTAATGTCTTCGTAGGAGATTTTAGGTGGTTTTCAATGTGACTTGTCAGTCAAGCAGCATGTACTGGGTCAGACGAGGTTAATGGACATGGAGTTAGTGCAGTCAGATTTATATAAGGAATATTAGAGGGAAAATGTCACTATTCAGTTCAGAATGAGGCAAGGGCTCTTCTTGAGCGGAGAAATTCCATGGATTTTTGATTTGGCAGGTGGTTATGAGATTCTACACATCTCTTTCATCGTCTCAGTATTGCGAGGTTGGAACAGAGCTTATATGTGTTATGAGGTGTCACGACCCAAAATCTACTATAAGTCGTGATGACGCCTAACGCCGCTGTCAGGTAAGCCAACGGTGATTTATCACTTTAATTACTCATTTTTGTATCTTGAAATCATAATTTTTTTCCTTAATTGTACAGTATGAAATAGAATTTACAGGGTGAATAAAACATCTACAGGAACCTCAATAATGAATAACCCGAAGGGAAGGAGCTCTCAAAATCTGGTGTCACTAGTTAAAGAGTACAATAATATTACAACATCTATCCCGAATGTAATAAGATAGAATAAAATAAATAGTACAATGGAGACTTGGCGGACTGCGATGCGTAGCCTAGAATGCAGCACACATGAAGTCTCCCCAACAGGTGCGCCTACGCGCCAAGGTGGTCATCAATAAACCTGTCAGATCTTACCTATGTAGTGCAAAAGTGCAACATGAGTATGTAAATCAACGCGTACCCAGTAAGTATCTAGCCTAACCCCGGAGAAGTAGTGACGAGGGGTCAACATCGACACTTACTAGAGATCCAAGCAGATAATATAATACTCCGTAATAGGTATGAAATGCACAACAATAGTGAAGTAAATCTGTAAATCCCAAAAGTTTCCTATTATTTCCTTTAAAGTATGAATTTCTCAATCTCATATCCTACCTTAATATCTCCGAAATTGTCAAGTGTCATCATCAAATAAACCCGGAGTACCATATAAAATGTCGGGCATCACTAGAAAGGTTAACTCGCGAATATTCGGGCTACAAACGATATAACGCACGATTATGCCGAGGTCGTTCTGCCCGATCTGGAATAATGTGTACACTGCCGAGGGTCGAGCGGCATGAACCATAGATGCATCTATATACTGCCGAGGCGTTCGGCTCGATCCACAAGAAAAGGGAAGGAAGTTACCAAATCACGAGGCACGTGTTTACAATACAGCACAAAATGAATTTAACTTTTACCATTTCTCAAATAGCTCGCCCACATCTCAAAGTGTTAAGGCTCAGATTAGTGTACATATATTTATTCTAAATCAATTCCATTTATAACTTCGGTTAGTTGAGCCAGCAATATGAGTTCAAATAATTCAAATATTACAAGATAAGACCTAAGTCTACCCGAACATAAACATGATTTAGCTACGTACTGACTCTCGTCACCTCGTGCGTACGTAGCACCCACAACTAGTTGCACATAACAATAAATATCACCAAGGGAGTAGTTTCCCCCTCACAAGGTTAGACAGGAGACTTACCTCGCTCCGAAGTTCTAAAAACTAGCTCCAAGGCCTTTCTAACACCTCAAATCAAAGCCCGTCGATCTAAAAATTAGTCAAGCAATGTGCAAACCAGTCAAAAGATACTCAAATACCCATAATTAATCAATTTAAACAATTCCCAACTCCGCTCAAAAAGTCTATAAAAATGAACCCTCAGGCCCACGTGCCCGGATTCCAAAATTTTTTTAAGATAATCATTACCCATAACACCACGAACTCAAGTATATAATTTATTCCAAATTCCATGTCCAATTTCGTGGTCAAAATTCAAAGATACCAATTTCTAGGTTTTCTACCAAAATCTCAAATTTCTATTAATTTTCATGTTCACATTCATATATAAATCATGTATTTAACTTTCAATAGGTGGGAATCACTTACCTTGCATTAGATGATGAAAATACCCCCTTGAAAAGCTCCAAAAATTGCCCAAGCCGTGTGGAAAACTGGTGAAATGAACCCAAACCCCGTTTTTAAACCAGTCTGCCCAGCTACGTCCTTCTTCGGGTTTGTGTAAATAGCCTAGCGATCGTGATGGCCAATTGCCTCTGCCCCAAATTTTCCCCTCGCATTCGCGTCACCTAGGCCGTGTTCGCGAAACCTTGTGACCACTACCCTTCACATTCGCTATCCACGAGTCGCGTTCGTGAAGGACAAACTGCCCCAGGCCCCACTCCATCTTTCTTCTACGCGTTCGCGACAGCCCTATCGCGTTCGCATAGGCTGTTCCAGATCCTCTTTCGCGTTTGAGACCCCTATTTCGCGTCCGCGATGAACAAAAAAATCAGCAGTCCAAAATCCTTCTTCGCGAACGCGAGACTCCTTTCGTGTTCGCAAAGGACAAAAGTAGAACCAGTTATAGCAGCAGCCAAAACAGCAAGAATTGGTTCAAAACCACCCCAAAACACACCCGAGGCCCTCGGGATCCCGTCCAATCACACCAACTAGTTTCAATACATTACACGAACCTGCTCGGGGCCTCAAATCAAGCTGTCTCAATCCCGCACAACCCCTATAGTTCAAAACCAGAGGAATAGAGCACTTTCCAAGCATAAAATCTCACATTAATGGTAGTACCAAAATCTTCGTACTTGGTTTCGATCTTTAACAATAAGGCGTCTAGCATGCCACACTTATACAAATCTCCCCGTCGGTACGCTTCCACGACATTCCGCACTAGGTAGCAAAGTCTGCACCTCCATACCACCAACTGTACTAATTTGTAAAGCAATTTAAGAACACGCAATTTAATACACAATGCTCCTCCCACAGAACCCAAGCGACACTGGGATAATGTCAGCTTACTCTGAACATTTAAATTCTTTTCGGATCATCTGAGCTCGTGACATCCTTGTCAACACCGAATCGCAACCTTGATTCCTCAACTTTCAAATTCCCAAACCGCTCACTGCACCTATCATACTGCTATGCGAGAATATCAAAATTTACCATAACTCCTGAACCACTAGTAGAACAAATACTTCATTGGTTAGAAGCCTTTCACTTAGCTCAATTCAGAAGAACCTACGCAACACGCAACTGAATTTCCAAACCGTAGAAAATACAAGCCTCAAGCTGTGATCTAAACCGTCATAACTCTTTCGGAATCTATTTACACAACAAAGCCATTTGAATAAATACTTCCCAAATTCCGGAATCCATTTACACAACAAAGCCATTTGAATCAAATACTTCCCAAATCAATCAGGTCATGGTGGATGTCAAGCCCGCACGTAAAACCACAAACCACATGTACAACTTCTCATGCCAAAGGAACTGACCTTTGCCACAATCATGCCGACTCAACAATCACGAACCAACCCAACTTCTTTGAATTTACCCTTGACCTGACTTAGAAATATAATAGCTCCATTCACAACATAACGAACTCAATCCGCACTTATCCTGAGTGACCAGAATCGCGAGACCACATCGTCTCAATGCCCATGAATCATCCCATACCTCCTTACGCGTACAATAGCATCTTTAACTGGTACACCCATTCTGCAAGACCTTCCGCGAATCCGAAGCTATCTCTTCCCTTCCTCCAATACTGCACCACACCCCCGATGATAACGTAGAACATTCCAAGTCCCATTCGTAATCCACTGTGAAAACTCGATCCTTAACCACACAACATGCCCAAAATCCTTAGGCACTGCAATTAAATTCTGGAACACACGAGGACCGTTGTTGAGAGTTACCCACTCTGACCTGATCCCGAATATAACCAAACTTCAATGCTCTGCTAGCACATAAACACCCTTTCAAAGAAGCAACTAGCTGAACTCTTTTCCTTGTACATCACCTCCATAAAAGCATAAGCTCCCAGTCTTCCCAAAAATCTGAACATGCATCGATAACGCCAAACATAACACACCTCAAGTTCTTTGCTGAATTACCCCTGATATTCCCTTTTCTTAGTCATAAATAATCCGCCAACGCACCGATAGCCAAAAACCGCACAAGCTAACAACCACGTGATCCAATCGTAGACGGCGGGGCTCCCCCACTTAGTTTTAAGCTACCATCACATAATGCAAAGCCCACAACGATTCCTCCTTCTCAATTACCATGATCTCGCACCGTTAACCCGCCAAACTTCTCGAAGTCCTTTGTTAAGCTTTTCATGAACATTCTGAATCACCAGCCACAATCATATATTTGACCTCTTACTGGGTAGCAAGTAATATTCCTCGTAGAAGTTTCATCAACATCACGCCACCGCTAACTTGTTCGCACGAAATAACCCACCTGTGGAATTCCTTAACGATATCTTCAAACGATGCTGCACTGAGCACAACTACTACGTAATCAGTAAATTCTCCTAAGCTCATGCTCGCCCATCAGCTGTATAAGTCTGCTCCTTCCCTATTAACATCAACTGCAGGTTCAACAATACCTTCCGAACTCAAGTCTTATTGCACCTGAAACAATAATCAGATCTTCACACCTCTCTTCATTTTAAACAAACTCCTTTTTGCCATATTTAATCTTTCTTCGTACAGTAAAAGTCACTCCTAATAAAATTCGTAGGCCAAATCACGTTCCATCACGATTCCCAAACCGTTCTACACTTTCTCAAGGTACGCGGCTATCCTACCACATAATCCTTATGCTAGTCTGCCACTCTTACTTTAATTAAACCATCTCCTTTAAACAACTCCTCAACCTCTTCTTCTCATACTTGACCTGCTATTACTTCAACCACTGCGAAACACTTCCCGCCATGTCTTCCCTCATACTTCACTACTCAAATGTTGCTTCAAATCAAAATGCATCTCTGTAGCACATGAACCAATAAAATGTTACCAACTCTAAGCCTCTTCGAAGATCATCTTTCTCGAGCCATCAACGTTAGAAATTCCAATTCAATTCTGAACCGCTGCACACAGCTATCTCTGGCACCTGCCCCTCAAGCACCATTTCACAGCACCCTATCCCGAAGGCAAAATCCAAGAAGATCATAACACCGGCAAACCGTATGCATTCAAACAGGGACGGCGACACCGCATCACAATGAAAATTCCACACGCTCTAAAATATCAAGTCTCGTAAACCTGAACATTTATAGTCCGATTGCCTTTCCCTTGCTGAAATCAAATGCTGAACCCCTTAATCATGCACTGAGAGATCCTCTCTTCAAGCCGTTCACTGCCTCAATCACATAAACGAGCGCCTTACCATTACGCCAATATTGTGCGATAATAACGCATAGGCATCGTACCAATCCATGCATAGTCTCAAAGCCATAGAAAATATGGATACTGAGCTGAATATCCTTCCGCAAGGCGACGATAATAGCCTGCCCGAATACGCAGGGAAAAACATCCTGCACCACGTTTGCAGTATCACTACAACTCCTAGACGCCCAACTGATAACAAGCACTTCGTGTCGCATAAGATTGAGTAGGAAAGAAATAAAGGCACAAGCCTCAATGGAATCAAATCGCACGATGAGCAAATCAAGAAGGAAAGTGCTCCTAACAGCCCTGTAGCCTCTCGAAGATAAGTACAGACGTTTCCGTATCGATCCACAAGAATCTACTAGACTTGCTCATGACTCGTGAGACCTAAATGAACCTAACGCTCTGATACCAAGATGCTACGACCCATAATCTACTATAGGTCGTGATGGCGCCTAACGCCGCCGCCAGGCAAGCCAACGGTGATTTACCACTTTAATTACTCATTTTTATATCTTGAAATCATAATTTTTCCTTAATTGTACATTATGAAATAGAATTTACAGGGTGAATAAAACATCTACACAAACCTCAGTAATGAATAACCCGAAGGGAAGGAACTCCCAAAACTCGATGTCACAAGTGCATGAGCATTTTCTAAAGAGTACAATAATATTACAACATATGTCCCAAATGTAATAAGACAGAATAAAATAAATAGTACAATGGAGACTTGGCGGACTGCGATGCGTAGCCTGGAATGCAACTCACATGAAGTCTCCCCAACAGGTGGGCTTACGCGCCAAGGTGGTCATCAATAAACCTGTCAGATCCTGCATATTTAGTGCAGAAGTGCAGCATAAGTACGTAAATTAACGCGTACCCAGTAAGTATCTAGCCTAACCCTGGAGAAGTAGTGACTAGGGGTCGACATCAACACTTACTAGAGGTCCAAGCAGATAATATAATACTCCATAATAGGTATGAAATGCACAGCAATAGTGAAGTAAATCTGTAAATCCCAAAAGTTTCCAATTATTTCCTTTAAAGTATGAATTTCTCAATCTCATATCCTACCTTAATATCTCCGAAATTGTCAAGTGTCATTATCAAATAAACCCGAAGTACCATATAAAATACCAGGCATCAGTAGAGAGGTTAACTGCCGACGTCGTTCGGCCCGATCCGAAATAATGTGTATACTACCGAGGGTCGAGTAGCACAAACCATAGATGCATCTATATAATGCCGAGGCATTCGGCCCGATCCACAAGAAAAGGGAAGAAAGTTACCAAATCACGAGGCATATGTTTACAATACAGCACAAAATGAATTTAATCTTTACCATTTCTCAAATAGCTCGCCCACATCTCAAAGTGTTAAGGCTCAGTCTAGTATACATATATTTATTCTACATCAATTTCATTTATAACTTCGGTTAATTGAGCAAGCAACATGAGTTCAAATAATTCAAATATTACAAGATAAGACCCTATGTCTATCCGGACATAAACATGATTTAGTTACGTACGGACTCTTGTCACCTCGTGCATACGTAGAACCTACAACTAGTTACACATAACAATAAATATCACCTAAGGGGTAGTTTTTCCAAATTTACGCGAACGTGAAGGCTAATTGCCTCTGCCCCAAATTTTCCTCTTCGCGTCGCGTCACCTAGGCTGCGTTCGCGAAGCCTTGTGACCACTACCCTTCGCGTTTGCGGTCCACGAGTTGCATTCGCGAAGGCCAAACTGCCCCAGGCCCCGCTCCCTCTTTCTTCTACGCATTCGCGACATCCTTATCGCGTTCGCGTAGGCTGTTCTAGATCCTCTACCGCGTTCGCGACCCCTGTGTCGCGTTTGCGATGAACAAAAAAATCAGTAGCCCAAATCCTTCTTCACGAACGCGGGAGTCCCTTCTCGCTCGCGAAGGACAAAACTAGAACCAGCAACAGCAGCAGCCAAAACAGCCAAATTGGTCCGGAACCACCCCGAAAAACACCCAAGGCCCTCGGGACCCCGTCCAATCACACCAACCAATTCCAATACATAACACAAACCTGCACGGGGTCTCAAATCACATAGAAACCACGAATCGCACCTCAATTAAAGCTTTATGAACTTTAGAACTTCAAACTTCTACATTCGATGTTGAAGCCTATCAAATCAAATCCGATTGACCTCAAATTTTGCACACAAGTCATAATTGACATTATGGACTTACTCCCATTTCAACAATCGGTATCCGACCCCGGTATCAAAAAGTCCACTCACGGTCAAACTTCCTAAAAATTATCCATTTTTCCAACTTTCGTCATTTGACACCGAAACGACCTATGGACTTCCAAATCAATGTCCGGACATGCTCCAAAGACCAAAATCACCATACGAAACTATTTCTAGGCTCGGAATCCCAAACGGATATCGATAACACCAAAATTAACCTCAACCCAAACTTAGAAAATTCTTAAACCTTCAAAATGTCAACCTTCCATAATAAGCGCCAAAATACTCCCGCGCCACCCGATACTCGACCCGAACATACGCTCAAGTCCGAAAACATCATACGAACCTATTGGAACCTTTAAATCCTGATTCTGAGGTTGTTTACTCAAAAGTCAAACCTTGATCAACTCTTCCAACTTAAAGCCTCCGAAATTAGAATGTTCTTTCCAAATCAACTCCGAACTTTTCGAAATTCGATTCTGACCACACGCACAAGTCATAATACTTGAAGTGAAGCTACTCAAGGCCTCAAACCGCCGAACGACGCGCTAGAGCTCAAAACGACAATTCGAGTCGTTACATGAGGTATACCACAGGCATTGGGTTAGTGAATTTTGTGGCTTCTATGATTGGAGGATGTTATTATGGGCATACGAATTATGTGGTGCATTGCGTGATTTCAGCCTGGATGCATGATCATCTTATGGTACAGTGTGTTAAGGTTGATACGGTGTTCATATGTTAGAATCAGGTCTTGTAGATTTTGGATATTGGAATTTGGTTCTAAGGCTTGTAGGCTAAGGTGGTAGGAAAGATCTTCAGTCTGTCTTGAGTTAATGTGCTCATATGGGTTGTGGTGGCATGGTTAGGTGCAAGAGGTGCTAAATAGTGATTTTGGGCAACTCTTGACGGTTCTAGGCAAGGGGAGAATGTAACGACCCGACCGGTCTTGTTGAGTTTAGCACGTCGTTCGGTAGTTTGAGGCCATAAGTAGCTTCTCTTTATGTATTATGACTTGTACGCATAGTTGGAATTGAATTTGAGAAGTTCGGAGTTGATTCGGAAGAAAAAATTCTCAATTCGCAAGCTTTAAGTTAGAGTTGAACAAGATTTGACTTTTGAGTAAACGACCTCAGAATTAGGATTTGAAGGTTCCAATAGATTCATATGATGATTTCGAACTTGGACGTATGTTCGGCTTGAGTATCGGGTAGTCCGGGAGCATTCAGCGCTTATTTTAGAAAATTGGCATTTTGATGATTTTTAGAATTTCTTTAGTTTGGTTTGAAGAAGATTTTGGTGCTATCGATGTCTGTTTGAGGTTTCGAGCCTAGAAATAGGTTCATTTTATTATTTTTGACTTGTACGTAAAGTTTGGCGTCATTCCGGAGTGTCTAGGTATGGTTCAGACGCATTCGTCAAAGATTGAAAGATTGAAAGTTGAGAGAATGATTTTATCCTCGATTCATAGTTTTGATGTTATTTGACATAATTTGAGGCTTCGACTAAGTTTGTATCATGTTTTAGGATACGTTGATATGGTTGGATGGGGTCCCGAGGGGGCTCAAGTGCGAATCAGATTGGGATCGGATCGAGTTTTGGACTTAACGAATTGCTGAAGTTTAAGGCTTCTGGTGCTATCAAACCTGCGAGATTTTGGCCGCAGGTGCGAGACTGCAGAAGCGGTCTCGGGGTCGCAGAAGCAGTTGGAGTTGAGGCTGGATGGATTCGCAGGTGCGAGGAATTTACTGCACCTGCGAACTCGCAGATACGGGCAGAGGAGCGCAGAAGCAATGAGGAGAGGAGGCGTGGTTTTCCACAGATGCGGAGGTTCAAGCGCAAGTGCGCTTCGGAAGGTGCAAAGTTTGTTTCTGCAGAAAAGGATATGGGCCATGGGATGAAGACGCATGGAAGCGGAACTCACAGAAGGGATCCTTGTCTACAGAAGTGAAAATGCTGGAGGATGAGGGTGTTCGCAGATACAATCTTTGGACCGCACCTACGGGGCCGCAGATGCGGTTAAGTGACCGCAAGTGCGATGATTGCTGGGCAGAAGTGAGTTTATTTCGGGACTTAGCCCATTCCTCTCACATTTTCACTTGGTTGGACAATTTTTAGAGCACTTGAAGAGGAGATTTTCATCATCTATCATGAGGTAAGTTAATCTCACATGTTGTAAGTTAAATACATGAGTTATATATGGATTTAAACACGAAAGTTTATTAAAATTGTGAGACTTGGAAGAAAACCTAGAATTTGGTATTTTTGGATTCTGACCACGAAATTGGGCATGGAATTAGGTATAAATTATATAGTTGAGTTCGTGGTATTATGCGTAATGTTTATCTTCAAAAAATTTTGGAATTCGAGCACGTAGGCCCAAGGGTTGACTTTGTTGTATTTTCGAGTGAAGTCGGAAATTGTTATAAATTTATTAGTTATAAGTGTTGGAATATATTCTTATTGGTTTGCATGTTGTTTTACTAGTTTCGGATCGATGGGCATTGGTTTGAGGTGTCAGGGAAACGTTGAAGCTGGTTATGAAAATTCGAAGCGAGGTAAGTCTCTTGTCTAACCTTGTGAGGGAGAATTTACCCCGTAGGTGTTATATTTGTTAAGTGCTACATGTTGTGGGAGCTACACATGTATGAGGTGGCGAGTATTCGTGCGTATGCTAGAATTCTTGATTAGGTCCGCATAGACTTAGATTCATGCATTGTTGTATCTGGAATAATTGAGTTATCAGTTCCCGTTTAATTTCTTTAATTTATATTCATCCTGAGACTAGACTCGCTTAGAGTATTAAACTTGCCATTTTAGATACTCGATGAGCTACTTGATTAGCCGTGGAAACATGAGCTTCCCTTACAAATTTCTCCTGCGTTGTGCGTGTTCATCGAAAAGTTTTCTTAAATATCATAACTCACACGTTTATTCGTGAGTGGGGTCAAGGACCCATTAAAACTTCTTATTCTAATGGGATTGGGCTGCTCGCCTTGATAGGATTATTGTAATACTCTCTTATGGGATCGGGTCGTTCGCCTTGGTAGGATTATTGTAATACTCTCTTATGGGACCGGGCCGTTCGCCTCGGCAGGATTATTGTAAGCCTCTCTTATTGGATCGGGCCATTCGCCTTGGCAGGATCATTGTAATACACTCTTATGGGATCGGGTCGTTCGCCTCGGCAGGATTATTGTAATACACTCCTATGGGATCGGGTCGTTCACCTCTCCAGGATCATGGTAATACACTCTTACAGATCAGGTTGTTTTCCTCAGCATGATATTGTAACACACTCTTATGGGATCGAGCCGTTCGCCTTAGCAGCTCTATGAAATACTCCTATGGGATCGGGCCGCTTGCCTCGGCAGATTCGTGCGAAATGCTTGATAAGGAGTCCATATAATCCTGAGTTTCCTGACTTGAGATGTGAACGTTGATTTGGTATTGACCTTTATGTATTTCATTTGGGGAGGTATCCAACAATTGAGGACTTTGTGTATACTGTTCAATTATAGACCGTATTATTTTGCTTATATTTGTTCTCACTGTTTACTTACCATGTTTCATACTTGTCTACCTTATCGTATTCGATTAATTTGACTACTAGTAAGTGTCAAAGTTGACCCCTCGTCACTACCTCTTTGGAGTTATGCTAGACTTTTACTGGATACGTGTTGATTTACGTACTCACGATACACTTCTGCACTGGATGTGCAGGTATTGAAGCATGTACATTAGATAGTCATTGTGGCGCATTGGCATAGCTGCTGAGGGAACTTTTCTGGTGAGTTGCGTTCTACGCTATGATTCGCAGCACATGGAGTCTCCATCTTATTCAGTTATATATCTTGTCTGTTTTATATTCTAGACATATGTTGTGGTTATTTCGCTATTATTGTATTAGATGCTCATGCACTTGTAACACCGAGTTTTGGGATATTCAAGTTGATGTTAATGGTTTGCTCCAATATCGTCATCTTTTATTTCATTTCTTACTAGCATTGTATGTAACCATGATTGTAAATGCAGTAAACACTTTATTTAAGAAGACTTTAATTTTAAAAGTAAAAAAAAAAATTAATTAGATAGTTCACCATTGGCTTGCCTAACGTCGACATTGGGCACCATCACGACCTATAGCGGGAATTAGATCGTGACAATATTACTAGCTTTGTTCCTTGTTTCTTTGTGAACAAAGAGTAGTCAAAATGGCTCTACATAAAGCCTGAGCTGAATAGTGCCTTAGTTAATTTTAGATTCTACTATCTTGAAGCTTGCTTTAAACCATAAAGGGATTTATGCAGCCGACATACTTTCTCGCTGGCTGAAAAATCCCTTTGGTATGCACATATAAACTTCTTCAGTGAGGTCTCCTTGTAAAAACGCATTGTAAACATCTTTTTGATGCAAATTTCAATTGTTTGTTGCTGCCAAGGCTAGGACAACTCTTACTATCAACATATTGACTACAAAGGAAAAAATTTCCTAGTAGTCTAACACTTCTACTTGATCCTTTGGCCACTAATCGTGCCTTGTATCTTTCAATCACTTCATTGGCCCTATACTTTATTTTGAATACCCATTTACACCCAATAGGAACCTTTCCTGGTGGCAAATCTACCAGAATCCAAGTCTCATTTTCTTTGAGTGCAATTAGTTCTTGATTCATGGCTTCAACCTATTTAGTATCTGATGTAGCTTCCTCATAGCTTACAGGTTCCCTTATGCGGGTAATTTTGGATAGATATGACTGATATTTGGTTGACACACCTGCATGACTTAGATAGCTTTGCATTAGATACTTGCAAGGATGCTTTTCAACAGAGCTAGTCAATGAACCATTGCGGACATAATCTTACATCAACACATGCTCTTTGATAGTCCTAGCTGACTTTCTGAGCTGACTATCTGCATTATTGAGTGTGGTTTGTTCCGAAGAGGACTCTGGCTGAGGCTGTGTATCTTCAAGAGACCGAATGTGGTGATAGTGGTTGTTCATCTGCAGTAGGTGATGCTTCTTGACAGGATGTTTCCTTATATGGTGATCCTACTGATTCTGGTACATCATCACTAGTTGATGATGCATCATTGATAGCAGGTGAGTCTAGCACACCATTAGGAAAAAGCTATAATTTTCCTTCCTTTAGCAACTGGAAGGGAAAGATGTGTTCCCTAAATTTGACATCCCAACTGACAAAGAATGAGTTAGTTAAAATATTATACAATTTATAACCCTTCTAGGATTATGAGTATCCCATCAGTACAGTCCCAATTGATGTAGTTGCAAATTTATCTCCTTCCCTTATAGTTTTAGCAAAACACAAACAACATATAGCTCTCATATGCTGCAGTGATGGTGCTCTCCCATACAAGACCTCAAAGGATGACTTTCCTGATAAAACACTGATAAAGGAAGCTTGTTTATCACATAAATAGCTGCCTGCACACACTCTTCCAAAAACTTGAGAGGCAGATGTCCCTCTAGCTACTTCCAGTATGTGTCTAAACTTGCTTTCCACAACCCCATTTTGCTGTGGGGTGTGGACACAGGAACTTTGATGGATCATTCCATAAGATTGAAACATATTGTTGCATTCAGAATTAAAAAACTTAGATCCATTATCACTTCTTAAGATTTTCAATATTACATCAAATTGAGTCTTTATTAAGGCTAAAAAATTATCTTAAATATACAACCGCATCACTCTTGAACCTCAACAAGTAAATCCATATCATTCTACTACAGTCATCTACTATAGTGAGAAAAATTCTATGTCCATTATGAGTTTGAACTCTATATGGACCCCATACATCTACATGTATCAATTGAAAAGGTTTATTTGATCAATTTGCACTTTTTGAGAAAGGCAATCTTTATGTCTAGCTAAAGGACAGATTGTGCATTCCTTTATTCTATAACCACTAGCCTTTAACTTCATGTTTGGAATTTGCTTCACCACTTTATCTGGAGCATGTCCAAGCATTCCATGCCACACTCTCAAGTCCTCCTCCTACATAGAATCATTATGCAGATGTACAATTGTAGCCTTGGCTTTAATTTTGGTGCTGCAACTTGTACAGATCATCTAGTTCCTTACCAATGCCCTTCACCTTCCCACTGTGAAGGTCCTGCATTATCCAAAAATCAAGATAAAAGGATATGAACCATCTTAAGTCCCTTGTAAGCTTGGAGACAGACAATAAGTTGTATTTAAATTTTGGAATATACAGTACATTCTTAATGATGCCACTTTCACCAATTTTATTTTCTTCGGTGCATGCAATATCAAGTGAGGTGCCATCAGGTAAGTACACATTTGGTTCATTCCCTAAGCTACATGTGTTTATCTTGTCAAGCAATTCTCTGATGTGAACCATATGGTTGGTTGCACCAGAATCTACTATCCAATTTTTATTTTTAACTTTGTAATTTGTGACAGAAGTCTCAGTTGTACCTGCAAAGTTCTTTATGTTTTTACCTGTATCCATATTGATCAACTTTAGGATCTGATCATACTACTCCTGAGTGAACATAATTGGTATTCCCTGTGCTGGATTACCTATAGGTGTATTCATCATCTGTTGCCCCTCTTGTGACACTTCATTGGCCATTGATTTTTGTCACTAATTGTTGTTGTCCCTCTTGTGTTGTGGCGTTAACCATAGGTCATTGAGGAAAACCTGTTGCTTTCTTCCTCATTTTGAACTCAGTTGGATACCCATGTATCTTGAAGCAAGTTTCTCTTGTGTGTCCTTTATAATTGCAGTAGTCACAGAACAAATTTCCTCTTCTAAGCTTGTAGTTGTTTCCTTAGTTCACTCCTTTATTAGTGAATAATGTTGTTCCATCTACTATGTCAACTGCCTGTGAAAACTTTTCTAGAGATCTTTAACTTTCTTCAAAAATTATCATGGAATAGGCCTTATTCAAAGTAGGTACTAGACTCATCATAAAAATTTGGCTTCTAGGCTGGGCATACGACTCATTTAGCCCCATTAAGAATTGCAACAACATCCGATACTCAAAATACTCGAAGTAGTTCTTAGATTCTGGAAAACCATAACTAGGACAAGGCATCAATACATCATATTTGTCCCAAAGGTCAATCAATTTTGAGAAATATACATAAACTGAGGAAATTCCTTGCGACAAAATAGCTATCTCTTTGTACAGAAAGAAAATGCGAGATCCACCTACCTTATCATATTTATCCTTCAAACCTGTCCAGACCTTATTCATAATCCACCTTATTCCACTGAGCAACTCCTTGCTCACAACATTTATAATCCAAGACAAAACTATAGCATTACATTTATCCCAAAGTTCATGCAAAGATCGATCAAATTTGTCCTTAGTCGAGCGGCCATCAACAAAACCTAGCTTATTCTTACCAATCAAGCCTATTTTCATAGATCTACTCCACAATGCATAATTTTCAATTCCAGTTAGATGAATCGAAATCAAGGAGCTACCTGGAGTGGCGCATGGTTGTAGATACAGGGGATGATGATGATCTATGGTCGTTCCTATGCTTATTCTAGTTGAAGTTTCTTCTCTAATTGCCATAACTGACAGGTTCAGTTGAATTAAGTCTTTGTTTCAACGAATTACAGACTCGCTAATTGCAGATCGAAAAGTAAACCCTAGCTCAATCGAACGAGGAAATCACAGATAATCAGCCATAAAATAATTCTACAAAAATCAAAAGTTGACAATCACAACAAGCATGAATCTAGCTCCCGTGCTCTGATACCATAATGAAGATCTGAGATTAGCTCAATGGAAATGTGAGAAGAGAAATGAATGAGAAGGTTCTAGAATGAAGGCTCCATTTGAGAGCAAAACTAAGCTAAGATATTTTCTCAAACCATACTAAATATACAATGACATGTGATCTGTATATATAGACTACAACTAAGAACTAACTAACTCTATTATTTTCCGTTAATTCTCTAACACCCAATCCCAAAATTATTTATAACTAACTATCCATCTAATCTTACTGGTGCATGTTCCTTTCCTCAATACTACTAAATTGAGATCAATTTATAATGGTGTATATTCTTAAGGTTAAAATTATATTTATTTTTTTGACATATACCAAAAGTATTCTTTACGTCTAAATCTATGACTGTAAGAGTAGATTCTTAAGGTAAAACTAAATTTTAAAAGTTATAATTTTTAAATATATAAATATGTTATTTTGAAGTATATTAAAAAGAAGAAAGTGTCCATTGAGGACGTGATATTGTTTCGCGGTAGTGGGACCATGCACTTTGAAAAAGAGATAAAAAGAAAAGCATGACCGTGGAGAGTGGAGTAAAGCTCATGAAATACGAGGTATGAACAGATCCAATCCCCTGGAAACGACACCGTTTTGAGTCTCTTCCTCACATTATTGGAAACGACACCGTTTTGAGTTCTCTTCCTCGCATAAACATTTCTCCAAATTCATCCATGGAGAGCTTCGTCAACAAGCTCTCCTTCGCATCCGTAACAATTGCCACACTAACACTTGTCCTCATTTATCTTCAAAGCCCCAGAACCTGCATCAATCCCCATCAACTCCCCAAATTCCCCAAATCCACCTGCGATTTTAATCACCGCGCTTTCACCACTGTAAACAAACACAATCACCGTATATGGGCAACCAAAGCCTGGATCCAAACAGTCCAATCCTTCACAATCCAATTCCAATCCCTCCACGCCCAAAATCTCTTTTCCAATCAGTCCCGGATCTTAGTCGTCTCAGCCGGGGCGGGTCATTCTGTTATGGCCTTGAATAACTTGGGTATTTACGATGTCAACGGTGTTGAGCTCGTGGATTCGCCTCCTCTCGTGAGCCGTGCGGATCCACACAATCTGCCGTTTTTTGATGACGTGTTTGATTTTGGGTTTGGGCCGTTTCTGGAAAGGGCCTTGTTTCCTGCCCGATACGTGGGTGAAATGGAGAGAACGGTGAGAATTGGTGGCGCGTGCGTTGTGGTTGTGGAAGAGTGTGGCGGTAAAGAGGTGGAGGAGGTGGTGAAATTGTTCAGAAAGTCGAAGTTGGTGGAGGTGAAGAATGTGATTTTGGGTGGAGAAAAAAGGACGAGCATTGTAATGAAAGTTGTAAAGTGACTGAATTTATTGCTGCACGAATACTCTGATTTTCATTCTTTGTTCAACTCGGTTGCTATTGGTTTTCTCTCTAAAAACCGCTCAACTTTCAGCTTGTATGTGTAAAAATTCTTAATTTGTTAATGAATGAAGTATAACTTAAGTCTATAACAATATAATTACTCCGGCAATTCTAATTTATTACTCCCACCGTTTTAATTTATTTGAACTCAATTGACTGGGCACAAAGTTTAAGAAAGAAGAAAATATAAAATGAGGCGCGTATATTTTGTGTGGTTATAAATCATTATATAAAGATAAGTTAGTTTCCAAATATGGAAAGTGATCATTCTTTTTGGTACGGAATAAAAACAAAATAGATTCACATAAATTAAAACAGTCAGAGTATTTCTTGAAAGAAAATATTACTCAAAAATAAAGTAGATTCACATAAATTTGAAATAGACAGAGTATTTCTTGAAAGAAAATATTACTCAAAAACAAAGTAAATTCACATAAATTAAAACAGACAGAGTATTTCTTGAAAGAAAATATTACTCATGGCTTATAACTTATCGTTTGTTTTGAATAATAAGATATCAAAAGATCCTTTGATTTCTCTTGTCTCCCCTCAAAAAATTGAAACCCTCCCAAAAAGCACGCAGAGTATATCAAAAGACAATTAAGCTTGGTTCATGACGGGGCGAGTTGTGAATATTAACTGCCACATGTTAGGAATATCTCCAGTTTTCCAATCTGTTACCTAAATGTAGTTTTATAGCCGATCAAGTTTCTCTGAGGTCAAAAGCATTTTTTTTTTAAAGTTAAAGTATTTGCCCGAGTATTAAAAAAAAAATCTTTTAAATAGAAATAGAAGTAGAAGCAGAAAAAAATAATTTCTCCCTAAAAGCACTTTTCTATAAAGCACTTTTAAAAAAAATACACTTAGAACCATTTTTTAAAAGCTTGATCAAACACTATTTGTTGCTCAGAAGTATTTTTCAAATTAATTAACCAAACATAAACTGATTCTTACCAAAAATATAACTGACGTTCTTTTTATTTTACTAAAAGGGGAAAGGTAATTGATACTTACAACCAGAGGCGGACCTATGTATCATAAGATTGAGCTCCTTGAGCTCCTGTATATATATGTGCGCATATACCTTGAATATGAGTATATAAATAAATTTACACCCAAATACTAAAAACTTAGGGGCACCGACTGAGCAGAATAGTGGTGCTTCTGTCGCATTAAAATTTCGTATCTGCCTCTGCTTACGACATAACCACCGAGCAACAGAGGTAAAAATTTAAGTAACTATGAGACTATTCCACTATTTGCTTTCACTTGCAAATTGCAATAGTCGACCTATACAGTACTTGTAGTCCACGAGGTTGCTTTCATTGGCATTTAAGGCTATAACTTTATCTCAATAGTGCAAAAGAAAATTGCTCTGAGATAACATAAAAAGATTAACAAGATTGAAGTACTGAGATAAGAGGAGTTCATTGCTTTCAAGGACCTCAGTTGATTTACAATCGTTAATATACAAAGTTCGGTCTGGGACAAAGTACTGCTGGATTTTACTTATTATTATAAGATGAAAATCCTATCCTTGAGAGCAAACTGCAGTTTGAATGTGTATCCCATACACCTTCAAGAAATTGGATATTGGTCCTGTTCAAACAAAAAACAAATCAGGAAAGAACACAGAGGCATGACGAAAATGGAAGGAACCACACTTGGTATCCTGGTCAGTATTAAAGACTAGAAGGTAATGCATGACGAAAATGACAAGTAAAGCAAGATATCAGTAAGCAAAATAACTTGAATATCAAGCAACAATTATTCATACTAACTTTGCAAATTTGTACAGAGATAAAAAGTTATCCTAAAATGAAAAAACACATCATATTGACTTCGAAATAACTTTCACTTGCAAATTGCAAAGTTGATCTATACAGTACTTGTTTCAAGTATCTTCTTGGATTATGTCCTAGGTGTCATAATGAAAAAATCTAGATTGAAGTGATTTATGCCACCATTGAATTTGTAGTATCTTCCCGTTTACATGTCAAGAAATTTAATGAAGTGCATATATACAGATACAATACCTTTTTTTCTTCCAAAAGAGAAGAAGTATACTTGACATTCTGTGATGAGAAAGCAAATATCAGCCGATCATGTGTTTCCAGTAGAAACAATGGTATTCAAGTGTTTTGCTGTTTTGTTTTTTCTACTTCTGAGAGAATTTTAATTATATGCGCTGACAGTTGAAGTTTGTTTTCATTTCTCGAGTGAGTACCAGCATAAATTTTCTTGAAAAACATCACTATGCGGGTTCCAACATCCCAATCTCAAAGCACACAAATGGTCTTTTACAATTCCAATTGCACTTCCATTCATCACACATCAGGATGCAGTTATTAACTTACAAAATATTATTCAAAAGTGTACCTTGTGTATATACTCAGTCGAGCTCTCAGTTTTTGTACTTCATGGTTTCCTTCTCAAACCCAATTGTAGGGAACTGCTTTGCATACTCCTCCACACCATGGCGGAGTTTTGCAATCTCCGACTGGATGGAAGCACTAGACTGTAGTGTTGTCACAAAGTCTTTCAACTTTGTTCCTGGAACATAACAAGTGAACATTACAACATAAGGAAAGTGATGCAAGCGACTGAGGTAACAGAATCTAAAGGGAATCATCCTGTCAAGAACTAGAAAAATGAAGTGCATATTCCTCAATAACTTGAGAGAAATGGCTGGTTCTTTGAAATTAACAAATGCGTAAAAAGTTAGAAGGAAGTCTATGGACTAAGATCGTATCATTACAGCCTGTAATTTACAGGTATTCAGTAACATTTGGAGGCTTACTCACCTTGAGCTTCAGCCTTTATTTTCACTGCTATCTTCACAGCAGCATCAAAGAATTCAGCAACTTTCACAAAATCTTCCTCAATAAATCCCCTTGATGTGAGTGCAGGAGTCCCTGAACATACAAAATTTATGAAATTTTGTTTGAGAAGAATAACCAAATGGGAAAAAGATCTCAAAGGGAAAAAAATGTACCCATTCTGATGCCACCAGGGACCATGGCAGATACATCTCCAGGAACAGTGTTCTTATTGGCTGCAATATGCACCGCTTCCAAAACTTTTTCAACCCTAGAACCATCAATACCCTGTAAAACCACAAGTCAAAAATTTGTGGTGATTTCAATCTTTCACAATAAAGCATAACAGGCATCAAGATATTACATGCAGCAAACAAATTCACTAATACCTCATCTAGTTAAAAATAGAGCGCTCGGTGTAACAAGTCCTTTTGCTGAATTTGTTATGTTTACCACAAAGCTTCAATTAAATTTAAGTTTTTCTCAACAAACTCATGGACTAAACTTGTCTCCCAAGTCCTTAGATGTTGAAAGCTTTTATATTACCTTGTTTTTCAAGTTCACCAAGACCAAGTGATTCTCTGTTCCACCAGAAACAAGTTCATAACCCATTCCCGCTAAAGCCTGCAGGTTTGGAAATGTGCACCACAATGAAGGAAATCAGCATTGCATAGATTACGACTGAAACATAAACTAGGTGGATGAATAAAATTAATGGATTAATAAAATAATGCTTGAACTGGAAATTACATAACTCAATCCATCTTACCTGGGAAAATTTTGAGCAGTTGCTAAGGCATTGCTCTTGGTAAGCTCTGTATTCTGGAGTCATTGCCTGCATTTCCGTTCTTTGTGAGCGCTTATACTCAAAAGTAGATATTAGGAATAGGAGCAGACTGACGACAATATGTGTCTTCAATATCAGTTGTCATATATGATTGAAGAAAGGTTCAAAGGTAGGTGGAAATCTTCAGGAGGTAATGAAGTGATTTCAGAAAGTACTGAAATCAGACAAGGTGTAATTTAAATTTATATGTTTCTCAAAATCATTTGCTGAAAAACATCCAGACTCGAAATAATTCAGTTCTTGATTCCCAAAAGGCTTATTTCATCAATCATCAGCTAGAGCACATGGTCTAGTATTTGCATGAAGTGAAATTTAACTTACTATGCTAAACCAGTTTCATTGCAATTGTCAAAATTTAACAGAGAATGCTGTTGAAAAGATACGAAACCTGTTTCAAAGCAACTGCCAAGCCAGTAATTGTATGATTGTGAGGACCACCTTGAAGTCCAGGAAAGACTGCCTGGTTAATTTTATCTTCATAGTCGTACAACACCTTCATAAAAGCCCAAATTATTGTTCAATTACATCAGATACTGGGTGATACGTCTCTTAAATTACAGGTCTTAAGAGATGACTGGATGTAATATTGAATTCTGATCTCCAAATACGAACCTCCTTGCCTTGCTTGTTAACCTCCTTCACACCCTTCCGGAAGAAAATCATGGCACCACGAGGCCCGCGAAGGGACTTGTGGGTTGTGGTGGTCACAACATCTGCATAATCAAATGGTGATGGGATGACTCCAGCTGCAACTAACCCACTAATATGAGCCATATCTGCCAACATGATAGCCTTCTGTTTGTCACAAACCTGAAAAATACACAGGAGATAGGAGTTCAATTTAGTTCCATAAAAAAATTTAAATTGCTCTAAATAACTAAAATATTACCGCATAATAAACTGGTTAAATGTACCTTTCGGATACGTGCATAGTCATAAAGACGAGCATAAGCACTAGCACCAGCGACAATTAATTTTGGCCTAAAGAGTGTGGCACTTTTCTCAAGCTGCAAACAGAAATCACAAGTCACGGGAAAAGGTCAGAAGGAGAGGCATCAGTTATTGCAAATTCAATGTCACAAGTATGAACAGAAGTAGATGTCTTGTAAATCTTACACTAAACATTCACATCTCTCTTGAATACTACTTACTAGTATAACTGGACGAAAAATCTATTAAATAAATAATGCCAAAAGAATCTGAAATTTGTGATCCACCTAAAATCATGTAGGATAGTAAATTGTAATGGACTCTAAAAGTGGGTCAATGCAAGACAAACTGCAATAGACATTGCATATATGAGAAGTGTAAGAGGCTTAGTTTCAGTTTCAATTTTCAGAAAGATATAATCAGTGAAGTATTTTCCACCTCTCCACACTCCTCCTAAGGGAAATTTTCCTAACTTTGCTCCCACAGGAAAAAGGAATAAAAAAGAACATATGTAGTGTATATTTGATCAAGGGAGAGGCTAGAAAAGAAGAAAAAACACGTAACAAAACAGCAGAAAAGTACCTGGTCATAGTCAATGTAGCCAGTGCTCTCATTCAGTCTATATGGCATGGTCTCAAAAAATATAGAGACGGCAGATATCTTCTTTGTATCAGTCTGTAATATATAAACATAACATACGACAAATCATACATAACATTGTTAAAATTAAACTATTGAACGACTGAGTAAAAAAATAGAGATTCTTAAGTTTTGGTGAACATATAAGCTGACTCCAATTCCAGCTACATGCTACATATAATTGGTACATGCACACAAATTTGAGTCGTTTCACACTTGCTTTCTTAAATTTGACTAGTTGAAGTCATAGATTTCAGAACAGATGTGCACCAAAAGTAAATCAACTTCCATAGGAGATAGAATCAACTAATCAATAACAGAAATTCCAGAAATTCTATCAGTCTTCAGAACTTTCAGATTTATTTGCATGATCTAAAAGCAGAGTTTAATGTCTTTTAAGTGGTGTCAATCAAATTAAGTATTAAAGAAGACAGCAGAATACAGACCAACCTGATAGAAAATTCATGCAGAAATTCATAGCATTTTCATACCAGTAAAATCTTAGTACAAAGTTGTATATAAGATAATGCCTATGGTGCATGGCCTGGAACCTAATGAAGTTCTGCATCCACTTGAAAGCTAAAGCAGAAGCAAAGGAAGAAAAGAAGTAATATAACCTAATGCATTTAAAGGAATCCAAAGAAAATCATTAATCATTCAGGAAATAGTGAGTATTCACATCACAACCACTGTGAAAACTTCCTATGTGCTTGCATTTTTTAACCTGTGGTATTGGTCCTTGGAAGCCAGGTATGAATACATAGAAGGAGAAACAATAGAACATAGAGGCACCTGATATCCATGAGAAAGATGTCCACCGTGGGGAAGATCAAGAGCCATGATTCTTTCATGAGGTTTTAATAGTGCAGTGTAAACATGAAAATTAGCAGGTGATCCTGACAGAGGCTGCACATTCACTGCATCACAAAGGTTTATCGGAGGTGAGTAAAGTTTTCCTAGCAGTATTTTAAGTGTTGCGGCATGCAGATTCTGAAATATAATTACTTTCAGACTATGCAGAAGTTAATCAGTCAATTACCTCCCCATTTTGCAGGATCCAACCTGAAGGCTTCTAAAGCACGTTTCTGGCATAAGGTTTCCGCCATGTCAATATACCTGGATAACCACTCATTCTTTCAGAATACAAACAGAAAATCTTGATGCGGATATATAATAGCTGATGAAATATACTCCAACACCAAAATACTTAGGAAAATGGAAAAAATTTAGGGCATTTCTGCGTACTCATTTCCTCCATAGTATCTAGCCCCAGGATATCCTTCACTGTACTTGTTTGTCATAACAGATCCAACAGCTTGCATTACAGACACAGAAGTGAAATTTTCTGAAGGAATGAGTTCAAGTCCCTACAAATAAAAAAATTCAACTCTTGTAAGCTAAACAGCCTCTAAACCAAACTGCAACAGTGCATTTTACATGGAAGAATAAAGTGTACCAATAGAAACAGGTAATATAGGAGATAATAAGATGACTAAAGGAACAACCTTTTCTTATCTTAGCAATTCCAAAGGCATCATATATCTTTAAGCAGGGGGGAGCCAGCCCTTCGGCTACAGGTTCGGTCGAACCGCTTAGTCCAAACTTTATATTTGTCTTAAGAAATTTATTGAATACGCACAAATTATAAAGTTAGAACTCGGTAACTTAAAATAACTAGAATCCCGAACCAATAAGTTTCAAATCCTGGTTTTGCCTATGTCTTTAAGGTAAGAGTCATAGGAAAATTTTTAAAAATCATGCTTTACAACCTACTAAGCTATAAGAGATTTCAAATAGACTAGTTTATTACTAGTATTCAGTTAGAGACCAAAACAGCAGATACATGGACTCAAATAATTCTTGTTCAAGTTTCCAGCTTTTTAGCTACTAATCAAAATAAGGTCGTTTCTAAAATTCAAATTGGATTATAACCCAGTCTATGGACATCCTTCTTCCTTTATTTTACCTATCTTTTTTTTGAAATTTATAATACACTTATTTGTAAAGGGGTCGTGGTACTGAAGAATGATTTAAGTACAGATGCAAGAAGAAAAAGATAGAACCTTCCACTGGCGTGCTTTCTCAAGCTCAATAATGTCAGCAATTTCTGGATCAACCTCCTCTAGAGGAGCATTCAGTTGCTTTGGCCACTGGAATTCCAAGATTACCAAGTTAGAAAAGAGATACAAGGAATGAACAGAATTCAAATAGCACTACTACTTCATATGTATAACAATACTCAAGCTTACCGTGACACCATTTTTTTCCTTCTCGTAAACAGCTTCATTAGGCAACGATGACTGCAAGAATAAAGTGAAATAAACTAAACCCTCCAATAAATTAACACCAAAACCAGAGGCCGATGCAGCCTATACTTATTTCAAAAGTATTATAATAAGTCTGGTGTACCGTCAAGTTGAAATACGCATACGACCACAACATACAAAAGGAACGAAGGAAGTTATTTGAGAAGAAAAGAAAAAGACAAACCATGTAATAGAGAGAGCCCCCATTATAGAGACGCTTAATTGGTTTGTCAACAGAAGAGGAAAGTCTCCGAAGAGCCGTTGCCATGGCCATAATTGTCAGCTTCTCCCCCTGTTACACACACCCAAATGACTTGTGTTTTGGGTGGTGAAGAAATTATAATTAAAATATAAGGTGGCTATGGCTCCAGATATCTACCTTTCATATCCATTCTATCCGACAAAGAAATTTTGGCAATTACCGAAGGCTACAATTTCTCCATCATTTACCTGACCATTCACCACCAGAAACCCAAAAAGAAAGAAAAAAGAAAATGAAAAAAGGAAACCCCCACCCCCACCCCAACTCGACCACGCGAGGCGTCAATACAGAAGATAGAAAAGAGAGGGAAACCAACTGCTTCGACTGACCCTGCGGCATATCTTCTCTATGGACTGCTAAGTGCTAACCTCAGGTTTAATTTAATTTTATGATTTTTAGCACTAATCTTAAAAATTACAGTGTTTATTATATAATTTAAAATTATGTATATATTAATTAATATTTATTAAAATATTCCTTATCGAAATATTGACTTTAGTTGAAGGCGGACCTAAGATTTGAACTTTATTATTCAACCAAACTTTGATTTGTATAAAGATGTTCACTGCTAATATATCACTATTATCTAAAGACATATACATATATACATCAAAATTTTACCGAACTATACGGATACCGGTAACTTCTCTGCCTATGGCATAGATCCGCCTAATAAAATGAACTCGTAAGCTATACACTCTATCTGCCTTTGCTTCTAACTATATGCAAAATTAAATATATAAATTGGTTGGATGGAAGGATCATACATTGGTTTCATATTAAAAGAAAGAAGGAAAAGGATGTACAATTTTCATAATGTTGCATTTTTCTTCAATTTTTAGATTTTCTTTTTGGAAAAGTCTACATGCTAAATTTTTCTCTAGCTTCTTTATGCGTTTTCTTAATAAATATATATTAAGTAGTACATCTAGATATTTTTTTTCTTAAGATATTTTAAAACTAAAAAGATGTGTAAACTCTATTTCAAGTGTTATAGAAATGGAACTCCAGTTGCCTCTCCAACTTAAACGTCGCACGAGTACAACTCAAATTAGTGAGCGTTTAGGAGTTAAAAATACCAATTCTCTATTAACAAAATCTACGAAAATTCTGATTATTATTGCAGATTTTCTAATCTTTACACAAATAGTCCGTCATATTCATTATTTACTTTTTCTAATCATATACTTAGTTTATATATTAATTATACACAATTATAATTTATACATATATAATACATAAATTATACATATATTATACCTCCACTGGCTTACCTATCTATATTACATATGAAACTTATATATCCCCACCCCCCCCNCCCAAAAAAAATTAAATTTTAATTTAATTATACGGTCATATTCAATTTATCAATTATATACAAATTAGTTTTAAATGAGTATCCCTAAATATTAGGAATTGAACAAGCAATATCAGTTATTTCTCCATCCCTTTATACCTGCTCTCTCTCTCTCCGTCTCTCTATCTCTCCTCTGTTCTTTCCCCAATTTTTCTTCCTTTGATGTTCTCTGCTATTTATCATTTCACGTTGTACAGAGTTTTAATGGAATTCATCAACGGATTTTAATCCATTTAAGAGTTTTACCTTAGCAATTTCCTTTCATGTATCACAATTGGTGTTCGAACTGAAATTGTCAATCAATAAATTGTGAAAGTGTTTGACTCTCCATCATTGACAGCCATTGAAAAGCTTCAAAGCTTTGAAGTCGTATTTGGGTCTTCAAAAATTATTATTTGTGTTGGATTGGATGTTGTTGCAAATAATTAGAAATATTATTTGGAGTTTATATCTCAATTTGAGGGTGTTTGGTAAAGATTACACTTGATTTTGGCTTAATTTCAGATTGAAGCTCGAAGAAGGAGAAGAAGAACACATGATATACATAAAACTAAGAAATTGTATTAAAGTTATATTATAGTTGTATGTAAATTGTATTTAAGTTGTATTATGTTGTAGTTATATATTTTCTTATTTGAATGTTGTATGAAAGTTGAAAAATAGTTGTATAATGTATGAGTCGTTATATGAAATTTGTATTTAATATATAAATACTATCTTTTTACATAAAGTTATTGATATGTATCAGAATTGTATTAAGAGAGGAAATTTTGATTGGAATTTCAGCTAGGAAGAAGAACAGATCACATACAAAATATATACAAATCCTATACAAAATACATACAAAAAACATATTGTAAATAAGTCTTATACTATATAATTAGTTATATAAAATTTATTTTTAGTTTATATGTTGTTGTAGATGTATCAAATTTGTACGAAATTTAATTTTAATTTTTGTACCATACAAATTTATATGATGTTGCTGTCACTTAAAATATCATTTATCGTGTGAAGTTTTTTATTTCATTAGTAAATGATAGAATAAAATTAAAATAACATTTTATTTTTACTAAATAAATGTCGGAAAAATAAAACAATAGCCAAATTAAATCAAACAATGTATGACAGTGACAATTAAAGAAATGTGTTTACTTCTCTTTCGTTTCGTCATGAACTTCTATAAAATGAAAAGATTTCACCTTAATTTTACAAGCAATTCAGGCGGCCGAAAAAAACGAAATGAGGAGAAGAGAAAAAAAAGGGTGTAATTGAATTTCTTAATTTAAGGTATTAATAATGGATTGTATATAAATTTTGAGCAAACCTTATTTAGAACAGATAATATATAAAATTAGAATAATTTTACTAAATAAATTTCAAATATAGAACAAAAAAATCCTTTTTAATTTAAGTGATTAGGTACAACTATTTGAGTTAATTCTTCTTTCTCTAATAATACCTAGGAAAATCTCATTATTTTTCGGAATCTTACCAAAGTTACTGGAGGGCCCCTTTAAAAGACTAGCCATAAAAGGCCTATCCATCGTCCACATTTCTTAGCCACAAGGATGCTTAGCTGAGTCCGTAAATAAGGTAAGGATGTAGATTACTAAAGATTTGAAGAGATTTTGGTAATAATAATTGACTTTTAAGTGATTTTGTTGTATTACTTCTTTTTTATGATATCAAGGGTTGTTTGGTTTAGAGATAAATTATGCAGGAATATAATGATTAGTAATGTAAGAGTTATTTCTTGTTGCATATTTCGTTTGATGTATGCAAATTGATATAAAATATACGACATAAAATATGTGTTTATTTTTAAGCAAAATATATTTTTGCTTATTATTATGAGGCTTTATTGTCTTTGCTTGTACAGCCAGACTTCTCCCGTGCCGTCGTCGTCGCTTGCTCGACTTCGATCAGAGATTGATTGATTAATTTTTTTGGACAAAATTTCTTTCAATTATTTAATTAATTAATTAAATTACTTAATAAAAATTTAACCCGGAATAACTCAGGACCCGCGAACCACCATGGCTATTTTTGAAAGGTTTGCAATAGTGCCAGAAAATGGCTATAAATATAGCTTGATCCCAGAATCTTTTTTTTATGAAATTTTCTGATCTTCTTCTTCTTCTTCTGCACAAAAATTTCCAGTGTGTTTTACAACCACTGAGTGGTTCGTAGTTCATCAGAGTTTTTGGTACCAATACACTGGTGAGTTAAATCGTTCTATCATGGGAGGATAATATTCCAGCACCTCGGGTACTTGAGGGAAATAATTTCCTTAAGGACACAATGTGCATTCAGTGGGCTCGATTTATTCCGAAATTATTTTCAGATATTATTTCGACATTTTGTTGCTGCTAATTTTCTGTTTCTGTTTTCTGTTTCAGAAAGTTTACTATTTCATTATTCATTATAGTAATACAGATTGGATGATACAATATTCCTATATAATGACCCTTCACTATAAAAGCCAAGTTTTTCTCGAAACCAATATTCCTCTTATGTTATAATATTTGTTCTCTATCACAACACTTCACTATAACAACTAAAAATATTCGGAACAAACTGTCACGATCCAAAAATCCAACTAGTCGTGATGGCACCTAACCCAACCAGTTAGATAGGCCAATTAACAAATGACCAATTCCAATGAAATTAATAAGACAATTAAATAAAAGAAATATCTAAAACTAATACATTCCCCAAGGACTGGTAGTACAAATCATGAGCTTCTAAGATTAGAGTTTACAAAGCTAGTATGAAATAAATACATCATCTGTTCGAAATGTACATGAACAGATTGTTATAAATCTAAGGCTACATCATGAACAAGAGGCAGCTAGGACCGGCACGCAGGTACATTTTCAAATTCAGCTCCCGTCGATCTCAGCAACATCAGCAGCCAACATCTGCACGCAAGGTGCAGAAGTGTAGTATGAGTATAACAGACCTCATGTACTCAATAAGTAACAAACCTAACCTTAGGTTGAAAGTAGTGACGAGTTGGAACAAAGGTCGGGTCCAACACCAATAGCCAACAACAGTTCATAACAACGTAAAGCAAGTAATGAAAGAAGTAATTCAGAGATGAAATGCTCATCTTATTCATAGTTTCCCGAAAAAAATAGTTTCACTTTTCAAGTATATCAGTGAAAGCCCAAATCCTTTACCGAAATCGTCGAAAATATGAGTAAGCTTGAAAACAGTAATTTTTCCCAAAAATCCTTTAAAAATAAATAAAATGTTCCATTTTTCTTTCCAGATAGCCAGTGTAACATATAACATTATGCCCATATGTCAATATATGTGAGAAGTCATGAATGACGTGATACCATACAGCATGAGGAAAATTGCATGCAGCCCTATCCGATAATATAATCAATATAACATGTGGTGGCGTGCAGCCCGATCCCATAATATAATCAATATAACATGTTGTGGCATGCAACCTGATCCCATAATATAATCAATATAACATGCTGCGGCGTGCAGCCCGATCCCATAATATCACTCACACTCAGGCCCTCGGCTTCACTCAGTCATCAATCTCTCCTGTCTCTCGGGCTCACAATGCCATGAAACTAGCCCAAAATGATGATATGATGTGTCAATAGATAGAAACAGAGACTGAGATATGATATGAAATGAATGAACATGACCGAGTATGAAATTGCAATTTAAACAAGTAATTCAACAGCAATATAAGCTCGATGGGCCCCAACAGAATAAGCATGACGCCTAGACATGGTTTCTACCATGGATCACAGCTCAATAGCTCTAGTAAGTAAAGGTTTCATGGTTACAAATAAGATAAGGTAGCTGTACAGTACCACAGGAATAACAGAGTTACAATTCACACTATGCACGCCCACACGCCCGTCACCTAGCATGTGCATCACCTCAACACCAAAAACATAGCACGTAATTCTGGATTTCATACTCTCAGCACCAATTTTAGAAGTGTTACTTACCTCGAACAAGTAAATTCCAATACCAAGCAAGCCAGGCGACGCTCCAAAATGCCATCATGCCCGTAGCGACCTCCAAATGGCTCAAAACTAGCCAAAAGCAACTCAAGTACATCAAATAATGCCAAAGGAAACAAACCCAATCGATAAAGGTCGAATCTTTAATCAAAAGCCCAAAATCGGCCAAAAGTCAAAACTCGGGCCCGCACCTCGAAACCCGATGAAACTCACAAAATCTGACAATCCATTAAGTTACGAGTCCAACCATACTAGTTTCACTCAAATCCGACTCCAAATCGATGTTCAAAACTCGAAAATTCACATTATGAAACTTTAGGCTAAAACCCCCAATTTCTATTTTGGAACCCTTAATCAAATGCTGAAAATGAAGATAGATTCATGATATAAAATTAAAAATGAGTAGAGAACATTTACCTCAGTCCACATGGTAAAAATTGCTTCAAGAATCACCTCAATCCGAGCTCCATAGCTCCCAAAATATAAAAATTGCCGAAACCCCCGAAATAGAATACTTTATAATCTACCCAGGTATTCCTCTTACGCGAACGCGGGAAGTCCATCGCGTTCGCGATGAAGAAAATATACTGCCACCAAAATTACTCTTCGCGTTCGCGGTACAATCCTCGTGAATGCGACTCACCACTGGCTCAGAACTTCGCAAATGTGGCTCCAACTACGCGAACGCGATGAAAAAGGCCTCCAGCTCAACCCTACGCGTTCCCGATCCCTCATACTCGAACGTGAAGAAGACTTACCCCAACTCTACGCGAATGCGTTGAAAAAAATTCCCTAGTTCCATAAATCACTACGCGATCGCAGTCATTGCTTCACGATCGCGAAGAACAATAGAGATATCAGAAACCAACAACTCCAAGCCAACCCGGAATGATCCGAAACCACCCCGAAACTCGCCCGAGCCCCTCGGGACCCCGTCCGAATATACCAACAAGTCCCATAATATTATACGGACCTACTCGAGGCCTCAAATCACAGATAAAAACATCAAAATAACGAATCACACCTCAAATCGAAATCTATGAACTTTGAACTTTCAATTTCCAAAACTCGCGCCGAAACATATCAAATCAACCCGGAATGAACCCAAATTTTGCATACAAGTCCTGAATAACATAACGAATCTATTCCAATTCTCAGAATCACAATCTGAATCTAATATCCTCAAAGTCAACTTACGGTCAAACTTATGAACTTTCCAAACCTTCAAAGTTTCAACTTTTGCCAATTTGTGCCGAAACCTTCTAGAAACATCCAAATGCAAATCTGGGCATACGGCCAAGTCCAAAATCACCATCCAGACCTAATGGAACCATTAAAACTCCGTTTCGGGGTCAAAGTCACAAAAGGTTGAACTTGGTCAACTTTTCCAACTTAAAGCTTTTACAACGAAATTCATTCTTCCAAATCGATTCCGAATAACCTGAAAAACCAAAACCGACAATTCACATAAGTCATAATACATCGTACGATGCTGCTCAAGACTTCAAATAGCTGAACGAAATGCAAATGCTCAAAACAACCGGTCCAGTCGTTATATCCTCCCTCACTTAAACATATATTCGTCCCTGAACGTGCCAAGTGTTGTTCTTAAGCTGTCAGATCACCGTGTAACGTTACCATGCACATACCCGGGGGTGATCCCACGTCACCCTATTCCATATAGGTCTGACGACACAACCTACTGAAGATCATTAATTCAATCTTAGCCCATAGACCTTAGAATTCAATTTTCAACATCCGAAATTTCCTATAAGACCCAAATCTCGCACCTATACATTGTATAAATCTGAACAAGCTACAGCGAGGCATAATTGTAACCCGAGACATAATTACATGATATACCACATAACTCATATACTCATAGCAAAAACTTCTAATCACCGTAGCTGCTTAAAATAACTCAGTACTGGTAATAAACCTCATATCAAACAAAACCTCGTTCTAAAACCTTCGTACACAGCCGATGATGAAAGAAATACGCAGAAACTCGTAACCACCCATCAGACCAACAAGTCATGGAACTCTCCTCCTTTGACAAGATCTATAGCCAATTTCTAAGCCGACTTCCGATATTATTCTTCCGTACTCAAATCCGATAGTATCCATTCTAGGTCCAATGACCTCATCTCATCAAACACTTCTCTTGAGAAAACACTTCTCTTGGTGTTAAATGGGTTGGAAAGAAAGTAATACTCGCGCCGTCGTCATCGTCGCTCACTCGGCTTCGGCTTCGGCTTCGGCTTCAGCTTCGGATTCGAATTCGGATTCAGATTCGGATTAGGATTTGGATTTGGATTTGGATTTGGATTTGGATTTGGATTTGGTCAAAGATCGATTGATTGATTAATCTTTTTGGACAAAATTTCTTTCAATTATTTAATTAATTAACGAAAATTCAATCCGATATAACCCAGGACCCGCGACCCAACCCGGTCTGATTCTTTCCCTGAATATTTCAAACGTGAAATGTTCCCAACTGTTCCAACATCCATGGCTGTTTCTGAAAGCCAGCAAACCTTGTCAGAAACCATGCCAGAAAATGGCTATAAATATAGCTTGATCCCAGAATCTTTCCTTACGAAATTTTCTAATCTTCTTCTTCTTCTTCTGTACAAAATTTTCCAGTGTGTTTTACAATCATTGAGTGGTTCGTAGTTCATCAGAATTTTTGGTACCAATACACTGCTGAGTTAAATCGTTCTATTCTGGGAGGATAATATTCCAACACCTCGGGTACTTGAGGGGAATAATTTCCTTAAAGACACATTGTGCATTCAGTGGACTTGATTTATTCTGACATTATTTTCAGATATTAAATCGACATTCTGTTGCTTCTAACTTTCTGTTTCTGTTTTCTGTTTCAGAAAGTTTACTGTTTCATTATTCATTACAGTAATACAAATTGGATAACGCAATATCCCTAAATAACAACACTTCACTATAAAAGCCAAGTTTTTCTCTAAACTAATTTTCATGTTATGTTATAATATATGTTCTCTATAACAACACTTCGCTCTAACAACCAAAATTATTCGGAACAAACGAGGCTATTATCGAGAGGTTTGACTATTTATTAATCATATATTATTAATACTCACATTCTTATTATAGATTTTTATATCCAATAAAGTGATATGTAAATTTCTGCTTGGCTTATGCATATAATATGCATGAACAGAAACAAAAATAACAACTTAACATTGTACAAATTAATGCTTAATTTTAAGAGAGAGTAAATCTCCTTAAACCCAAACTAAACGAATTCTAAGTGAATAAAGGTTAAAATCATTTGGCACTTGCATATGCAAGAAGTTTAGCCATTTTCTTCCGCTTCATGGATACTTCAGTCGGGTAACTGTTTCCAACCGGGAGGAACCATCGGGCCGCGGGGAATTCCCAAGAACGGGAATGGGCCTGGAGGCGCAATTTGGTTCACCCTATTTTGGGCCATCCACACATCTGGGAATCTTTGGACCAAATCTCTCATGGGTTTATTGAACAAGCTTGGACCAAGACTTCTATAGGTTATTGACAGGAATGGCCCGTTAGGGTTGGTCTTAGCCGAAGTCCTTAAAATTTACGGTATTAAAAAATAACTTTTGGACGCGCACACAATTATTTCTCTCCAAAAATTTTCTATAGGATTGGTAGAGTTTATTCTATATTTATTCGACCTATCTGTTAAGTTTTACTCTACCTATTTGTCAAGTTGTTCATCAAAATCTACCCCATTGGCATTAGTTTGCATTTCAAAGGCTTTTCTACATATCTGTTAAGTTGTCCATTGAAGTATACTTGATTGGCATAATTTTATTGGGTTGTTTTAACAAAGTGTTCTTCAAATTTACCGCTTAAATTTTGATGAAATTGTCCCAAATCTACTTCAAATGATCTCAAATTTGAAACAAAGCTTCTAAATACCAACACAAACAATCCTCAATCACCAATTTAGTCAAATGACACTAAATTAAAAAAACTCACTTTGTCTTCTTTAACACTTTCTAGGTCCAACAATGGAGTTTTGAGTTTTTTTTTTTTTTTTTTAACAATAAATCACTAAATCGATTTTTGGATTACTTTAAGCATAAGTTATCAATATTTGAACGATTTTACCAATAATGGAATATTAACCTTCTACTTTCTACCACTAAACAAAAATTTCAAGAATCATTTTTCTAAGACTGTAAAAAACGAGGATATTCCACCAAGATTAGTCTCGTTGAGGGACATGCGTGCTATTTTTTAGACTTTTATAGCCAAGCTTAAATTTAGGCCTTTTTTGGGGCTTCTTATACAAATACTCATGCAGCTGAAACTATTTGTCACGCCCCGAACCTGGGCCTGGATGTAACACGACTCCGGTGCCTGACTACATGTGACCGAGCGAACCAACTTGCTGGCTAAATCAACAACTGAATGCGGAAGATAAACTAACACATGTTGATATACTGAAAGTCTGAATGATATAAATTAAGTGCGGAAATACTAATATAATTTTGTAATATATATGTAGCAAACATTTCTTAACATGAAAAGCCTGGACTCTGTCTAACTGTTACTCTAGTCTATGAAGCATCTAATGAAATAATGAAACACTAACTGTCTATAAATACTGAAAAACTCTAAAGTAATGATAATGCCCCGAAAGAACTGGAGCTCACCAAATAGCTGGTTCGAGAATCCTAGTGCTCTGAATCGTCAACCTGTAAGTCGTTACCTGCATCGTGAGATGCAGGCCCCGGGCGAAAGGTACATCAATACATTTGAATTGCACTGGTATGTAAAGCAACTGAAAGAAAGAACTGTAAATCTTGAAACTGAAACTGAATTGATAATTGATAACTAAAGTGATAACTAATATTTGATAACTAAAATGATAACTACTGAAACTGAAACTGAAATGATAACTGATAATTGATAACTGATAACTGAAATGAATAAAGGAAATAAGGATATAAATACTCCATCTTCTGAATGATAAACCACCTGTTTATCTGAATATGCTACGGCCTCATGCCCAATAGATATGTGCACAAGCTACGACCTCGGACCCAAGTATACGTATACATAACTACGGCCTCAGGCCCAAAAATGCATAAAGCATAAACTACATCCTCAAGCCCAAAATATGCATAAAGCATAAACTACGGCCTCACGCCCCAATATACATAAAGGATATAAACTATGGACTCACGCCTAAATACAGGTGTTCCACATTTAGGGATTTAAATTCGGGAACTAAGAATCATACTGCAATATGTGATGCTGAAATACTAAATCATATTGAGTTACATGATATTGGAATACTGAATAGGACTAGACTAAGACATGTATTCTTGGACTGATTATGAAAACTGAAACTTCAACTGTTTATGACATGTTGAGTAATCTAGACTGAGACTCAAGGGCATCAAACCTAAGTCTATATTAATTACGCACTGAGCTCACATCGTTCAGAATGAAAGTCATGAACGAGTTATGAAGCTAGAGAATAGAATTTCTGCAACTATTCAAGGACTAGGCTTAACTATATTTCTGAGGCAATTAGTAACGTCGTAAAAGAAACATAGTGTAGGGAGAATCCTTAACATTCCCAAACATAAAGAGTTAGCCTCACATACTTTAACTTCCTGCTCTTGAGCGTAAAACAACATTCGTCAATCCTTCCAACTTCAATCTATATCAATACAAGTCAAAGGGATTCCATATTTCCAATAATACTCATATTTTGGTCACTTAGGCGCTTTATCAAACACTTGGTGGGTATAAAGCTTCATATACCTCATTAATGGTGTTTCTACACCCAACATCCCATTCTCTTACTTCTAGAAAATTCTAAAATCTCAACTTGCTATTATCAATACCATTCTTCATCATTCATAAGATAAACAACACCCTTAATCAATAATCAACAATCAACAACTCAAACCTATAATCATTTATGATTTTCTATCAAACCCATCAACTCATATCTCATTAACTTAGAGTCTATAATCATTAATCTAATGCTATAATCAATTATAGGATAAAGGTATTACCTTTTGACACTTGAATTCGAGTTCTAGGGTTTCTTCTCTCAACAATGATGTCTCAATCAAATATCTAATGATTTGAAGGGTTTACCCATGTTAATAAGGTGTTGGAAATTTAAACTAACTCAGGATTATCATTAGAACTTACCTTGGATGGTGGAGGTACCTTGAGGATGTTAGATTCTTGAGAGTTTCCCTTTCTAGAGCAAGTTTTTGTGTTTTGGAGTGTGGGGGACGAAGTAGGGCTTTTAAAACGACCCCCCCCCCGGGTGTGCTCCCGTGCAACTAAAGGCCCAAACGCACGCCTGAACACGCAGCAAGGGCAGTAGCATTGCCACAAGTGCGCACCTGGGCGCGCACATGACCATCTGGGCGCGCATACTGCGTATTGTCCAGTAAAACACACGTAACCCTTTGCACAGAGATCCTCGGGCTCCAAAATATATCATTCAAAAGCTATTTCAATGGGGTACAACTTTCATGTTTTGCATTTCCCCAAATTCCTTACATCTTTGCACGAAAGTATGCTAGAAGACAGACATATGGTAAACTTAGTCGATTTCATCGAATCTTATGCACCTCATTCTCCGTATTTATTATAAAATAACTATTTCCACCCATACTCATCCCGATTGAACTTCACATGTCTAAAATATAACTTTACTACTCATTTAACATGTCCACACCTAAGCTGAATTTATGGAGTGTTACACTATTTACCCGACCATGCCTATTTCCTCTATTTACTTTTAATAAGAAACCAAGCCTATCTCAAAGACTTGGTTTTAGCCTAAGACAAAATCGATAGAGTAGTTTCATATTTTTACTGTGAAGATCTTTTTCTCTTAAAATATCCTCTAAAAGTATTTGTATAAATTTAAAATTTATTAACAATATTCTTTTATCTTAAATAAGTAGCTTTTATTATTTTTTCTATTCGAAACTTGTAAAAGCATTTTTTGTATGTCGGAATAAAAGGAAGAATTAAGAGAGAAAATGTAATGACCCGGCCGGTCGTTTTGAGAGTATTAGTCTTGAACCCCTGTTTATTGCTCCCTCTATTTCATTCTGTGGTTACGTGACTCACCGGGAGGTTGGTTTTTGGTTTCTGGGTGAAATGGGACACATAGTCCCAAAAAAATAGAAGTTAAAGTCGTAGGAATTGGCCGTAGTTTGATTTGTGTGAGACGACTCCGGAATGGAGTTTTGACGATTCCTATAGCTCCATAGGGTGGTTTTGGTCTTAGGAGTGTGTTCGGATGTTGATTTGAAGGTCCGTAGGTCATTTCTGCGTCAATTGGCAAACGTTGGAAAGTTGGATGATTTTTAGGAAGTTTGACCGGGAGTGGACTTTTGGATATCGGGGTCAGATTTCGATTCCGGAAGTTGGAGTAGGTCCGAAATGTCGATTATGACTTGTGTGCAAAAATTAAGGTCAATCGAACGTGATTTGATAGGTTTCAGCATCGAATGTAGAATTTTGAAGTTCTAAAGTTTATTAAGCTTGAATTGATGTGCAATTCGTAATTTTAGCATAGTTTGATGTGATTTAAAGGCTCGATTAAGTCCATATAATATTTTAGGACTTGTTGGTATACTCGGACGGGGTCCCAGGGGCCCCGAGTGTGATTCGAACTTGAATCCGAAACAAAATTGGACTTGGTACATAGCTGAAGCATTGCTGTGTCTGCTGCAATCACACCGACGCATTTTGGGGCCGGAGGTGCGACACCGCAGAAGCGGCATTTGGATTTCCCCGCTGAGACTGCAGATGCGGTCAGAGTCCCGCAGAAGCGGGCATTTGGCCACAAAAGCGGGCATTTGGCCACAAAAGCGATGCTAGCTTGGCCCAGCTGGGATCACAAGTGCGAGGTAAGGGCCGCATTTGCGCGTCCGCAGATGCGGAGGCAAGGTCGCAGAAGCGGATGGGCTGGCCTGGGCTGTGGTCGTAGAAGTGGGAAGTTCATCGCAGATGCGGGCTCGCAGGTGCGAGCCTTGCTCCGCAGAAGCGGAGAGCCTGGCCATAAGTGGAATCCGCACCTACGATGGTTTTTCCGCAGGTGCGATTGAGCCCGCAGAAGCTAAATTGCTAGGCAGAAAAGGGTCAAGTCCGAGGGTTTGATTTCATTCTCCATTTAATTTTGAGGGTTTTTCAGAGAAAATATTTGGGTAAGAATTCTTGACTTATTTTTGATTAATCTCTACTAAGATACCATTTATTCTTTATTTAATTAAGGATTTGGGTTGAGAAATTTGTGAAAAAGGTGGATAAATCCTTAGGCCGAATTTTGAGGTTTTGATCGAGAATTTTGTATCGGATTTGTGTAATTATGGTATGGGTGTTCGGATTGTGACTTTTACCCAATTTCGAGACGTGGGCCCGGGTCGACTTTTTTGGGGTGATTTTTCGATTCTTTGTTAAAATCGTAGATTTATTATTTAAATTAGTTTCTTGTAGTTGTATTTATAGTATGTAATTGCTTTTGGCTAGATTTGGGCCGTTCGGTGTCGGAAAGTCGAGGGAAAGGCATTCTTATCGATTGATTGAACGAGATTTGAAGTACGTGACTTGTCTAACCTTGTGTGGGGGAAACTCCCCTTAGGCTTTGATACTGTTATGATATTTGAAATACGTTGAGCCTACACACGCGAGGTGACAAGTGCGTACTCGGGTCAAATGTTGAAAAATCCAATTCTTGCTGAGTAGTTTTCTTTTAATTCCTTAATTGAGTGGTTCTAGTCTCTATAGTCATCATATTTAGCCTAATGTCACATGTCTACGTGTCTTAACTCTTACTTGCAATTTGTGCAACATGCTTAGTTGATTACTTGCTTCCTTGATTCTTGTATTCAGACTTTAACTGTAGGATTCCTTGCTGTAAATTCGTTGTTCCATAGGTTATGAGTTGTGTATTTACTTTTGGGACTACGAGGCAGTACCTCGGGAGCTCCTCCTGTTGCGTATTTACATTTGGGAATACGATGCGGTACCTCGAGAGCGCCCCTGTTGTTTACCCTTATTTGCTGTGTTGTTACCTTCTGTAATTTCTCGTTATTTCAATTCTCAGTCATTTCATTATATTGTTATATCTTCTACTTTGTTTTCCCTTTTATTCCAGTAGAGCCCTGACTTGACCTCGTCACTACTCTACTGAGGTTAGGCTTGGCACTTACTGGGTGCGGTGTACTCATACTATACTTCTGCACATCTTTTTGTGCAGATCCAGGTTCTTCCTACCAGGCCAAATACCAGTGAGATAGCCGTGCATTGAGACTTCAAGGTACTTCTGCCAGCGTCCGCAGACCTCGGAGTCCCTCTCTATCCTTATTATGTTGTTTTCTTCCTTATTTTCCTTAGACTCTGATATATAGAGACACTTAGCATTCTCTTTAGAGTTTGTGACTTATTTCTATCGGATTTTGGGAGTTGTAATTATTTGAATTACAGTTATTATATATATTTCATATGTTGAGGTTTGAGTTCAGTTTTATGTTCTGTTATTCTGCATAATTGTTAGGCCTATCTAGTCTTAGAGACTAGGTGCCGTCACGACATCCTACGGAGGCAAAATTGGATTGTGACAGAAAATTAATTAAAGTTTGATCATCCACCATTGATGAATATAGTTTGCTGAAATTAAAATATGCATGCGGTTAAAGTATATTGTATTCTATTAGAATATACTATTGCAGAGTTGTATACTGTTCAAGAAAACTCTACAAATTTAACAGTATACTTTTAAAATATACTATGTTGTTGCGATATAATGTTCAGGAAATTTGTTCCTTCTTCAATTTCAGCTTAAAAATCCGATCCCAAACACCTCAAATCAGATCCAAATGCGATCAAATTTCAATATGAGCTTCTCAAAGTAATTATAAGCCATATTTTACAACACCCACTTCGAATCAAACAACAATTTTCAAGGTGAAATTTTAGATTCAAGAGCTTCAAGCTCAATAATGGTGGGTCTTCAAGAATTCGATTTCAAGCACCTCATACCATCTCCAAATGAGTCTTAAATTAAGTATGAACTGCTCAAAGATACTGAAAATAATAATTTGTAACACCACTACAAATCAAATAATAAAATTTCAATGTTAAATTTAAAATTTAAGAGTTTGAAGCTTTAAAACAGCGGGTCTTCAATTTCTTCTACCAGTATCCTCCCAGAAACGACCAAAAGCTCTAGTAAAAATTTAAATCATAGGATCGAATCTGGAGCCGGAACCTATAAAGAAATCTTGATTGACTCAAGCTCCGTTTACTTTACAAAGAAGAGTGAGTTGGGCAATAGGTATGCAGGTAATATGTTTGAGCCTAATCGACAGAAATTGTAAGAAGTTTTGGTTTGGGAAAAAATGGGTAATTAGTTTGAGTCTGATAAGAAGTTTATGTATTCCTTTTAGAGATTTTTACTTAGCTATGTTACTTTCGAAACTTATTTACCATCATTATTGAAGTTTTAACTTCATTTACAAGTTGATATACAAATTACCAATTATATACAAAATAATATTAAATGAGTATTCCTTTATATTAGGAATTGAATAGAGAATATCAGTTATTCCTCTTCGGTGCTGTCATGACCCAAAATCACGTGACCGGCACCTGGCACACTATCCAACCGGGGCGAACCAAACCATACAAGAATACCCACTTATATGCAAAATAAATACATGCCAAAACTTTTTTGAAAATATAATCATTTAAAATGATAAAACCATACATGAACAAAATCTTTAAATCCATCTTTTTTTCAATAATTGAAAAATACAAAAGATTAATAATATTTCTTTAATGCATGATATATGAATAACTCTCTATTACAACTCCAAAAGAATAACACTTGTCTATGGTATTTCTAAGACACAAGTATGAAATAAATACTTGGGACAAATCCCAACTAGAAGTAAGTAAGATCAACATGAAGGCTACCACGAAATAGAAGTGGTGCCTTGCTATATGCCTCGGAAAGAGAGTCATCATAGCCTCATCCACTCATCACGTACCCCGTATCATCCTGAAAACATGTAGAATAAGTGGGACCCTGAAGAGGAGCCCCTGAGGGCTGAGTACACCACGACGGTACTCAATAAGTGTCATAGACTCTCTCTAACTCAAATTCCTGGGACAAGGCTTTACAAAAATAATGCAACCAACATTTGATATCGAATGATAACAATTATATCAATTCATGCTCTTTGTCATTTCAAATGAAAAAACTAGAAAAATATAAACCATGATACAAACTTTTAAAACATGTATATCAACCCGCGATCCTATTAAGAATCATGAAAAACTATTTCAACTTCATTGAAATCACTTTCGTCTCCTAAGGCCTAAACATAACTATATTAATTTTTACCTTTTTACCGGAAGTACTATACCGATACCGACATAACAAACAACTGCTAGGTGATCGACCTGGCAACAAGTATTTGACCCTACTTGTCTAGGCGGCTTCACGCAGTGCCGTACGAGTCGACTTAACCTCATTACTTTAAGTAATAATCATTTGCCCTCACAATGGGGGACTTTATCCACAAACCTTAGCTTAACCTTGGAACATGTCCCTACACCGGTACATGTAGTTCCATGATAACGAACTCAACATTCGAACCAATCTCGGTGGTCTCCACCAGTAACTCCCAAAATATTTGATATTTCAAAAATAGATTCATAGCATATTAGTCTCAGAGGATCTATTTTTATCAAATCATTGCTCATGGCCAAATTAAACCATTTGAATAAAAACAATCAAACATATGATCTTCTTCATATTAAAGCTTTTAGCAATTTAACATCCATCTTCAGAGATACAACGAGTAATATCCATTAATCAAGTTTCAAAGAAATACTTTTCATAAAAAAAATATCTTTAGCACTCAAATATTTTATATTCTTTCCAATACACAAGTTTAAATAAAACTTATAACATTTTCCTCAAGCGTCATTTGACATCAAATCTTTAGAAATATGATTTTTCAATTATAAAACAACAAGACTTTTTTTATGCAACACAACTCAAAATGCATGGTGAAATCCTTTCTCGCTTGTCCCCACAAGTACCGATGCACATTCACAAATAAACTCATGTAATAAATCAAATATGATTTTAGAGAAAATCCCTCAAGAAAAGTAAGTTTTAATCAACTTACCTCAAGTTCAAGCTTCAAACTATTACTACGATGCTCCAATTTGTTTAAAATTGCCAAACGCCATCACAAGTCGATATCTGCATTTATGAGTTAACATATATCATTAACGTGTCATAACAATACCAATTAAACCAATTAAGCGTCTAGCACTTAGGTCCAACTTCACAACTTTCACAAAAATTCTTATTTCACCATTTGAAGGTCAATCTTTGAACGTTAACCCCAATTCATCCATTAAATGTGCTATAGAAACTAGTCATTCCATTAGAAACTCAACACAACGTCGTTCAAACAAACCCAATACTACTCATCTTCCCTACCAACAAGCTTTTCAATGTCAAAGCTAGAGTTCATCTATTCCAGTATTTATACTACTTTTCCTACTTATAAGTAATATTAAAACACATTTATACTCCATGAGGTTCAAGTAGCGGGAATTACCTTTGGAAGGAAACCCTAGAAAATTCCTCTTTTAGTGTTCTTAGTTGATTTGATTAAATCGAGCAAACCCAAGGATGTTGCAATATACTACTAGTGTTGCTCAACATTAATTAGCATATAACATGGATAAAAACTCACCTTGGAGTGTATGAAATGCCCATGGTCGAGAACTTCTCTCTATAAAATCCCAAAACCTTCAAAATCTTCTTTCTTTTCTCTCTTCCCGAAACTACCTCTATTTATAGAACAGGGTCTGCGTGGGCAACTTGCTTGGGCCTCGTAACCTGGCCATGCAGCTTAAGCCCTCTCTTCTCCTCTTCCTCCCTTCTTCTAGAATGAGCCACGTAGCCTGCGTGGGCCACGCAGGGCTTCAATGATTTTTCTAGTATTCTTTATTCAATTTTCTAAAGTTATTTCTTTAAACACTTAACTTAGGGACATCTGCCCTCATGACCTTCATATCCAAATATTGTGATGATCCCGCTATCATTGTCCGGGCTCGCACTTACTTCGAGCTCTCACTAAGTATTCTCTTAAGCTCAGAGTTATGCTTAATCTTGTTAGAAAATTTTCTGGGGCATTACAATCTCCCCCACATAGAAACATTCGTCCTTGAATGTTAAGCCGAAGCCATAATCAAGTTCAAATATCCAATCATAACCCTTCTAGACCATTGCACCAAATGACCTCTTATTACTCGTCCCTTTTGACTAACCCTCCAAATTCTCAAAAATTCGACAGTCTCCTTTGTAAATAAGACCATCCGAAAATATCCACCTATCAGCCAACCACACGAATACTATATAGATGAAGCATGGCGGCCCCATATGGCTCGCATTTAATACAAAGCACCTCTATTTACCAACAAAAGTTTAATGCACTCTACCAAACACCAACGATTACAATGCAAGTCTCAAAAGGAAATATAAGGCACACTAGTACATTATTCAAGCCTAAGCTCCATTTTCTTAAAATATATAAGGGTATCTTCTTCATATCATCCTACGCTTCCCATGTTGCTTCTTCAACAACTTGACTTCGACATAACACCTTAACCGATGCTATCTCTTTTGTTCTAAACTTCCAAACTTGCTTATGAATTGAGATCTCTCACATATCATTTCACCGCGAACCATTGAAATAAACAATTTACTCTCTCACTTCACAGAATAAGCATGATACATATCGAACTAAATGAAAATTCTAAGAAATAGTCATATTTGCAGTCATGAACAAGTGTGGACACTTTATTTTCACATCCCTCGTCGGCCCTCCAAGTGGCCTTCTCGATATCATGATTACACCATAATACCTGAATTTATGACTATAGTTCACAATCCACAAACTTGCATCACATGAGTCTCAACCGATCCTTCCTCATAATTTGAACCATCATTATCAATATCTAAACATGCCGCCAAGAATAAAAAATAACAGTACTTCTAAGGTTATCTCATACACCATATGAATCACACGTGTCTCATCCATATACTCTCGTAGTTAGGCAATTATAATATCAAATCTATTAAAGGTAGTTCTGGTAGCAAAGTAAACTCATGTGCTCGCCTCCACTCTTTTTAGGAACCACACACAATCTTGAAAGAAACATGCGCTTCCATCTAGGCCTTGCAACACTTTTCATTAACAATTCCCTTTTATGAATAATGTATCATATTCTTAAACCTATATTTTTTTAATGGAGTCCGTCCAAATAAATTTATTTCCATTCTTAAATCTCTTCTAGTTCTCTTATAACTAAAGTTTCACCATAAGGCTTAAAGTAACATTACATAATTCGCCCTCCATTTTCAAACTTTTGACTAAATTCGTGCTCAAGAGTTTTCCTTTATAGATTAGGATCCCATTTACTAACTTTCTCACGGCAAGGGTTTCAAAATCATGCAACTCCTCTATTCGGATATTATTCATGATGTCATTCATCCATTCAAAACTCTTGCGACTTAAGTTTATCTGCATCCATTTAGAACATTACTTCATCCCTTTGGAAGTCAAGCATGACATTGCCTTACCTTGTTCTCCCATAACATGTAGTTTATCTCCTCGCCTTTATGGCAAATCACAACTGGAATTTCATCAATCCCCAACTTGTTAATCGTCTTAGCTAATATTCCCTCTTCGTAGAGAATATTCATTCCCCACTATTACTAAGTTTGTGACACACACCAGGCATCGATTTCTTAACGTCGATGTTCGTGGTTCCATTCGATAGGAATTTCTTATTATCATAATATCACCACAACCCATAGGCCTTCGACACTTGGCCTTCAATATGACCCCGATGGTATTTTCACCTCTTAAGGATTATCACTCCCTTCCCACATACCGAATTCACTTGGGAATCATATCTTAACTTACATAGCCCACTTCCTGTTTAGGAATACACTCGAAAAGATATTTCTTTATTTCATCCAGCTAAGTTTGCACAATAACATTTTCATGTTTATTCACTTTTTTTTGAAACTGGCGTTCAACTACTCAACTTGGTTCATACCCAACCCGAACTTCTAAGACTCAATTGAACCATTTGTTTGTTCATTGGCAACTTGTTCGAATAATAACATCTATGTCTTTAATTTCCACAACAAAAATAATGTATCTCTTTTATTTACAATAAACTTGTAGCCCAGTACAACCTCCTTTATGCTCATATATTTTGCCTAGTCTTGGAAGATATTTGATAAATTCAACTTGTCTTTTCCCTTTTCGCTAGGTAAGGTCTCTCTTTTTTTCACCATCACCTTAAGGTGAAATTACATGCCCGACTCTCCCCCACTTAAGAGAGTCCATTCTCAAGGTTCTACTCTTTTTTTCATAGACATTACAATGTATTTATGCCACAAGTACACTTGTCTGGTACCTTACGTGTCCATCCTGATGTTAAGGGTCATATATGTCCCAATCAGGAATCCCTCCCCATAGTTTCCACTTTCCACTGCTGACTGAGTTTGACTCAAATCTCGTGATCATCATATTTGTGTTATCTTTCGATTTCAATGTTATGATTGAATCACACTCCTCAGAGATCTCTTGGTTTCTTTCCCTTCTTAAATACCACGATACTTCCAAACTGCAACTTATGTTGCTAAGTATCATCATTCTCCACCCTTTATACAATATCATGATTAACATATTTCTCTTTCCGTATCTGTACAAACCTCGTAACTTTACTAATGTGTACGCTCCTTGATCTTAGCTGAGATATATATTTGGAGTACCACTCTGTTGCGCTATTCATGAGTTCATATTCACATATTTTTTTTTGCAAGTACAACTTCCTTATGCCTCTAAGTCCATGCCCGAATATGTCATTAGCAAGTATTACTTCCTTAGGCCTCTAAGTCGAGGCTCAACCATTTTGAACAAGTACGAATGCTTCACAGGAATTCGTAGACCATAACTTTATGCGACTTTTAATAATAAATTTTTTTTTTCACATTAATAATGCAAGCAACTCACAGTCTAACTTTACATGCCATATAAATTTTCAAACCACGTCTTCGTATGCATTTTTTTCTTCTTCTTTTTCTTTTTCGATTATACCCCTACTACCCATGAAATTTAACATGTATTCACACAATAAGAACCTCCATATCCTATAAGATACCATTAGCCTCATTCCCAACACAACATCTTTAGGATGCATGAGACATCAATAAATATCTTTGAAACACTTGCAATTTGTTGACTTTCAAAATGTATTATTGTTGTTCTCCAGCTCTTTAGCCTTAATTCGTTCATGTAATATTTTACAACCCATAAAAAGTATTAACTTACCTTCGTACTTTATTCAACACATTCAACCCCTTTACAATTTAGGAGTTTTAATCAATCCACACTCGACTGCTCCATTGGCCCATATAAAGAGTTTTGGAGCATATTCTCAAAACTTCACCTGTCACAATTTTATCAACATCAAATGAGACATACCCCCTCTATACAAGTTTAATATCGTCCTTTCATGACGACTTTCCTTTTAAACAATTTATGTTACTCCTTTATCCTCCAAGGTCATGCCTTTTGTATACTTCGTACCTTGGCATGTCTTCTACTTATCCATTCTAGTGTCTTTATATTAAAGCCATGTATATCCATATTTGTTATTAGCCATTAATGCCATTCATATTGCCTTGATCACTCAGAAACGTGCTTTAATACTTTAGACATGTCGTTGCTAGCTCTTATGACATGATAATGACTTCAACCTGTCATACCAAGTGTCCTTCTGGCCGACATCAACTTTCGGTATCCATCTATAAAAATCTCGGGTTACGAACTTCTTTAGTCGACTCAAAACTATCATATTCACCCGATTGAACTTTATCTCTTCTTATTCAACTTGTCTTTCACAACTGGTAGCTGACATATTATATTCCTGTTTTTCTTCTCGAGCAGTCCCAACCCCATACTAGGGTCATTCCCTCTCAAGGTACGGTTATTCTTTTCGGTAGCACAAACTTCCTATGATTCTCGATGCTTCACGACAACAATTAATAAGAATTCACGTCTTATCTTCCTTCAAACAGTAATTAGCTCTTGTCAAAAAAGCTATAATCCTTTATTGCATCATTCAGTTTGAATCCATTTATTTCATTACTTATCTTTGCCCTTATATTCATATGGAGAGCCACCCACACTTTCTTGACAACTCCTCCAGTAGCTAGTGTCGTTACTTAAATCTCAAGCATTATGCTCAGCACTCTCCTTCTTAAACCCCTCTGAATATCAATACAGATAGATAATTTTCTCCTTACTTCAAGCTTTAACACATGATCTAGAGTGAGAAGAGGGAATGAGACAATCCTACAATGTCCATGTAGCCTTCCCTATATGGGTGAGCTTCACAAAACACCAATAAGGAGAACTCTACTAGATACGATTCCATAGACTTTCTAGGACTCGAATTAGAACCTAGTGCTCTGATACCAAGTTTATCACGATCCAAAATCACATGACCGGCACCCGGCACACTATCCAACCCGGGCGAACCAAACCGTACAAAAATGCCCACTTATATGCAAAAATAAATATATGCGGAAGCCTTTTTGAAAACACAATCATTTTAAATGATAAAACCATATATGAGCAAAATCTTTAAATCCGTCATTTTTCAATAATTGAAAAATACAAAAGATCAACAATATTTCTTTAATGCATGCTATATGAATAACTCTCTATTACAACTCCAAAAGAATAATACTTGTCTATGGAATCTCTAAGACATAAGTATGAAATAAATACTTGGGACAAACCCCAACCAAAAGTAAGTAAGATCAACATGAAGGCACCATGGAATAGAAGTGGTGCCTGCTATATGCTTTGGAAAGAGAGTCATCCTAGCCTTATCCACTCATCACGTACCATGTCTCATTTTGAAAACATGTAAAATAATGTCTCGACCCCAATTCACCCTCCGTAGGATGTCGTGATAGCACCTAATCTCTAAGACTAGGTAAGCCTAACAACTTTGCGGAATGACATAATATAAAACTGAGACACAATTCTCAACATATGAAATAAATATACAACGGCAAATCAATAAGTACAACTCCCAAAACCCGGTGAAAATAAATTACAAGCTTCTAAGAGCAAATACTAAGTGTCTCTATACATCAGAGTCTGATCAAGATAGGGAAAGAACAACATCAAAAAGGTAGAGGGGGGCTCCAACGTCTGCGAATGCTGGCAGATATACCTTGAAGCCTCCACGAACCACTGCTCACTGATAGCGGGGCTGATAGGAGGTACCTGGATCTGCACAAAAAGATGTGCAGAAGAGTAGCATGAGTACACTACAACGGTACCCAGTAAGTGCCAAGCCTAACCTCAGTAGAGTAGTGACGAGGCCAGGTCAGGGCTCTACTGGAATAAATGAAACAAGGAAAAGAGAGCTAATATGATATGATGAAACAACTGAGAATTTAACAATGAGAAATACAGAAAGAAACTACATAGCAGATAGGAATAATAACAGGGGCACTCCCGAGGTACCTCCTCGTAGTCTCAAAAGTAAATACGCAATAGGGGAGCTTCCGAGGTACCGCCTCGTAGTCCTAAAAGTAAATATGCAACAGGGAAACTCCCGAGGTACTGCCTCGTAGTCCCAAATGTAAATACACAGCTCACAACGTAAGGAGCAACGAATCTACAGCAAGAAATCCTACAATTAAAGATTGAATACAAATCAAGAAAAACAGGTAATTCAATTAAGTATGTTGCACAAATTGCAGGTAAGATTTTAAAGATGTAGGCATGCGACATTAGGCTAAACATGATGACTACACAGACTAGGACAACTCAGTTAAGGAATTAAAAGAGAACTACTCAGCAAGAACCAGATTTTTCAACATATAACCCGTGTATGCACTAGTCACCTTGCGTACACGGTCTTCACGTATTTCAAATATCACAACAGTACCAAAACCTAAGGGGAATTTCCTCCACACAATGTTAGACAAGTCACTTACCTCAAATCTCGCTCAATCAATCAATAAGGATGCCTTTTCCTCGATTTTCCGACTCTGAATGGCCCAAATCTAGCCAAAAGCAATTACATAACATGAATACAACTATAAGAAACTAGTTTAAATCATAAATCTACGACTTTAGCAAATAATCGAAAAATCGCCCTAGAAAGTCGACTCGGGCCCACGTATCGAAATCGGATAATAGTCACAAAATACGAACACCCATTTGATATTGAGTTCACCCATATCAAAATTACTCAAATCCGATACAAAATTCTCGATCAAAACCTCAAAATTTGACCTAAGGATTTTTCCACCTTTTATATAAATTTCTCAACCCAAATCCTTAATTAAATTAAGAATAAATGATATCTTAGTGGAAATTAATCAAAAACAAGTCAAGAATCCTTATCCAAATGTTTCCTCTGAAAAACCCTCGAAATTCTGCCTCAATCCGAGCTCTCTTGTTTCAAAAATAGAGAATGAAATCAAATCCTTAGACTTGGCCCTTTTCTCCCTAGCGATTTCGCTTCTGCGGGATCTCAGTCGCACCTGCAACGCCGTACCTGCGAAAAAATTATTGCAGGTGCAGATTTCACTTATGGCCATACTTTCTGCTTCTGCGGACCAGGGCTCGCACCTGCGAGCCCGCATCTGCGACGAATATCCCACTTCTGCGACCACAACCCAGGCCAGCCCATCCACTTCTGCGGCCTTGCCTCGGCATCTGCGCATGCGCAGATGCGGCCCTTACCTCGTACCTGCGATCCCTGCTGGGCCAAGCTATCATCACTTATGCAGCCAAATGCCCGCTTCTGTGGGACTCTGACTGCATTTGCGGTCTCAGCGTGGCAGTCCAAATTACGCTTCTGTAGCTCGATGGCGGCTTCTGCAATGCCGCACCTGCAGCAAAAAATGTGCAGGTGCAATTGCACCAGACACAGCAATGCTTTAGCTATGCACCAAGTCCAATTTTGTTCTGGATTCAAGTCCGAATCACACCCGAGACCTCCGGGACCCTGACCAAATATACCAACAAGTCCTAAAATATTACACTAACTTAGTTGAGCCTTTAAATCACATCAAACAATGCTAACAACACGAATTGCACATTGATTCAAGCCCAATGAACTTTAAAATTTCAAACCTCCACATCCTATGCCGAAACATACCAAATCAAGTCCGATTGACCTCAAATTTTGCACACAAGTCATAATTGACATTATAGACCTACTTCAACTTCCGGAATCGGAATTCGACCCCGATATCAAAAGTCCACTCCCGGTTAAACATTCCAAACTTTTTCCAATTGACGCTAAAATGACCTACGGACCTCCAATTCAACATCCAAACATGCTCCTAAGACCAAAATCACCTTACGGAGCTATTGGAACCGTCGTGTCACGACCCAAATCACAAATCCGGTCATGATGGCGCCTCTCGTGAAGACAAGGCCAGCCAATTCGAACCATAACTCATTTTAAGCAGTTAATTTAACAAGAGAACAACACAACATAGCTTAATAGCAGTCATTTACGGAAAAGCATAGTGAACCATCCCGACTACAGCCCAAACCGGGGTGTCACAAAGTCATGAGCAACTAATGAAATCCTAATAACAAAATTTCTATTACAATATCTCTGGCACAATTAGTTGGAGAAAGTGGAAATAACAATATAAAGAGATACGGGGCTGCAGATGCCAACAGCTACCTCGTAGTCTCTGAGTCACCGTCTGACAGTCGTAGTCAATGCCTCGGAGCGGAATCAATAACGCTTGAATCTGCACACATGGTGCAGGGAGTAATGTGAGTACTTCCAACTCAGTGAGTAGCACATATAAATAATGACTGAAAGTAAGGAAACACGTAAAGCACAAGGCAATGCATAATGAAGCAGTAAATCATTGTTTGAAAACAGTAAATCAGTAAGAAATCATTTAAAAATCTTCCCAGCTCTGGTTACCAGTTGCCATTGTTACCAACTGTAACCTACGGTTGTCATTGTTACCAACTGTAATATTCCTAGGCTTACTATCAATCTCACAACTCTGGTTACCAGTTGTCATTGTTACCAACTGGAACCTACAGTTGTCATTGTTACCAACCGTAACCTACAGTTGTCATTGTTACCAACTGTATTATCTCTGGTTACCGGTTGTCATTGTTACCAACCGTAAGCTACAGTTGGCATTGTTACCAACTGTATTATCTCTGGGTACCCTGCGCTCACTAGGGGTGTACAGACTCCGGGAGGGGCCCCTTACGGCCCAAGCGTTATATCAAGCCACCTCGTGGCATACATCTAGGCCCTCGACCTCATATCAATCAATCCACCTCGCGGCGTATATACAGTATCACAGGCCCTCGGCCTCTTATCACTCAGTAAAACCTCACACCTGGCCCTCGGCCGCACTCAATAAGAAAATCATTACAAGCCCCTCGGGCATAGTAAAATAGTAGTTTCAGCCCAAACATCATTTCAAATATTGTGTAAATCTCAAAACTGAGTAAAAAGTGGCTGAGTCGTACAACAGCGGAAACAACATGACTGAGTTCAAGTAATAAGTACAAATAGTGAGGAAATAGTGATAAAAATCCCCGGAGGGTTCAAACAATTGGCACGAGGCCCAAATATGGCAATCAGCCCAAAACATGATGATATCAAATAGGTTTCAATCAAATATGTAGTAAAAATCATCAATCGGGACGGACCAAGTCACAGTCCCAGTTGTAAACGACCCCACGCTCATCATCGAGCGTGTGCCTCACTTCAATATAGTACTACGAGGTGCAAATCCGGGGTTTCGAACCCTCAGGACATCATTTACAATCACTACTCACCTCGAACCGGCTAAATCCCTAGCCCGCAACGCCTTTGCCCCTCGAATTGGCCTCCACGTGCGTCGAATCTACCCAAAATCGGAACGAATACGTCACAATTAATTCGATTAAGTCAATACAATTTATAGGAATAAATTCCATATGAAAATACTAATTTTTCCAAAAAATCCGAAATTTGCACTTAAATTCGACCGTGGGGCCCACATCTCGGAACCCGACAAAAGTTACAAAATCTGAATACCCATTCCGATACGAGTTCAACCATACCAAATTTACCAAATTCCTACGAATCGACCTCCAAATCTTAAATTTTTATTTTTGAAAGATTTTACAAAAATTCCAATTTTTTTCATCAAAACACGAATTAAACGATGAATATGACCATGGATTTATGAAATATAGTCACTTTCGGATGTAGAACACTTACCCAGTCGACGCAATGAAGAAATCCTCAAAAATCGCCCAATAACCGTACTCCAAAAATCCAAAACGAAATGAAGAAAATGACCATTTTCGGTCCTTAAATTTCTGTCATCAACACTGCCTGAAAAACAGCAGTACCAGCCAAATTTAATCTATCGTAACTTTCTGTATATATGTCCAAATGATGGATGGTTTATCTTTTTGGAAACTAGATTCGAACGACTACAACTTTCATTTTTGGATCATCTCTAAATTCCTTACAGATTACGAGATATAA